>JAXLNO010005921.1:0-289921 GCA_038087875.1 Malacoraja senta
TGGTAAGACATGTAGCCTAGATGGCTGTGAGAGTCATTGTCAGTTGATACTTGGACCATCTCCTGTGATGGAGACGGTGAGATTAAGAAAATGTAGGGAGATGTAGGAGGTGGTCCAAGTGTATCTTGAGTGCAGGATGGTAGCACCAATCCAGTCGTCAATGTAGCGGTGGTGGATGTGGGTGCTGCTCCTCTTGGCAGCTATGGCATTATGTGTCTTAGCCCCATGGTGGTAGGGCAGGTCGCATGGTCCAGTAGTGGAGCTGCAGCGGTCGATTCGAGGAGTGTCAATGGAGGGACTGGTCTGGAGACGTGCAAGCTTGTGATCGTTAGTGGACCCCAGCGCCTCCAAAAAATCCTTTTGACGTTAGGGATGTTAGTACCTGTGATGATCCAGGCAGTGTCTACAGAACTCTCTAATCTCCATTCCTGGGCGTTTGATTTGCGAAACCAGGCCGCAATGCAACCACTCAATGTAATCTCTATCTGTGGACCTTCAATGGAGTATTTGTTGACGTAACAAATCTCCTCGATCTTCCAAGGAAGTACAATTGTTGATGAGCTTGCCTTGTGATTACATCAATGTACCAAGCTCAGGACAGATCTTCAGAAATATGAAGATTCCTGACCCAGGAACTTGCAGCTGTTGACTTTCTGATAGAAATTCAAAGAAACAGAAAATGCAGGAAACACTCAGCAGGTCAGTGAACATCTGTGAGAAGAGTAACAGAGTTAACATTTCAGGCCAAAGAGGCCAAGTCAAAACCAGTAAACTCGTGCATACCAAGTTTTGAGCCTCCAGATTTGTTCGGGCTCCATCCCATTTAGCATGATTGTAGTGCCACATAACATGGAGTGTGTCATTGGTTTGACTTCCCAGCAATTGTTTAGTGGTTAGTACTCCCACTTAGGGAAGATGCATTGTCACAGTCCATTCTTGTGATGGTTGTTGAAGCAAGGCAGTTTTGAGTCATTTTGCTGGTGCGAAGCTGATTTGATTCATTATGCGGTGAAGATGATGTATTCATGCAGAATTGATTTGATGCCACGGACATGGCCACTGCTGCTGCCTTCAGAAAGGTCATCTTCCCCCAACAGTATCTGAAATGTGTTACTGAGGGCAATGGGGACAGTACTGCCTGCACTGTGTGCCTCTTCCTTTGTCTTCCCTGTGGTCACAAAACTACCTGCAGCCTTCACTTCTTTTTTAAATACAAAGAGCTTTCATTCAAACAAACACAAATACAGAATAATAATAAAATCAAGACTACCATTGGCAAGTTACAATCAAATAGTTATCAAATTAAAATATTGTCAACTTCATCTCCAAACACTCGACTCCCCATGGTGACCAGCATTCACGGAAGGCCTCTAGACTCCTCCTGGATACCGTTTGCTCCCTCTGTAGGGACACACGGGCATGGACGTAGACCCGGAAGAGGGGCAGGCAGTCGACTGGTGCAGAACCCTTGACTGCCCGCTGCTGGATCTGCGAATGGCCATCTTGGCCAGGCCCAGGAACAAACCGTCAGGGTGACGCCCCCTCCCTAACGACCCTCCCCCCTCTACTGGGTGACCAAAAATCAGGAGCGTGGGGTTAAAGTGCAGCCAAAACTTGAGGAGCATCCCCTTCAGATAGTCAAACGGGCTGCACTCTCACACTCCATATAGACATGGAACACGGTCTCTTCCTCGCTGCAGAAGTGACAGGCGGCTGGCGAGTCCATGAGCCAACTTAAATATCTGTTACATGCCACAGGTCTGTGGCATGTAACAGATGCCACCCCATATATTCTCCCCCCAGGACCCCAATGATGCAGCCTTCACCTTTTTTTTAAAAACAAATATTTAATTCCAAAAACAAAATCAACATACAAAGTAGTATAGCATTCATATCAAAAGCTGCCTGTATCGGCAGTCTACAAACAAAACAAAAATTCAAATTAAAATCCCGCCGTCCTTGTCTATAATACACTCGACCAGCGTTCACGGAAGGCCTCCAGCGTCCCCGTGGACACCGCGTGTTCACTCTCCAGGGACACGTAACCCCGGAAAAGGGGCAGGTGGCCGACCCCTGTGCGGCCGTCGACTGCCTGCTGCCTGGACCAGTGAATGGCCATCTTTGCCAGGCCCAGGAGCAGACAGACACGGAGACCCCCCTCCTCCCTCCTGACCCTCCCCCCTCTGTACTGGGTGCCCAAAAATCAGGGCTAAAATGGAGCCTGAACTTGAGGAGCAGCCCCTTCAGATACTCGAACAGGGGCTGCAACCTCTCACGTTGTACATACAAATGGTACACGGACGCCTCCTCACCGCAGAAGTGACAGGCGGCGGACGAGTCTGTACAACACGCGCCTCTCCGCGTCACAGAACGGCACACTGGGCATCTCGGAAAGGCGGCTCATGTTGCCTGGGGCCGGCTCTCGGGGAGGGACCCGGGCCATGGGTCCTATGAACAATTCCGACGGAGTGGGGGTAAGCCCGGCCGGAATCGCTCCATGCACACGTCTCTCTTCGACACCCACCGTGACAGGGTGAGGACCGGTCACCCTCGCAGCCACAACACCCCCCAGCCTTCACCTTAGGAGTGACCATCTCACTAAAACTCATACTATACGATACAACTTTATTTATCTGTTGGTCTGCCAACAGGCAAAAGATATTTACAACGGATTGAAAGTGTTCTGTGCATTATAATAATAATGCAATTAAACTGACCCGTTATTGCACAGCACATATGTAATATTGCACAAACATGAAATTAAATTATCGAATGGAAAAGTCCCGGATGAGGAATGTGCAAAATGTGAGGGGGGGATCAAGGGCGAGGAGTTGTACAGTTTGATAGCCACAGTAAAAAAGGATCACCTGTGGCGTTCTGTGCTGCACCTTGGTGGGACCAGCCTGTTGCTAAAGGTGCACCTTAGGTTGATCAGTGTGCCATGGAGGGGGGGTGGGTGAGATGTATTGTCCAAGATACTCTTCAGTTTGAGAAGCATCCTCCTTTCCGAGACCAACTCCAATGAATCCAACTCCATTCCCAGGGCGGAGCCAGCCTTCCTGATGAGCGTGTTGATTCTGTTGGCATCCGCGGCCTTTATTCTGCTACCCCAGCACACGACAGCATGGTAGATGGCACAGGCCACCACTGATTGATAGAACGTATGCTACATCTTCCTGCAGTCCTCGAAAGAGCGGAGCCTCCTCAGAAAGTACAGACGGCTCTGTCCCTTATTGTGCCTCATGGCCCTGTCTCACGGTGCGTCCACCCACGAGTGTTCCCGAGTGAAAGAAAAAATCAAACTCGTGGTTGTCTACGAGATTCCAAGTTTATGTTCACGAGTTTAAACGAGTTCCCGCGTTTATGTTAAAGTTTGCCGTTTACTTCTCATTTCTGCGATGTACCAAGTTCCTCTCCCGAGTTACTCTTGAGCCAACAACGACTACCGACGTGTGGAAAAATCATCACATGGTAAAAATTATGTCAGGCAGTTTTTTTCTCACTATAAAAAGACCCAGCCTGAAGAACGATCTCGACCCGAAATATCACCTATTTCTTTTCTCCAGAGATGCTGACTGACCAGCTGAGAATCCATCATTTTGTGTCTATCTTTGGTTTAAACTAGTATCTGCAATTCCTTCCTTCAAACTTTTAGAGCAGTTTGTTTCAAGAAACAATTCTTCCAAAATTGCATTCAAAAGTCCATTTTGAACTGCATTTGTTCAAGGTCTGGCATCAATCATTGAAACGCATGGGCTGTTTTGTGTCGGGAGGAACTGCAGATGCTGGTTTACACCGAAGATAGACACAAAATGCTGGAGTAACTCAGCGGGACATGCAGCATTCCTGGAGAGAAGGAATGGGTGACGTTTCTGGTCGAGTCCCTTCTTCAGACTGAAAAAACGTTTCGACCTTTCTCTCCAGAGATGCTGCCGGCTTGGCTGAGTTACTCCAGCTTTTTGTGTCTAGTAAGATTGTTTTATTCCCTTAATTTATCTCTCATCAAAACGTTGGTAAACTTCTAAAGAAAAAGATTAGGTAAATTGAACATTAACGTTATTTTTTCCCCCGACAGCAAGGTCCGTAGACCAGAGGGATAGCAGTGTGTGTCTCTCTACTCACCCAGTATGTCCGTCAGAGCAGCCGTTCCATCGTCGCGACTTAAACTGTATAAAAAGCAGCGGCTCAAAACATTGCTGATTGGGCAGATCTGCCCAGAAACCACCCCTTTCACACTAACCCCAGCCCTGGGAAACAAAGTTGTCAGAGCCCTACAGTCACCCCAGCACGCCCGCGAACCTCTGAATGAAAGACAAAGCTCAGATGTTCTCTTCAGCAGTGGCGTCCCAGAGTTTCTCAGCGCCTGGCCCAAGTTTCAATTTAAACTCGGGTAAACTGAGTTTTCATTAAAAACCCAAATACAATTGACCCTTAATTGTAAATATGAGAATGTTTTCCTATATTGTGGTACACTATCATCTGGTGTAGATACCATAATTTATTAGAAAAATATGAATACACAAACACAGGGGTTAGTTAAAAATTTGAGTCATATCCCATCTACATCTCACACACTCTCGCTGTGTTTCTATGAAATGTCATTAAGGACTTATGTTATATGTTTTTGCTGGACTGAAACCAACACATTTACAACATAAAGTTGTGGGTAACTTTTTAGGAAAATACTTGTGATGTAAAGAACCTGAAATTAATTTATTTTACATAACACACAAAAATATCTTTGGTCTTAATTACCAATGCAGCTTGTGAACTTATTTGCAGGTGCGGCAGCATCTATGGAGCGAAGGAAATAGGCAACGTTTCTGGCCGAAACCCTTCTTCAGACTGAAGAATGGTTTCAGCCCGAAACGTTGCCTATTTCCTTCGCTCCATAGATGCTGCTGCACCCGTTGAGTTTCTCCAGCACTTTTGTCTACCTTCGATTTTCCAGCATCTGCAGTTCCTTCTTGAACTTGTGAACTTATTTTTTGAACTTTGGCAAGCATATAGCATGGGTTAGTACAAATACACTTAAAACTCTGAATAGTAACACGCCACGAAGGACCTTCCAACGATTCATTTATCAAGAAGCTAAAGTAACACAGACGGCATCTCTGGAGAGAAGGAATAGGTGACGTTTCGGGTCGAGACCCTCCTTCGGATTAAACCTGCATCTGCAGTTTCTTCCCATTTATAATTTATAACATTTATAAAATTCCCATTTATAAAATAATAAAATAAAACGTCCCATTTACAATATTGTTTTGACCAATTGCTCTCTAACGCGGACAGACTGGGTGGAAAGAGATGCCTGAGAAAATCCCCTGTATAAACGCATCAGCCTTCAATAACTGATGTTAATTTGTCGGATATAAATCCTGAGACGGGACACCTGTTCCATATATCTGCATCTCCATAAAAAGTGCATTAACTTAACAAGGATTCATGGCACCGTTTCAATGTGAAAAGTTAATGTTCTGAAGGGAACTAATTAACTCTCGCAATGCGGCTTTCCCCACACTGCATGGTTCATTCTTTTTGCCACTGTTTCTCAGATCCCCGGTGAGTGCTTTTTGCTCCTTAACAGTGAATTGTTAGATCACTGTAAAATTTTCCATTAAGATCTGACTAATCTTCAACATTTCACTTCTAGCACTCAGGCCAAACCCACGAGTTACTCACAAGTCACTACGGTAAACTCACGGGCTACTACAGTATTACAACGAGTTTAAAAGTTTCAAATTTTTCCTTCAAGAGTAAATTTGACTCGTGGAAATCTTTCAACATGTTGAAAATTTTTCACGAGTTAACAAGTTTCCCGAGTGCCTGCCGTTAGCGTTACGAGTCGCTAAGTTACGTCCACGAGTTCCGACGTTCCCGCTACGTTAATTCTACATGATTACCACGAGTTTGATTTGTTTTTAACTCGGGATCACTCGTGGGTGGACTCGCACCGTGAGACAGGGGTTTCAGCGTATCCTGGCTCTCAGTATCTTTCATTATCCTGGCTGATTCTGAATGCTCCCAACTCCAGCTCCAGTTCTTCAATGCAGTCAGTCAGGAACTGCAGCTGGACTCACTTCCCACAGGTGTAGTCACTGTGGTGTGTTACTGATCTCCCACATCCTGCAGGAAGGGCATGTCATTGCCCTGATTCCCATCCCCAATACCCTAAGTTAAAAGACCTCACAGTTTATTTCCCAAACCTCTGCTCAGCCTCCTCACCGAAACCTCACAAGCCAATGCCTCAGCACTTGCTCCTCAAACTCCACACCTGGAACTCACACTTATCTATTCTCACTACGCTTGCTCCAAAATGGCCACTCTGCAGAAGCCTGGCCCCTGTTTGTTCTTAAACTACCAAGTCCTTACCTTAATGGCTGCTTTTTAAATCTCCTGTGCTCTTCCCCTTCTCGGCTAGGCTTGGGAAATAAATATACAAATGGAGGTTTGTCAAATGATGCACAGGCACTGATTTTAATTTGTAGCCACCTTCAGCATTGCCCCTGACAGTAAGGTGCAACGATCCTTCGATGCCTTGAAACCAATTGCCATTTTGTACTCGCGAGAGATATATATATTCGAACCGACATTCTCTTCCAGAAAAGAGCTGTTTCGTTCTGATTGAAAATCTGCCTTGCAGAATAGCCCCCTCCTCAATAATAGCCTTTAGGATCTAGATCAGGGGTGTCAAATTCATTTTAGGTCACGGGCCGGAATGGGCAAAAACGACTTCATGCGGGCTGGATCTGTTGTACACGCGCGAACGCACACGTGCTCCCACAGCTTACGTTGCCTTCGTTTTTTCAACTTGCTCTCATGTGTCTCAGTCTCTGCTATAACTTCAAAGTGTTTCACTTTATGACTTTCATTTCTTATGAAGAAGATTGCCTAGCAAGCATTACTTTTATGATTGGTATTTTTATTAATTTTTTTAATTTTTTAATTGTTTGTTTTTTAAACAGGGACAGTGCATATTGATAAACATTTACATGTAAATATGCAAGATTATAACCAGTCGCTAATTTACATCTTTAGTCCCTTTGGCAGGTTGATGTTAAATAAACAAGTTAAACACATCACAACACAATCAATCAATAAGAAAACAAAATAACAATAAAATAAGAAAAAGAACAATAAAGAGTACAATGAACAATGCTGCTTATGACAGACCAGATGGCGGTGGATAATTTTAAGGTAGATTATGAGTGCAGTAATGATTTTCCAGTAACCATGTTTTTAGATGTTTGGTAAATGAGGTAAAGGTTGGCAGATCCAGTATGAAGCTTGGTGTTGTGTTCCAGGTCTGCGACGCTCGATATGAAAACACTGACTGCCCAAAAACACATTTCCTAAATGGGACTAGACAATCACCTCTGGAGCCTGCTCTAGTCGACCTATTTGTGTTTTTCTTTATAAAGTCCTTTAACTGAGGTGGGGCTAGTCCATGGAAGGTTTTGTAAACCAAAATAGAATCTGCATATTTTATTACGTTTTCCCAGCTCAGCAGATCACATTTCTTCATGATGCTACAGTGATGGTACATTCAGGGCTTTTTGTCATGAATTTTTAGGGCTTGTTTATAAGCAATTTCAACAGGCTTTAAGTGTGGACTTACATGCCAGTGTCCAACTTGTTATACAGTAGGTCATATATGGCATAATCATTGTATTGAAATATGGTTTAGCTGAATCAATAGTTAGATTATTTCTAATATATCTAAAATTGGACAAGTTAAATTTAATTATATTTACTGTTCTTTTCATTTGTTGTTTGAAGCAGAGCTGTGAATCGATCATGATTCCTAAATATTTAAACTCATGTACAATTTCAAGTTTTGTTCCATGTATAAACACATCAGGATCTACATCAGTACTTGCCTTTTTGGAGAAAAACATACAGACAGTCTTTGACACATTAAGATGTAGATCAGAACATTGCACCCAGTTTGGCACATTAATCATAGCAGCTGATAGATCTTGTGTAGCTTGATGTTTGTTTTTGGCATGTACATACACGACTGCATCATCAGCATACATCTGGCAAGTTACATTTGATGGACAGCTACTTGGTAGATCATTAATGTATAGACTGAATAATAGCGGTCCCAAGATTGAAGGTACACCAAGAGTGTTTTCAGAAGTTGCAGATTTAATGTTGCGTACTCTAACACACTGTTTTCTCTGTACCATATATGACTCAATCCATTTCATCGTGCTCAGAGAGAGGTTAAAATAAGACAATTTGGTCATCAAGATCTGATAGTTCACAGTATCGAAGGCTTTTCATAAATCAAGAAAAACTACTTCACTTACTTATCAATTGTAGGCTACAAGAAAGTTGTGATGAGATAGAAAAAATAATGCCATTTTAGCTAAGATTGTTTTGTGAGCCCCACTCTTTCCATTAAACCATTTGAAATCCAACATTAGCAGACAAAAATGTAGACCTAATGAAACAAATTGTAAATGTAGGCTATACAAGTGCAACTAATTTCTATTAACCTGTTTCCAGCAATCAAACTCACACAATTAACACAGTTAGCCTCTAATTTGTATTGAAGTGATCACATTTACAATAATAGAATAGTCAGAAAATGAATGAATCACAATATTCATTACAAAAGAGTGTCAAATTGCCTATGGTTGAGTCCCTTGGCTCGAATAAATTAACCGTTTTGAGCACTACATCCATGACATTGTCCATTTTCAGGCTCCTGCTACATTACGCCTCTTGGTGTATAATACAATGACAATTCCAGAATTCCTGCTCTGGATTCGCTGTCTGAACTTTCTCTCTGAGTTTCACAACAACACCTGCCTTTTGCCCGACATGGACGGTGCGCCACCTGTTGCCACACTGACAGCGTGACTGCAGTCAACTGTTGTGGTGTTTGTCATGGGCACCATCTCCACAAACTCCTCAGTGAGGGTCAAAGATGTAGCAACACCACAAATAAATATTATCACGTCGGTGTTCTCATCAATTACAATAGTGAAGTCAATAAATTACTTCACTTTGTCTTTTAGTTGATTAGTTCAAATCTCCTGCAAGGTCCCCGATTCTCTCTGCCACAGTATTTCTTGATAAGCTGATATTACCAAAAGCCTGTCTCTTCTCAGGGCACACCAGCTGAGCCGCCGTCAGCATGCATGCTTTGATGAATTCCCCCTCTGTGTGTGGCTTTGACGCAGCAGCTATTTTGTTGGCAATAATATTGCTGGCCTTGACAGCTCCATCATGAGTCTCTTGACTTTTGGTGAAGTTTCAGAGCTGCTTCAAGCTCGTTTACCTTTTGCGTTCTGTGTCGTCCTGCGTACTTGTCATATTTTTCTCCATGTGACGTCTGATAGTGTTTGATATTGTACTCTTTTGTCACAGCCACTTGTTGCGATCGTATCAGACACATAGGTTGACCCCACATAAGAAAAACATATCTTTCCAATTATCGTTGAATATCTGACCTTCGATGTCAACTTTCCTCTTCTTGGAAAGTATTTTGAACCACAGCAGCAAACAGTCTCAGCCTTGCTACTGGTGTTACGTACCTGAGTACTACTTGTGTTTAAACTGTGTCTGACGACATGTGGGGCTCTAGTGGTCTTCAGTGCAGAGTGGGAGGTGCTTCTGCACAGCGGATGGTTAACTGCCGCCTATTGTTTTCTAAGTGCACCTAACAAGCTGCTGGCATAGCAGGCGGCACAGACAACGGTGGGAGAGAGAGCGTCGAGCCAGAGAGCGGCGAGAGGGAGAGAACGGCTGCCTTACAGATACATAATAAATAGTCGTGAATATACTTTTTTTCCCCCAAATCATCGCGGGCAGGTAGTTTGACACCGTGATCTAGATGAACCACTCGGCAGACATGGCGTCGGCAGATGCAGTCTCCCCATTCATCTTTATATAGTGATAACCGTATCTTCGCCTGAAGTTAGCGAACCAACCGGAACTTGCATTGAATGGCTTCACTAGGCCTTCTGCATCGTTTTGTTATTGTTCATAGATTGTGCAGGTTTTTGCCCGGGCTAGGAACATGTTGCACTGATTTTGATCTTCGAACCACATCCATGTGTTCCATTGTAAAACTCCGAGCATTAGAGGGCAGTATGGTGGCGCAGCGGTAGATTTCCTGCCCTACAGCGCTTGCAGCGCCCGGGACCCGGGTTCCATCCTGACTAAGGGTGCTGTCTGTTTGGAGGTTGTACGTTCTCCCCGTGACCGCTTGGGTTTTCTCCAAGATCTTCGGTTTCCTCCCACACTCCATTGACGTACAGGTTTGTAGGTTAATTGCCTAGAATAAGTATAAATTGTAAATTGTCCCTCGTGTGTGTGTGTGTGCAGGAAGGTGCTAATGTGTGAGGATCACTGGTTGGTGTGGACTCGGTGGGTCGAAAGGCATGTTTCCGCAATGTATCTCGAAACTAAACTAACATATGTTTTCATTGCACTTGCAGATTTCCCTGATTGAGCACTTTTCTCTATCTTCTCAACGTTGTGTTAAATGCTATGAACAGTGCTCTCACTTAAATCAAGCATGCAGCCAACATCTAATACACACATTCCTCTCTGAAGGTGGTTGATCACATTTTCATTGGCCGATCTCAGTCTTGAAAGACCATGTTTCTGCTCCATGGTGAGGTCTCCAGGGTCGTTGCATGCGTTGGCAATGCATTCTGTGGCTGACCAGCCCAATTCTCGAGAGATGGTCTTTGCCGCAATGGGATTGAGTCGGGCTTATCACTCGTAACTGCTCCCTCCTGCGCTCAAGTTCCTCTCCAGGGCGCAGGCCTGGGAAAAAGATGGAAACCTTGGGTTTTCCAAACGTCAGCCCCCACGACCTAACTGGTGGGATCCAAAGGAATGCCAGGCACGTCGTATGGCACCAGGTTGGCTGCAGGAGCTGCTGGAAGAATGCCAAAAATGAGATATCAATCCTATTGGGGCTCCAGATTTTCTGTCTGGGTTTATTCCCTTAGCCTTGGCTTCACCAAAAGCTCCCACAAGGCAGTGGGACTATTTACCCATAGCTGGGGATCTAGTTCACGGGCACCCGGGTGTGTCCACCACCCGGTGGACCTGCGTGCCGCGTGTCTGGTGCCCGGACCTCTTCTGAGTCCTCTGTAGTTCAGCCTGAGTCGGCACGGTGCTCGGTTTCCGTGTGCCGCCACGGGGAGACACCACAGGAGGCGTGCTGTTGGAGAGGCTTTGCACCGGCAGAGAGAGACTGGCGCACCCGGCTCCTCACATTGCTGTGAGCTAGTGGTGGCGAGTCACATTCTTCACCAGTGGTGGTGGAGAAGGTACTGCACTGGCAAACACTAACACAAGCACTCACAATCACTAGCACTGTCCTACCACACTGCAGCGCTAGCATGTAACTATGCTAGACGCATCACAACATACATTTGGACCCCTGGTTAGCCACTCGGGAGGGGAGTGCGAGTAGGGAGCATATCTAATCTCATCTCAACTGTCTTTTGAGCTTTTTGAGTCTTTTTTAGCATTAGTCTCCCCTGATAAGGCAGATGGACATTTTCTCGACATGGTAGGTAGAGAAAATTTGAGCGCATTATTTCAAATGTATGAGTGCGAAAATTAGGCTTTGATATTGATTAAACAAGTGTGTCATTCCAAATACGGATAAATCAGCCATCTCGGGTCAAACACGGAGTGGCTGTGTAGCATCCAAAGCTTTGTTCCTTACCAATTTTATTACCCAAGCCAGAATGGTGAGCTAGGCCCACCACATAATCACCACTTCCATTAATGGCCAGTTTCACATGGAGAGTCACAATTGTACACTCTTGCTCATGTTGGGGCCCAAGGGAGCCGCGCGGCAGAAGCCATGCTGAGGGTCCGCGGGACCTGCAGAACCGGGGACCTGGCCAGAGGCCCCGACAGGCCACGAGCTGCTGAGAGAAGCTGCCCCCAAGGCCTGACCCCGAGCCACCAGAGCAACGGACAGGGGACCGGCCTGCAGTGGGCCCCGAGGCTCGTCTCCCACTCGACCCCCGAAAACAGGGGACTGGATGGAGGAGAGAGTCGGACCGGCAGACGCTGGACAAGGGGTCGGTCGGAAGAGGGGGGGAGGGGTCTAACGTCTCGCGTCTTCAAGGTTGTCTGTGGATGGTTCGCTGGCGAACCGTATGAGGGGGAGAGATGGCGGGCCATAGAGGGGCGGTGAGACCGCCAAGAACAGAGTGGGGATGGGGGGGGATGAAAGGGGAGGTGCCGATACTAAAGAGGATCTCCGTGCTGGGGGGAGACTCCATGAACAAGGAGCGACCCGGCGAAGGGGTCCACCGAGAACAATGAGGGACCCGGCAAGGGGTAGGCCGCTGTGGACAAGGCGAGACCTGGGGACGGGGTGGCCGAGAACAAAGAGTGTCCATTGGGACCCTAATGATTATTTTTGTAACTTTTCTGACACCAGACACGTGGCGACACTTTGCGTAATTTGTGCAATGTAGTCAAAAACAAAGAATTTCACTGTACATGGGTACGTGCGATAATACAGTATAATTAAATTGAAGGTACACAAAAATGCTGGAGAAACTCAGCGGGTGCAGCAGCATCTATGGAGCGAAGGAAATGGGTAACGTTTCGGGCCGAAACCCTTCTTCAGACTGATAGGGGGTGGGGAGAAGAAAGGAAAAAGGGAAAAAGGAGGAGGAGGAGCCCGAGGGCTGGGGGAGGGGAGGAGACAACCAGATGGCTGATGAAAGGGAGGGGACAGCAAGGGCTAGCAGAATTGGGAGAATTCAATGTTCAAGCCCCCAGGATGTAGACTGCCCAAGCGGAATATGAGGTGCATTTCCTCCAATTTACGGTGTTGCTCGCTGTGGCCATGGAGGAGACCCAGGACAGAGTGGTCAGATACGGAATGGGAGGGGGAGTTGAAGTGCTGAGCCACCGGGAGGTCAGGTTGGTTATTGCGGACCGACCGGAGGTGTTCGGCGAAACGATCGCCAAGCCTCCGCTTGGTCTCACCGATGTAGATCAGCTGGCATCTAGAGCAGCGGATGCAATAGATGAGGTTGGAGGAGATGCAGGTGAACCTCTGTCGCTCCTGGAACGACTGCTTGGGTTTTTGAATGGAGTAGAGGGGGGAGGTGAAGGGACAAGTGTTGCATATCTTGCGGTTGCAAGGGAAAGTTCCAGGGGAGGGGGTGGTATGGGAGGGAAGGGAAGAATTGACAAGGGAGTTACGGAGGGAGCGGTCTTTGTGGAAGGCAGACATGGGGGGAGATGGGAAGATGTGGCGAGTGGTGGGGTCACGTTGGAGGTGGCGAAACTGACGGAGGATCACTTGTTGTATGTGACGGCTGGTGGGGTGAAAGGTGAGGACTAGGGGGACTCTGCCCTTGTTGTGAGTGGGGGGATGGGGAGAGAGAGCAGTGTTGCGTGGTATGGCAGAGACCCTGGTGCGAGCCTCATCTATGGTGGAGGAGGGGAACCCCCGTTCCCTGAAGAATGAATGGCAGAGACCCTGGTGCGAGCCTCATCTATGGTGGAGGAGGGGATCCACTTGGAAATTAAATTGAATGTTGAGCTGCAGACTGAAGATAGTTTTGTATAATCTCCGGATCATTAGCAGAGATTTCAAATCCCAGCTCAAGTTTTGGCCATTCTCTGTTTGGCTTACAGAGAAACTCTGGTCCATTGATGCATCTCTTATTGCTTAAGAAGCGGTCTGCTGAACACATCTTGAACACATCTGTTCAGCGATCTTGAACACATCTGTTTCAATGCACCAGTGCTGTCCCAATGCTATTTCCATTGGCAAATTGTCTTTGTCCAAATCCAATTCTCTGGTCTCCATCTGGTGGAATGTTTTCCAATACAACATGACTGTTGGTGATCCACTTGGAAAGCGTGAATCCTCCCTTATTGCAGAGGGAAGTCAGATGTATTACCATTTGAATTGCTTCCTGCTCAGTAGACATGGATTTTAAGCAATCATCGACATAGAAATTATTCTTCAAAGTGGTTATCACTTCTTCTGGAAAGTGAACTTTATTGTCCTCTGCGGTCTCCTTTAATACAAAATGATTCCAGCATTCGCACTCTCTTGCAACTTTTCCTTCTAAACCACGAAATAGTACTAGGACAATTAATTCCAACAATTTTCCAACCACGGAAGTTAAAATAATTGGCCTGCAACTCTAGTTTATCTCTTCTGCTTTTTAAACAATTATATGGTGTAAAAGGTTCACTGACACCATTCCTGGAGTGATCAAACACTTAACTTACAAATCAGCATGTCTTTGGAGTGTGGGTGGAAACTGGAACCCACGCAGTCACATGGGGAAGGTACAAACTCCGAACAGACAGCATCCGTAGTCAGGATGGAACCCGGGTCTCTGGTGCTGTGAGGCAGCAACTCTACCGTTGTGCCACTGTGCCACCCATGCAATGTGTAACACTGCATTGTGACATTCTTGTACCATAAAGCCTCTGTATAAAAGTCATTTATTGAAGCTGCCTGGTACACAATTCTCATCTCCAGTTTTTTAAACATTTTTCAGATACTGGGCAAATGGGAAACTTTGTTTCAAGCAAAAGACAAGTAAAGAGGAGTTTGATTTGGAAGCCAGGAAGCTCCTTACTCATGATAATGGTAAGGCCTATAATTGTTTATTTCCTTTACCCTTGATATATATCTGTACACTTTTTAACGGAAAACAATGAGGTGACTTTGTACTCAGCAACTTGTCCTGGACCAGCCATGTCAAAGCAATGGCCAAGAAAGCCCCCCACCGTCTCTGCTTCCTAAGAAGTCTTAGGAAATTCGGCATGTCCCCAACAACTCTCACCAACTTCAACAGATGCATCGCAGAAAGCATTTTATCAATGCTTGTATTCCCTCATGCAACCCTCCTTTTGTATTCATTCAAACTGAATTAAGGGTGCATCACAGCATGGTTTGGGAACAGCTCCATCCAAGAGCACAAGAAATTGTAGCGAGCTGTAGACACAGCTCAGAACATCACACAAACCAACCTCCCTTCCACTGACTCCATGTACACTTCACACTACCTCAGCAAGGACACCAGCATAATCAAGGTCGATTCTCACCCCGGTCTCTCCTCCAATCTGGCAAGAGGTACAGAAGTGTGAAAACACACACCTCCAGATTCAGGGACATTTTCTTCCCAGCTGTTACCAGGCAACTGAACCATCCTACCACCAACTGGAGAGTGGTCCTGAGCTACTATCTATCTCATTGGAGACCCTCAGACTATCTTTACTTGGACTTTACAGGACATTATCTTGCAGTAAATGTTATTTCCTTTATCATGTATCTACACTAGATGACTGGATTGTAATCATATATTGTCTTTCCCCTGACTGGTTAGCACGCAACAAAAGCTCTTCACTGTACCTCGGTACACGTGACAATAAACTAAGCAAGAGTATTTTCCATGTGGCAGGTGACATCCCAATTCCCCCCCCACGGATGTTTAAAGTATTATCGTACCGTAATACAGTAACTTAAATCAGCTGGAGTAAACTTGATGAACAACCCACCAGACTGATGAGGTATCTTCTCTCTATGTTGCATGTGGGGATTCACTGTGAAATGTATTTAGCTAATGTTCAGCTCAACCATCCGAAATGTTTGGATAGTTTAGGTGAACAATGTTGATCGTGAGGCTAGATGTAGCAAGGACACTCACTGCAGCCAAATCCCTAAATGATTGGAGACAATAGCTTCAGTAGTAACTTTTTAATTAAATTAGAATTTCTACATGAAAAGCAAACAATTTTGAGACAGCAGGTGACGAGGTTGCTCATCTTTTTTTTGCATTGACAACCGTTTTGGTCTTCGATTACCACAGACGTGGTTCTAAACTGTGGTGGATTAAGCATGAAATTACTAAAGGAACAACTCATTTTTGTTTTGCAGTGCATTCTCATAATGACTTCTTGCTTGCGATCTTCACAAGATGTCAGATTATGGTTTCAGCTCCAGGTAAATGAGATTTTAATACTTTCTACAAAAATACCCAATACTTATCTGTTTTAGTGCTTCTCCTACCTCATGCTGTGTCTTTATCCCTCTGCTTATGGGCTTTGGTCTTCTAATTGAGATGTGGCGAATTAAAATTCTCATTGACCTTTTCAAATCCCTCCCTGTCTTTGCTCTTCTCTATTCTTCAACCTTTACATTTATAACTCCTCCCATTCTGGCCGCCTCATTTTGCAGTGATCTTATGTTTCTTACATAATGATGCATGAACATTCACGACATTATTTAATAAAATGGAGGAAAGTTCTTCTGCCCCGCTCTTGGGTGGAGACTTCTTCTTCGAGTCCGTTGCAATCTCAGATGTCGTTCTGCCAGTATCTGTCGCAGGTCACAGCTGGTCGGGTCGGTTCAGCCAGGTCCTGGGGGCTGCACTGGGGGGCGTCGTCACACTCCAGTAGGTGGCACATTGTCTGTACTGCTCCACAGCTGCATGTGTCTTCTGCCTGGTAGTTCCATGCTTTCATAAGTGCTTTGCACCTCCCCTGCTCCACTCGTCATCTGTTTAGGGTCTTCCAGGTTGGCCATGGGAGGTCGTGCCCGCTGGCGAGGCATTCAGTCGGAGTGATTCCTCTCTCCATCCAGTCGTGGGCTCGTGTGTTGAGCTGGTTCCATTCATCTTTCCAGATGATGATCCTTGCTGTTTCTTTGGTTGTCTGGAGAGGTGGGACTGTCTGCAAGAAACTGGCTCTGGATTTCAGTCGGGGTGGAGGTGCTGTGTATCCGTGCAGGGGGTGCCTGGTATCGATCTCCTGTGCTCTCCGCTCGTCTTGGGCGACGATGGATCGTCTGATATGGGGGGGGGGGCAATACCAGCTAGGGCGTAGAGGCACGGGACTGGCGTTGTCTTTATACATCCCGTGATAATGCGGCAGGTGTCGTTGAGGGCTGTGTCAACCAGTTTGGTGTGGTGGGAGCGGCTCCAGCTTGAGCACGCGTATTCAGCTGTGGAGAAGCATAGGGCTAGGGCAGTTGCACGGATGGTTGGTGGATCAGCGCCCCACTTTGAGTTTACCAGTTTGCGCAGGATGTTGTTGCTAGTGTTGACCTTGGCTTTGGTGTTCTGAAGGTGGGTTTTGAAAGAGAGTGTCCTGTCGAGTGTGACTCCGAGGTACACGGGGTGGAAGTGGTTGGAGAGTGTGTGGCCATCCCATGAGACGCTCAGTTGTTTTCCTGCATCTCGATTTTTAAGATGGAAGCTGCATAGTTGGGTTTTTGATGGGTTGGGTTTCAGGTGGTTGTTATTGTAGTAGGTTGTCATCTCTTGGAGGGCGCTTTCTAGGACAGGCTCGATCTTCTGGAAGTTCTCCTGTTGGGTGGTGATGCAGAGGTCATCAGCATAGATGAAGCGGCGGCATTGTGGGGGTAGTGGTTGGTCGTTGGTGTAGATGTTGAAGAGGAGGGGGGCCAGTACGCTGCCTTGTGTTAGGCCATTCTTTTGGGCTTTCCATTTGCTCTTCTTGTCGTTTAGTTGAACGAAGAAGCGCCTGTTGTTGAGAAGGCTTTTGATGACTTGGCACAGGTCGAGGTCACCAGTCATGTCAAAAAGTTTCCTGATCATGGTGCGGTGCTGGACAGTGCCGTAAGCAGCAGTGAGGTCTATGAAAGCTGCTCCGGTGATGAGTTTGCACTCAAAACCGTCCTCAATGTGTTGGGTGAGGTTCAGTAGCTGCCCGGCACAGGAGCGGCCAGGGCGGAAGCCAGCTTGATCTTTAGTAAGCTTGGAGTCTGTAAGTGGCATAAGGCGTTGGAGTAGTAGCCTCTCGTAGAGCTTGTAGGTGATGCAGAGGAGGGAAATGGGTCTGTAGCTCTTTGGGGATGATGGGTCCTTTCCAGGTTTGGGAATTGCGACAGTCTTGGCCTTTCTCCATACAGGTGGGGTTGTTTTCTGTGCCATGCATGAGTTCAGCATTGCTAGGAGCCAGGTCTTTGCTTTAGGTCCAAGGTGCTGTATCATTTCCATCAGTACATCATCGATTCCTGCTGCTTTCCCAGGCTTCAGCATGCTCATTGCAGCTTCGAGTTCTTCTAGGTCGAAGGGCTTGGTGATAGCGCTGGCTGGTTGTAGGCGGTCTGTTACCGCTGTCCGGCGGTATTCTCCTGTGGGTCTGCGCCGGTTTTGGCTACGACCGTTTGCCACCAGCTGTGCTGCAACTGAGTTTGCTGTGACTGTTGTGAGCGTGGGCGGTGTGGTATGGTCTTCGCCGAGGCGGCAGATTGTGGCCCATGCCTTCCTGCTGTTATTGGTCATGTTGGTGTTTTCTATCAACTCCTTCCAGACTTGCCTGTGGAGACTGAGAATGAGTGAATGATATAAGTGGTGCTGATAGAATAGGGTAAAGGCTAGTGAATATCAATAGGTATATCTGGGAGATGTAACAAAGATCAGACAGAAGAAGGGTCCCGACCGGAAATGTCACCTATCCATGTTCTCCATGGATGCTGCCTGAGCTGCTGAGTTACTCTGGCAGTGAGTCTCTTTTTTGTTATACCAGCGGGTGCAGTTCCTTGTTTCTACTTCTATGTCTACTAGCCATTTCTCTGTTCTCTCAGCTGACACCTGCTCACGTATCATTCAATCATCCCAGTCTCCACCCTTCATGAGTGATAGGAGCAGAATTTGTTCATTCGGCTCATCAAGTTTACTCCGATCAAGGCTGATCCATCTCTCCCTCCTAACCCTATTCTCCTGCCTTCTCCCCAGAACCCCAAACACCTGTACTAATCAAGAATCTATCTATCTCTGCCTTAAAAATATCTGTATACAGCCTCCACAGCCTTCTGTGGCAATGAATTCTATAGATTCACCATCCTCTGACTAAATTAATTCCTCCTCATCTCCTTCCTAAAGGAACGTCCTTTAATTCTGAGGCTATGACCTCTGGACTTGTACTCTCCCACCAGTGAAAACATCCTCTCCACATCCACTCAATTCAGGCTTTTTACTATTTGGTAAGTTTCAATGAGGTTCCCCCCTTAATCCTTCTAAACTCCAGCGAGTAGAGGCCCAGTGCCATTAAACGCTCATCATATGCTAACCCACTCATTCCTGTCACCCTATTTCACAGGAGCAGTGTTGCGGGACTTTCCTCCACTTTAATAAATCATATGGGGAATGTGGCACGTGCCATGCATTTTGTTCACATTAAATTGCCTTGTGTGACCCGCAGGATAAATTTATCAACAACATTCGCAAAGACTACGAGTGACCCTTAAGAAATGAAGCCAACTCATACTGCCTTTGTACTGTTCACGTTACAGAAGGTCCGTCCTCTCTACTATGGAACAGTCAATCGGCTGCTAAACCCGGTAAACCTAAAAGCAAAAAAAAGTTCCCATCCCTCCGAGCAAAGTTTGAAGTGAGTTACTCTCAAGCCGACGATGGCTACTTGCTGAGCTCGTTTTGGAAGACGTTTAGGTAAAATTATTTTAGTTTCACGTAATTAAAAAGAACAAACTAAAGACACCTGATACTCCGTGGATGAATAATGATGTAATGTTGTCGGCTTGGGCAAGTTGGGTCTGTTTCCACTCTGTATGACTATAACAGGGTGATTGAGGGCAAAAAAAGCATGCAAAAGAAGAAAGTGTTATTATGTTTTTATCTGCATTGTGTTACCATTTAACAATGGTCACTAAATAAAAATCTTTACAGTTTAAATAATAAAAGCAGCAGATTGAAGTCCCCCAGCATATCTCGGTTATGTAGTTGGAGGCTTTATTTGGTTTCCAGGTCGGGAGGATGGGAAGACAAAAGATCTTATTAATTAACTTAATGTGTTTATGGAGGTGTGTTTGGTTTAATGCGTTTTGATTAGTTAGTTTTGGTTCACTAGTTTTTTTTCCCAATTATTTACATCAACGTTTTAAATAATTAACATCGATAATCACAACCAAAACATGCTCTGATGATGGCTATTTAACCCAATCCACGGCTTTTAAAGATAGAAAGACTCACATTTTCATAGCTGAATCACATCCCATTCAAGGTATTTTTAAGGTGGAGAGTGACAGATACTTGATGGGTAGGGCTATCAAGAGTTATGGGGAGAAAGCAGGAGAATGGTGTTGAGAGGGAAGGAAAGGTCAGCCATGATTGAATGGCGCAGTTGACTCGATGGGCTGAATGGTCTAATCCTGCTCCTTGAACCTATGAATAATGTCTCTGAACATCAGAGGCTCCTGAGGAAAAAGACAGTGCTGGAGTAACTCAGTGGGCGGGTGGCATCCCTGGAGAGCATGGATAGGTGGCGTTTCGGGTCTGGACCCTTTTTCAGACTGATTGCAGGTGTGGGAGGGAGGAAGCCAGAAGAGTGGCGGGGCAGGACGAAGCATGGTAGGTCATAGGTGAACACAGGTGAGGCAGGTTAGTGATGGGCAGATGGTTGGACAAAGGCCAGAGATGAACACGTACAAGGAGTGAAATAAAAGGATCAGTGAGTTGCGAATTGTGAA
Organism: Malacoraja senta; assembly: GCA_038087875.1. NCBI lineage: Eukaryota > Metazoa > Chordata > Chondrichthyes > Rajiformes > Rajidae > Malacoraja > Malacoraja senta. The sequence continues at coordinate 20,486 of JAXLNO010005921.1, forward strand.
GCTAGAGGATTGACGAGGTGTGTTGGAATGGAGGGGGAGGGGAGAGATGGGTGCAAGATGGGCTCAGTGGAGGGGGGGGTTTATAGGGGAGGGGATGCATGGGACGGGGTTAATGGGCAGGGGGTCCAGCAGAAATACTGTCTGAATCTTGCTATAGTCAGGGGGTGGTGAATCTGTGCAATTCATTGCCACAGCTGGGTGTGAGGTCCAAGTCAAAGGATATTTTGAAGGCAGATGTAGATCGATTCTTGTTTAGACAGGTGACAGAGGTTATGGAGGTGAGGTTAGGAGGGAGAGTTAGATCAGCCATGATTGAACGGTGGAGTACACATGATGGGCAGAATGACCTAATTATGCTCCTATCCCTTATGAACACATACCTTGTAGCCTGATTCATGGGTACAGAAGATTAATAGGAATGGGGCTCCACAGGTCAGTATATGTGGGCAGTGACCCAGATCCAGCAACATTCAGCCAAACATTGCCCTGGTCCATCTACAATGGAGATAATGTTAGAATTGCTTATAAATAGCAACTTTGGAATAACATTGTTTTTGATCGGTTTTTGTCAAGTTAATGCCAGGATCAGATCTAATTTCTTTTCAGTAGATAATGCGTGTGTAAACATATCATTTAATTTAGCAATCCGATAGTTTTCATATTTCATGAAGCTTTTTGCTGAAGTGCTTGCATCTTCCTTCAGCATCGTTTCCAAGCACAGAACCCTTTGTCTGGGGTGCAGAACTTTGTGATGAAGGATCCCCAAGAGGAGGATGGTGTGAAGTTTTACACTCACACCATGGTGCTTCCCACAAGAGGGCAATTAGAAGGCCGGATGTTCGTAACAGCATTTGAATGTGGGTTGGATAATGTTTCTGAAGATGCGTCGGTGGCAGTGGTGCAGGCATTGGAGGTACTGCATTAATGTTCAGTTTTATTTCATTACTAACATATTTCGGTTCTTGTTCACTTAACCCGAGTGGCATCCTGCTATACTGCAGCATCATCTGTCTCCCATGTACTAGCAGTAAAGCTGGGCAGCACAGTGGCACAGCAGTAGAGTTAATGCCTTACAGCTCCAGAGACCCAGGTTTGATCCTGGCCACAGGTGCTGTCCGTACAGTTTGTACCTTCTCCCCGTGACCATGTGGGTTTTCTCCAGCTGCCCCAGTTTCCTCCCACACTCCAAAGATGTACATGTTTGTAGGTTACCTTGGCTGCAGTAAATTGTCTCTAGTGTGCAGGATAGTGTTCGTGTATGGGGTGATTGCTGGTCAACACGGACTTGGTGGGCAAAATGGCCTGTTTATGTGTTGTATGTCTAAACTAAACTAAATAAATCTACGTTTTCTTCACCTGGGTGCTGCGAAGACCAAAATTATGACTTTAGTTCGCTGCCGCAGTTTCTTTTAAATTGCCACCATTTCCATCCTTCTCTCTGGTAACCATTTGACAGTTAACCTGATTGTTGGGGATGTTGTTACCCTGGTTAAACTGAATTTGTAGGCAGGAACTGAAGGTGCTGGTTAAACTGAACTTGGGCTTTGAACCGTATATCCCTGTCATCATTGCCGACATTTTTCTCTCCATCACTTGCCTCACTCCATCTCAACTCATCTCATCTGCTATCTCTTTGTAACACTTAGACCTGGTATTCCAAACTGTTTCTGGATAAATGGAAACACAAGGAACTGCAGATGCTGGTTTACAAAATTAGACACAAGGTGTTGGAGTAAATCAGCGGGTCAGGCAGCTTCTCTGGAGAACAGGGGGAAGTGACGTTTCGGGTCTGAAGAAAAGTCTCGACCAGAAATATCACCTATTCATTTTCTCCAGAGATGCTGCCTGTCCCACTGAGTCACTCCAGCAATGCTTTGGAATAAACTCTGTCTTCTACCCTCTAAGTTAATCTATTATCATCATCCTAACTTGTACATGATCCTGATAACACATCAGCTCACTGTTAACCAATTTGATTTGAGTTTAGAAGAACGAGGGGCGATCTCATTTAAACATGCAGAATAGTGAAAGGCTTGGATCGAGTGGATGTGGAAAGGATGCTTCCATGAATGGGAGAGTCTAGGACAAGAGGTCATAGCCTCAGAATTAAAGGATGTTCTTTTGGTGTGGAAATGAGGGGAAATTTCTTTAGTCAGAGGGTGGTGAATCTGTGGAATTCTTTGCCACGGAAGGCCGTGGACGCTAAATCAGTGGATATTTTTAAGGCAGAGATAGATAGATTCTTGATTAGTATGGGTGTCAGAGGTTATGGGGAGACGGCAGGAGAATGGGGTTTGGAGGGAAAGATAGATCAGCCATGATGAGCCTCAAACCCTGGTTGATCGAGATGACCTGGTGGTGATGCCTAAACCAGAGCGAGACAATCAACCTGTGAGCCGACAACCGGTCCCCAGGGAGCATCAAACCCTGACAACAAGGTCTGGTAGATGCGTTCGAAAACCACGCTATCTGCAGGATTATGTGCCCAAATAAGGATAGGGTCTGTACTTGTAGTTGATTTTAGATTTAAAAGGCTATTAGGTTATGTTTAAATAGTTAATGTTATTGTGTTCTTTTATAGTTTGATATGCATAGTTTTATTTTGTAGTGGTAATGGCCATTTTAAAACTAAACAAATTAATAAATTAAAAAGGGGAAAGGAACAAATAAATAAATGAATAGATAAATGAATAAATAAATAAAAAGGAGAAAGGAAATGAGAAACCAGACATGTGTTATTCAAAGTTTAGATAATTCTGAGCACTGAACTGTCGCAGATCCAAGGAATGAGAATTTGAAAGCTACCACGGAAATGGACTGTCAAATGCATGTTGGGATATGGACTGTCGGACACATGTTGGACTCAGTGAAATACGATGCGATGGAAGAAGGTAATTTCTTGCTATACATGTAAAGTGCCTGTACATATGTGTTTTGTAAATAAAGGGGGATGTTATGGGAATAATACCATCGGTGGTGCAGTACCCATGATGCAATATCCAAGAGGCTGCAGCCAAGATGGATCCTGAATAAAAATGGCTGAACCCAAGGCTCGAGTGTAAAGCCTCTGTTAATTAGTTGTGAAGCTGTAATGGAGCAGTTTACAGTAAGGAAACACAGTAAGAAAACATACTCCACCATTCAATCATGGCTGATCTATCTTTCCCTTCTCCTGCCTTCTCCTCATAACCCCAGACACCTGTACTAATCAAGACTATCTATCTCTGCCGTTAAAATACCCAATTGACTTGACCTCTGCAACCTTCTGTCACAATGAATTGTCCCTAATCTGTAGCATAGAACCAGTGTATGGTGATCGCTGGTCGCTCAGACTCAGTGGGTTAAAGGGCCTGTTTCCACGCTGCATCTCTTAGAAAAAAATGCAACCCACTAATTTGGCTTCATACAGATTTTAAACACTTACCTGATTGCCTGACACTTTCTGAATCACAGTTCACATCCTCTTCACCTTAGCTGATCCACAGTTTGAGCTTCCAGCTCTTCATCCTCCCCATTTCAAAGGATCAATTACCACTCATGTTTGGCCTTCTCCTTATTAACTTTAGTACCATGAAGACCTGTTGAATTAAAGAAAAAACTCTCATTCTTGTCATAAGATTCCCCCTCCAACTGCTGCAGTTTTAATAACCCTCCAAGTCACCTTCCCCATAAAAACATCTGGCATTTTCCCTCCATCCAATAGCTACCCTCAATATCGATAACCTTGGATCAGTTGCTAAGGCTGAGTTATTACTCTGGTTCTTAATTCCTCTATGCTGGGAAATAAGCACTGTGTATTCACCCTATACCCCTCATTTTTAATACACCTCTATAAATCACCCCTCAGCCTCCTGCGCTCTAAGGAATAAAATCCGAGCTTACCATTTCGACCCACCAAGTCCATGACGACCAGTACACTATCACTATCCTCCACACACCAGGAGCAATTTTTACTGAAACCAATTAACTTACAAATCAGCATGTCTTTGGAGTGTGGGTGGAAACTGGAACCCACGCAGTCACATGGGGAAGGTACAAACTCCGAACAGACAGCATCCGTAGTCAGGATGGAACCCGGGTCTCTGGTGCTGTGAGGCAGCAACTCTACCGTTGCTCCACTGTGCCACCCATGCAATGTCTAACACTGTGCATTGTGACATTCTTGTACCATAAAGCCACTGTATAAAAGTCATTTATTGAAGCTGCCTGGTACACAATTCTCATATACAGTAATACAGTAACTTAAATCAGCTGGAGTAAACTTGATGAACAACCCACCAGACTGATGAGGTATCTTCTCTCTATGTTGCATGTGGGGATTCACTGTGAAATGTATTTAGTTAATGTTCAGCTCAACCATCCGAAATGTTTGGATAGTTTAGGTGAACAATGTTGATCGTGAGGCTAGATGTACAAGTTGGTCTTGGATTACCACAGACGTGGTTCTAAACTGTGGTGGATTAAGCATGAAATTACTAAAGGAACAACTCATTTTTGTTTTGCAGTGCATTCTCATAATGACTTCTTCCTTGCGATCTTCACGAGATGTCAGATTATGGTTTCAGCTCCAGGTAAATGAGATTTTAATACTTTCTACAAAAATACCCAATACTTATCTGTTTTAGTGCTTCTCCTAACTCATGCTGTGTCTTTATCCCTCTGCTTTTGGACTTTGGTCTTCTAATTGAGATGTGGCGAATTAAAATTCTCATCGACCTTTTCAAATCCCTCCCTGTCTTTGCTCTTCTCTATTCTTCAACCTTTACATTTATAACTCCTCCCATTGTGGCCGCCTCTTTTTACAGTGATCTTATGTTTCTTACAAAATGATGCATGAACATTCACGACATTATTTAATAAAATGGAGGAAAGGTCTTCCGCCCTGCTCCTGTGCTCTTGGGTGGAGACTGAGAATAAGTGAATGATATAAGTGGTGCTGTTAGCTGATAGAACAGGGCAAAGGCTAGTGAATATCAATAGGTATATCTGGGAGATGGAACAAAGATCAGCCTGAAGAAGGGTCCCGACCGGAAATGTCACCTATCCATGCTCTCCATGGATGCTGCCTGAGCCGCTGAGTTACTCCAACAGTGTGTCTCTTTTTTGTTAAACCAGCGGGTGCAGTTCCTTGTTTCTACTTCTATGTCTACTAGCCATTTCTCTGTTCTCTCAGCTGACACCTGCACACTTATCATTCAATCATCCCAGTCTCCACCCTTCATGACTGATAGGAGCAGAATTTGTTCATTCGGCTCATCAAGTTTACTCCGATCATGGCTGATCCATCTCTCCCTCCTAACCCCATTCTCCTGCCTTCTCCCCAGAACCCCTAACACCTGTACCCTAATCAATAATCTATCTATCTCTGCCTTAAAAATATCTATAGACAGCCTCCACAGCCTTCTGTGGCAATGAATTCTACAGATTCACCATCCTCTGACTAAATAAATTCCTCCTCATCTCCTTCCTAAAGGAACATCCTTTAATTCTGAGGCTATGACCTCTGGACTTGTACTCTCCCACCAGTGAAAACATCCTCTCCACATCCACTCAATTCAGGCTTTTCACTATTTGGTAAGTTTCAATGAGGTTCCCCCCTTAATCCTTCTAAACTCCAGCAAGTAGAGGCCCAGTGCCATTAAACGCTCATCATATGCTAACCCACTCATTCCTGTCACCCTATTTCACAGGAGCAGTGTTGCGGGACTTTCCTCCATTTTATTAAATCATATAAGAAAATATGGCACGTGCCATGCATTTTGTTCACATTAAATTGCCTTGATCTGATACACAGCTGCTGTTAAATGTCCTGTGCAACCCGCAGGATAAATTTATCAACAACATTCGCAAAGACTACGAGTGACTCTTAAGAAATGAAGCCAACTCATACTGCCTTTGTACTGTTCACGTTACAGAAGGTCCGTCCTCTCTACTATGGAACAGTCAATCGGCTGCTAAACCCGGTAAACCGGAAAGAAAAAAAAAGTTCCCATCCCTCCGAGCAAAGTTTGAAGTGAGTTACTCTCAAGCCGACGATGATTCTTCTTTTGGCTACTTGCTGAGCTCGTTTTGGAAGACGTTTTGGTAAAATTATTTTAGTTTCACGTAATTAAAAAGAACAAACTAAAGGCTCCTGATACAATGGTCACTAAATAAAAATCTTTACAGTTTAAATAATAAAAGCAGCAGAGTGTAGTCCCCCAGCATATCTCCATCTCGATTATGTAGTTGGAGGCATTATTTTGTTTCCAGGCCTGGAGGATGGGAAGACAAAAGATCTTATTAATTAACTTAATGTATTTATGGAGGTGTGTTTGTTTTGATGCGTTTTGGTTAGTTAGTTTTGGTTAACTCGTTTTTTTTCCAATTATTTACATCAACTTTTTAAATAATTAACATCGATAATTACAACCAAAACATGCTCTGATGATGGCTATTTAACCCAATCCATGGCTTTTAAAGATAGAAAGACTCACATTTTCATAGCCGAATCACATCCCATTCAAGGTATTTTTAAGGTGGAGAAGTGACAGATACTTGATGGGTCGGGCTCTCAAGAGTTATGGGGAGAAAGCAGGAGAATGGTGTTGAGAGGGAAGGAAAGGTCAGCCATGATTGAATGGCGCAGTTGACTCGATGGGCTGAATGGTCTAATCCTGCTCCTTGAACCTATGAATAATGTTTCTGAACATCAGAGGCTCCTGAGGAAAAAGACAGTGCTGGAGTAACTCAGTGGGCGGGTGGCATCCCTGGAGAGCATGGAGAGGTGGCGTTTCGGGTCTGGACTCTTTTTCAGACTGATTGTAGGTGTGGGAGGAAGGAAGCCAGAAGAGTGGAGGGGCAGGACAAAGCATGGTATGTCATAGGTGAACACAGGCGAGGCAGGTTAGTGATGGGCAGATGGTTGGACAAAGGCCAGAGATGAACACGTAAAAGGGGCAAAATAAAAGGATCAGTGAGTTGCGAATTGTGAAGCTAGAGGATTGACGAGGTGTGTTGGAATGGAGGGAGAGGGGAGAGATAGGTGCAAGATGGGCTAAGTGGAGGGGGGGTTTATAGGGGAGGGGATGCATGGGACGGGGTTAATGGGCAGGGGGTCCAGCAGAAATACTATCTGAATCTTGCTATAGTCAGGGGGTGGTGAATCTGTGCAATTCATTGCCACAGGAGGCTGTGAGGTCCGTGTCAATGGATATTTTGAAGGCAAATGTAGATCGATTCTTGTTTAGACAGGTGACAGCGGTTATGGAGGTGAGGTTAGGAGGGAGTTAGATCAGCCATGATTGAACGGTGGAGTACACATGATGGGCAGAATGACCTAATTCTGTTCCTATCCCTTATGAACACATACCTTGTAGCCTGATTCATGGGTACAGAAGATTAATAGGAATGGGGCTCCACAGGTCAGTATATGTGGGCAGTGACCCAGATCCAGCAACATTCAGCCAAACATTGCGCTGGTCCATCTACCATGGAGATAATGTTAGAATTGCTTATAAATAGTAGCAATGTTACAAAATTTTGAGATTTTAAAAATAAAGTCTGCAATTTATCCCATCAGATAAAGCATAAAAAGAAGTTTAATTTGACACTTAATTCACTTTCATATCTTCAGTATTAAAAAAGTTATGGCCATTATCATACTCAGAAATTAGCATCTAGTTCCCTATTGCTTTTCCATTGACTTAACACAAAAGCTGTGATCGAGGACAGTTAAAAGCCCATAACTTTCTTAAACATTATGGTAACTGAAAGAAATTTTCAGGTATTATAGATTGAAGCATTCTGAAACAAATATGAAACAATCTTACTTCGAAGACATGAAAGTAAAGCATATAATTAGTTAGTTACCTAATTGTAGCTAATTACAAAATTCAATTACTAGATCTAAACATCTATCAATTTCTTAAGAATAGATTAACATTTTTAAATAGCCTAAGTGTCCAAATAACATTCACACAATAATTCACAATATAACATAATTTTTAAATCTAATTTTCATGAATTTACAGGCCAAATGGAAGGAATTGAATGTTTAATACCTGTAAATTAATGGGGATTTAATTCATCTTGCGAGTGAGGATTACTGGAACGCGATCTTTTGGAACATTGATTTGCGGTGAATTTAACCCCGTATTGGCATGAAAAATACTACCGTTAATTCGGGGAATAAAATCACCGTGTCGCATGACAAAATGTGAATTAAAGGCTTCTTAAGAAGCACTTTTATACATTTAAAGAAAGCACTTTCGTTTACCTGTCCATTGTGTGAAATCCGTCCCCGTTATCGGCGTTGACGCTTCAGGAGCTGCTTTTAAAATGACTGTAGCGCTGACATTGACGATTTAATAAAAATAAAAAATTCACAAAACGCCGGTAGGAACGATTTTGTCAGCCAACGCTTGTACTCCAACAAAATATTCCCAGGACAAGGTAGGAGAAACCGCGTTTTAACCCCGCCCCCCCTTAAAGGCGCCAAAATCGCGCACACGGCCAGTGGCAGAATTACAGCGCGACTAAAGGTAAGTTTTGTAACATACCTATAAATAGCAACTTTGGAATAACATTGTACTTGATCGGTTTTTGTCAAGTTAATGCCAGGATCAGATCCCATTTCTTTTCAGTAGATAATGCGTGTGTAAACATATCATTTAATTTAGCAATCCGATAGTTTTCATATTTCATGAAGCTTTTTGCTGAAGTGCTTGCATCTTCCTCCAGCATCGTTTCCAAGCACAGAACCCTTTGTCTGGGGTACAGAACTTTGTGATGAAGGATCCCCAAGAGGAGGATGGTGTGAAGTTTTGCACTCACACCATGGTGCTTCCCACAAGAGGGCAATTAGAAGGCCGGATGTTCGTAACAGCATTTGAATGTGGGTTGGATAATGTTTCTGAAGATGCGTCGGTGGCAGTGGTGCAGGCATCTGAGGTACTGCATTAATGTTCAGTTTTATTTCATTACAAACATATTTCGGTTCTTGTTCACTTAACCCGAGTGGCATCCTGCTATACTGCAGCATCATCTGTCTCCCATGTACTAGCAGTAAAGCTGGGCAGCACAGTGGCGCAGCAGTAGAGTTGCTGCCTTACAGCTCCAGAGACACGGGTTCGATCCTGGCCACAGGTGCTGTCCGTACAGTTTGTACCTTCTCCCCGTGACCATGTGGGTTTTCTCCAGCTGCCCCAGTTTCCTCCCACACTCCAAAGACATACATGTTTGTAGGTTACCTTGGCTGCAGTAAATTGTCTCTAGTGTGTCGGATAGTGTTCGTGTATGGGGTGATTGCTGGTCAACACGGACAAAATGATGGGCAAAATGGCCTGTTTATGTGTTGTATCTCTAAACTAAACTAAATAAATCTACGTTTTCTTCACCTGGGTGCTGGGAAGACCAAAATTATGACTTTAGTTCGCTGCCGCAGTTTCTTTTAAATTGCCACCAATTCCGTCCTTCACTCTGGTAACCATTTGACAGTTAACCTGACTGTTGGGGATGTTGTTACCCTGGTTAAACTGAATTTGTAGGCAGGAACTGAAGGTGCCAGTTAAACTGAACTTGGGCTTTGAACTGTATATCCCTGTCATCATTGCCGACATTTTTCTCTCCATCACTTGCCTCACTCCATCTCAACTCATCTCATCTGCTATCTCTTTGTAACACTTAGACCTGGTATTCCAAACTGTTTCTGGATAAATGGAAACACAAGGAACTGCAGATGCTGGTTTACAAAATTAGACACAAGGTGTTGGAGTAAATCAGCGGGTCAGGCAGCTTCTCTGGAGAACAGGGGGAAGTGACGTTTCGGGTCTGAAGAAAAGTCTCGACCTGAAATGTCACCTATTCATTTTCTCCAGAGATGCTGCCTGTCCCACTGAGTTACTCCAGCAATGCTTTGGAATAAACTCTGTCTTCTACCCTCTAAGTTAATCTATTATCATCATCCTAACTTGTACATGATGCTGATAACACATCAGCTCACTGTTAACCAATTTGATTTGAGTTTAGAAGAACGAGGGGCGATCTCATTTAAACATGCAGAATAGTGAAAGGCTTGGATTGAGTGGATGTGGAGAGGATGTTTCCATGAATGGGAGAGTCTAGGACAAGAGGTCATAGCCTCAGAATTAAAGGATGTTCTTTTGGTGTGGAAATGAGGGGAAATTTCTTTAGTCAGAGGGTGGTGAATCTGTGGAATTCTTTGCCATGGAAGGCCGTGGACGCTAAATCAGTGGATAATTTTAAGGCAGAGATAGATAGATTCTTGATTAGTATGGGTGTCAGAGGTTATGGGGAGACGGCAGGAGAATGGGGTTTGGAGGGAAAGATAGATCAGCCATGATGAGCCTCAAACCCTGGTTGATCGAGATGATCTGGTGGTGATGCCTAATCCAGAGCGAGATAATCAACCTGTGAGCCGACAACCGGTCCCCAGGGAGCATCAAACCCTGACAACAAGATCTGGTAGATGCGTTCGAAAACCACGCTATCTGCAGGATTATGTGCCCAAATAAGGATAGGGCCTGTACTTGTAGTTGATTTTAGATTTAAAAGGCTATTAGGTTATGTTTAAATAATTAATGTTATTGTGTTCTTTTATAGTTTGATATGCATAGTTTTATTTAGTAGTGGTAATGGCCATTTTAAAACAAATTAATAAATTAACAAGGGGAAAGGAACAAATAAATAAATGAATAGATAAATGAATAAATAAATAAAAAGGGGAAAGGAAATGAGAAACCAGACATGTGTTATTCAAAGTTTAGATAATTCTGAGCTCTGAACTGTCGCAGATCCAAGGAATGAGAATTTGAAAGCTACCGCGGAAATGGACTGTCAAATGCATGTTGGGATATGGACTGTCCACATGTTGGACTCTGTGAAATACGATGCGATGGAAGAATGTAATTTCTTGCTATACATGTAAAGTGCCTGTACATATGTGTTTTGTAAACAAAGGGGGATGTTATGGGAATAACACCATCGGTGGTACAGTACCCATGATGCAATATCCAAGAGGCTGCAGCCAAGATGGATCCTGAATAAAAATGGCTGAACCCAAGGCTCGAGTGTAAAGCCTCTGTTAATTAGTTGTGAAGCTGTAATGGAGCAGTTTACAGTAAGGAAACACAGTAAGAAAACATACTCCACCATTCAATCATGGCTGATCTATCTTTCCCTTCTCCTGCCTTCTCATTACCCCAGACACCTGTACTAATCAAGACTCTATCTATCGCTGCCGTTAAAATACCCAATTGACTTGACCTCTGCAACCTTCTGTGACAATGAATTGTACCTAATCTGTAGCATAGAACCAGTGTATGGGGATCGCTGGTCGCACAGACTCAGTGGGTTAAAGGGCCTGTTTCCACGCTGCATCTCTTAGAAAAAAATGCAACCCTCTAATTTGGCTTCATACAGATTTTAAACACTTACCTGATTGCCTGACACTTTCTGAATCACAGTTCACATCCTCTTCACCTTAGCTGATCCACAGCTTGAGCTTCCAGCTCTTCATCCTCCCCATTTCAAAGGATCAATCACCACTCATGTTGGCCTTCTCCTTATTAACTTTAGTACCATGAAGACCTGTTGAAATTAAAGAAAAAACTCTCATTCTTGTCATAAGATTCCCTCTCCAACTTCTGCAGTTTTAATAACCCTCCAAGTCACCTTCCCCATAAAAACATCTGGCATTTTCCCTCCATCCAATAGCTACCCTCAATATCGACAACCTTGGATCAGTTGCTAAGGCTGAGTTATTACTCTGGTTCTTAATTCCTCTATGCTGGGAAATAAGTACTGTGTATTCACCATATTCCCCTCATTTTTTATACACCTCTATAAATCACCCCTCAGCCTCCTGTGCTCCAAGGAATAAAGTCCGAGCTTACCATTTCGACCCACCAAGTCCATGCCGGCCAGTACACTATCACTATCCTCCACACACCAGGGGAATTTTTTACTGAAACCAATTAACTTACAAATCTGCATGTCTTTGTAGTGTGGGTGGAAATTGGAACCCACGCAGTCACATGGGGAAGGTACAAACTCCGAACAGACAGCATCCGTAGTCAGGATGGAACCCGGGTCTCTGGTGCTGTGAGGCAGCAACTCTACCGTTGTGCCACTGTGCCACCCATGCAATGTGTAACACTGCATTGTGACATTCTTGTACCATAAAGCCTCTGTATAAAAGTCATTTATTGAAGCTGCCTGGTACACAATTCTCATCTCCAGTTTTTTAAACATTTTTCAGATACTGGGCAAATGGGAAACTTTGTTTCAAGCAAAAGACAAGTAAAGAGGAGTTTGATTTGGAAGCCAGGAAGCTCCTTACTCATGATAATGGTAAGGCCTATAATTGTTTATTTCCTTTACCCTTGATATATATCTGTACACTTTTTAACGGAAAACAATGAGGTGACTTTGTACTCAGCAACTTGTCCTGGACCAGCCATGTCAAAGCAATGGCCAAGAAAGCCCCCCACCGTCTCTGCTTCCTAAGAAGTCTTAGGAAATTCGGCATGTCCCCAACAACTCTCACCAACTTCAACAGATGCATCGCAGAAAGCATTTTATCAATGCTTGTATTCCCTCATGCAACCCTCCTTTTGTATTCATTCAAACTGAATCAAGGGTGCATCACAGCATGGTTTGGGAACAGCTCCATCCAAGAGCACAAGAAATTGTAGCGAGCTGTAGACACAGCTCAGAACATCACACAAACCAACCTCCCTTCCACTGACTCCATGTACACTTCACACTACCTCAGCAAGGACACCAGCATAATCAAGGTCGAGTCTCACCCCGGTCTCTCCTCCAATCTGGCAAGAGGTACAGAAGTGTGAAAACACACACCTCCAGATTCAGGGACATTTTCTTCCCAGCTGTTACCAGGCAACTGAACCATCCTACCACCAACTGGAGAGTGGTCCTGAGCTACTATCTATCTCATTGGAGACCCTCAGACTATCTTTACTTGGACTTTACAGGACATTATCTTGCAGTAAATGTTATTTCCTTTATCATGTATCTACACTAGATGACTGGATTGTAATCATATATTGTCTTTCCCCTGACTGGTTAGCACGCAACAAAAGCTCTTCACTGTACCTCGGTACACGTGACAATAAACTAAGCAAGAGTATTTTCCATGTGGCAGGTGACATCCCAATTCCCCCCCCACGGATGTTTAAAGTATTATCGTACCGTAATACAGTAACTTAAATCAGCTGGAGTAAACTTGATGAACAACCCACCAGACTGATGAGGTATCTTCTCTCTATGTTGCATGTGGGGATTCACTGTGAAATGTATTTAGCTAATGTTCAGCTCAACCATCCGAAATGTTTGGATAGTTTAGGTGAACAATGTTGATCGTGAGGCTAGATGTAGCAAGGACACTCACTGCAGCCAAATCCCTAAATGATTGGAGACAATAGATTCAGTAGTAACCTTTTAATTAAATTAGAATTTCTACATGAAAAGCAAACAATTTTGAGACAGCAGGTGACGAGGTTGCTCATCTTTTTTTTGCATTGACAACCGTTTTGGTCTTGGATTACCACAGACGTGGTTCTAAACTGTGGTGGATTAAGCATGAAATTACTAAAGGAACAACTCATTTTTGTTTTGCAGTGCATTCTCATAATGACTTCTTGCTTGCGATCTTCACAAGATGTCAGATTATGGTTTCAGCTCCAGGTAAATGAGATTTTAATACTTTCTACAAAAATACCCAATACTTATCTGTTTTAGTGCTTCTCCTACCTCATGCTGTGTCTTTATCCCTCTGCTTATGGGCTTTGGTCTTCTAATTGAGATGTGGCGAATTAAAATTCTCATTGACCTTTTCAAATCCCTCCCTGTCTTTGCTCTTCTCTATTCTTCAACCTTTACATTTATAACTCCTCCCATTCTGGCCGCCTCATTTTGCAGTGATCTTATGTTTCTTACATAATGATGCATGAACATTCACGACATTATTTAATAAAATGGAGGAAAGTTCTTCTGCCCCGCTCTTGGGTGGAGACTTCTTCTTCGAGTCCGTTGCAATCTCAGATGTCGTTCTGCCAGTATCTGTCGCAGGTCACAGCTGGTCGGGTCGGTTCAGCCAGGTCCTGGGGGCTGCACTGGGGGGCGTCGTCACACTCCAGTAGGTGGCACATTGTCTGTACTGCTCCACAGCTGCATGTGTCTTCTGCCTGGTAGTTCCATGCTTTCATAAGTGCTTTGCACCTCCCCTGCTCCACTCGTCATCTGTTTAGGGTCTTCCAGGTTGGCCATGGGAGGTCGTGCCCGCTGGCGAGGCATTCAGTCGGAGTGATTCCTCTCTCCATCCAGTCATGGGCTCGTGTGTTGAGCTGGTTCCATTCATCTTTCCAGATGATGATCCTTGCTGTTTCTTTGGTTGTCTGGAGAGGTGGGACTGTCTGCAAGAAACTGGCTCTGGATTTCAGTCGGGGTGGAGGTGCTGTGTATCCGTGCAGGGGGTGCCTGGTATCGATCTCCTGTGCTCTCCGCTCGTCTTGGGCGACGATGGATCGTCTGATATGGGGGGGGGGGGGCAATACCAGCTAGGGCGTAGAGGCACGGGACTGGCGTTGTCTTTATACATCCCGTGATAATGCGGCAGGTGTCGTTGAGGGCTGTGTCAACCAGTTTGGTGTGGTGGGAGCGGCTCCAGCTTGAGCACGCGTATTCAGCTGTGGAGAAGCATAGGGCTAGGGCAGTTGCACGGATGGTTGGTGGATCAGCGCCCCACTTTGAGTTTACCAGTTTGCACAGGATGTTGTTGCTAGTGTTGACCTTGGCTTTGGTGTTCTGAAGGTGGGTTTTGAAAGAGAGTGTCCTGTCGAGTGTGACTCCGAGGTACACGGGGTGGAAGTGGTTGGAGAGTGTGTGGCCATCCCATGAGACGCTCAGTTGTTTTCCTGCATCTCGATTTTTAAGATGGAAGCTGCATAGTTGGGTTTTTGATGGGTTGGGTTTCAGGTGGTTGTTATTGTAGTAGGTTGTCATCTCTTGGAGGGCGCTTTCTAGGACAGGCTCGATCTTCTGGAAGTTCTCCTGTTGGGTGGTGATGCAGAGGTCATCAGCATAGATGAAGCGGCGGCATTGTGGGGGTAGTGGTTGGTCGTTGGTGTAGATGTTGAAGAGGAGGGGGGCCAGTACGCTGCCTTGTGTTAGGCCATTCTTTTGGGCTTTCCATTTGCTCTTCTTGTCGTTTAGTTGAACGAAGAAGCGCCTGTTGTTGAGAAGGCTTTTGATGACTTGGCACAGGTCGAGGTCACCAGTCATGTCAAAAAGTTTCCTGATCATGGTGCGGTGCTGGACAGTGCCGTAAGCAGCAGTGAGGTCTATGAAAGCTGCTCCGGTGATGAGTTTGCACTCAAAACCGTCCTCAATGTGTTGGGTGAGGTTCAGTAGCTGCCCGGCACAGGAGCGGCCAGGGCGGAAGCCAGCTTGATCTTTAGTAAGCTTGGAGTCTGTAAGTGGCATAAGGCGTTGGAGTAGTAGCCTCTCGTAGAGCTTGTAGGTGATGCAGAGGAGGGAAATGGGTCTGTAGCTCTTTGGGGATGATGGGTCCTTTCCAGGTTTGGGAATTGCGACAGTCTTGGCCTTTCTCCATACAGGTGGGGTTGTTTTCTGTGCCATGCATGAGTTCAGCATTGCTAGGAGCCAGGTCTTTGCTTTAGGTCCAAGGTGCTGTATCATTTCCATCAGTACATCATCGATTCCTGCTGCTTTCCCAGGCTTCAGCATGCTCATTGCAGCTTCGAGTTCTTCTAGGTCGAAGGGCTTGGTGATAGCGCTGGCTGGTTGTAGGCGGTCTGTTACCGCTGTCCGGCGGTATTCTCCTGTGGGTCTGCGCCGGTTTTGGCTACGACCGTTTGCCACCAGCTGTGCTGCAACTGAGTTTGCTGTGACTGTTGTGAGCGTGGGCGGTGTGGTATGGTCTTCGCCGAGGCGGCAGATTGTGGCCCATGCCTTCCTGCTGTTATTGGTCATGTTGGTGTTTTCTATCAACTCCTTCCAGACTTGCCTGTGGAGACTGAGAATGAGTGAATGATATAAGTGGTGCTGATAGAATAGGGTAAAGGCTAGTGAATATCAATAGGTATATCTGGGAGATGTAACAAAGATCAGACAGAAGAAGGGTCCCGACCGGAAATGTCACCTATCCATGTTCTCCATGGATGCTGCCTGAGCTGCTGAGTTACTCTGGCAGTGAGTCTCTTTTTTGTTATACCAGCGGGTGCAGTTCCTTGTTTCTACTTCTATGTCTACTAGCCATTTCTCTGTTCTCTCAGCTGACACCTGCTCACGTATCATTCAATCATCCCAGTCTCCACCCTTCATGAGTGATAGGAGCAGAATTTGTTCATTCGGCTCATCAAGTTTACTCCGATCAAGGCTGATCCATCTCTCCCTCCTAACCCTATTCTCCTGCCTTCTCCCCAGAACCCCAAACACCTGTACTAATCAAGAATCTATCTATCTCTGCCTTAAAAATATCTGTATACAGCCTCCACAGCCTTCTGTGGCAATGAATTCTATAGATTCACCATCCTCTGACTAAATTAATTCCTCCTCATCTCCTTCCTAAAGGAACGTCCTTTAATTCTGAGGCTATGACCTCTGGACTTGTACTCTCCCACCAGTGAAAACATCCTCTCCACATCCACTCAATTCAGGCTTTTTACTATTTGGTAAGTTTCAATGAGGTTCCCCCCTTAATCCTTCTAAACTCCAGCGAGTAGAGGCCCAGTGCCATTAAACGCTCATCATATGCTAACCCACTCATTCCTGTCACCCTATTTCACAGGAGCAGTGTTGCGGGACTTTCCTCCACTTTAATAAATCATATGGGGAATGTGGCACGTGCCATGCATTTTGTTCACATTAAATTGCCTTGTGTGACCCGCAGGATAAATTTATCAACAACATTCGCAAAGACTACGAGTGACCCTTAAGAAATGAAGCCAACTCATACTGCCTTTGTACTGTTCACGTTACAGAAGGTCCGTCCTCTCTACTATGGAACAGTCAATCGGCTGCTAAACCCGGTAAACCTAAAAGCAAAAAAAAGTTCCCATCCCTCCGAGCAAAGTTTGAAGTGAGTTACTCTCAAGCCGACGATGGCTACTTGCTGAGCTCGTTTTGGAAGACGTTTAGGTAAAATTATTTTAGTTTCACGTAATTAAAAAGAACAAACTAAAGACTCCTGATACTCCGTGGATGAATAATGATGTAATGTTGTCGGCTTGGGCAAGTTGGGTCTGTTTCCACTCTGTATGACTATAACAGGGTGATTGAGGGCAAAAAAAGCATGCAAAAGAAGAAAGTGTTATTATGTTTTTATCTGCATTGTGTTACCATTTAACAATGGTCACTAAATAAAAATCTTTACAGTTTAAATAATAAAAGCAGCAGATTGAAGTCCCCCAGCATATCTCGGTTATGTAGTTGGAGGCTTTATTTGGTTTCCAGGTCGGGAGGATGGGAAGACAAAAGATCTTATTAATTAACTTAATGTGTTTATGGAGGTGTGTTTGGTTTAATGCGTTTTGATTAGTTAGTTTTGGTTCACTAGTTTTTTTTCCCAATTATTTACATCAACGTTTTAAATAATTAACATCGATAATCACAACCAAAACATGCTCTGATGATGGCTATTTAACCCAATCCACGGCTTTTAAAGATAGAAAGACTCACATTTTCATAGCTGAATCACATCCCATTCAAGGTATTTTTAAGGTGGAGAGTGACAGATACTTGATGGGTAGGGCTATCAAGAGTTATGGGGAGAAAGCAGGAGAATGGTGTTGAGAGGGAAGGAAAGGTCAGCCATGATTGAATGGCGCAGTTGACTCGATGGGCTGAATGGTCTAATCCTGCTCCTTGAACCTATGAATAATGTCTCTGAACATCAGAGGCTCCTGAGGAAAAAGACAGTGCTGGAGTAACTCAGTGGGCGGGTGGCATCCCTGGAGAGCATGGATAGGTGGCGTTTCGGGTCTGGACCCTTTTTCAGACTGATTGCAGGTGTGGGAGGGAGGAAGCCAGAAGAGTGGCGGGGCAGGACGAAGCATGGTAGGTCATAGGTGAACACAGGTGAGGCAGGTTAGTGATGGGCAGATGGTTGGACAAAGGCCAGAGATGAACACGTACAAGGAGTGAAATAAAAGGATCAGTGAGTTGCGAATTGTGAAGCTAGAGGATTGACGAGGTGTGTTGGAATGGAGGTGGAGGGGAGAGATGGGTGCAAGATGGGCTCAGTGGAGGGGGTGTTTATAGGGGAGGGGATGCATGGGACGGGGTTAATGGGCAGGGGGTCCAGCAGAAATACTGTCTGAATCTTGCTATAGTCAGGGGGTGGTGAATCTGTGCAATTCATTGCCACAGCTGGGTGTGAGGTCCAAGTCAAAGGATATTTTGAAGGCAGATGTAGATCGATTCTTGTTTAGACAGGTGACAGAGGTTATGGAGGTGAGGTTAGGAGGGAGAGTTAGATCAGCCATGATTGAACGGTGGAGTACACATGATGGGCAGAATGACCTAATTATGCTCCTATCCCTTATGAACACATACCTTGTAGCCTGATTCATGGGTACAGAAGATTAATAGGAATGGGGCTCCACAGGTCAGTATATGTGGGCAGTGACCCAGATCCAGCAACATTCAGCCAAACATTGCCCTGGTCCATCTACAATGGAGATAATGTTAGAATTGCTTATAAATAGCAACTTTGGAATAACATTGTTTTTGATCGGTTTTTGTCAAGTTAATGCCAGGATCAGATCTCATTTCTTTTCAGTAGATAATGCGTGTGTAAACATATCATTTAATTTAGCAATCCGATAGTTTTCATATTTCATGAAGCTTTTTGCTGAAGTGCTTGCATCTTCCTTCAGCATCGTTTCCAAGCACAGAACCCTTTGTCTGGGGTGCAGAACTTTGTGATGAAGGATCCCCAAGAGGAGGATGGTGTGAAGTTTTACACTCACACCATGGTGCTTCCCACAAGAGGGCAATTAGAAGGCCGGATGTTCGTAACAGCATTTGAATGTGGGTTGGATAATGTTTCTGAAGATGCGTCGGTGGCAGTGGTGCAGGCATTGGAGGTACTGCATTAATGTTCAGTTTTATTTCATTACTAACATATTTCGGTTCTTGTTCACTTAACCCGAGTGGCATCCTGCTATACTGCAGCATCATCTGTCTCCCATGTACTAGCAGTAAAGCTGGGCAGCACATTGGCACAGCAGTAGAGTTAATGCCTTACAGCTCCAGAGACCCAGGTTTGATCCTGGCCACAGGTGCTGTCCGTACAGTTTGTACCTTCTCCCCGTGACCATGTGGGTTTTCTCCAGCTGCCCCAGTTTCCTCCCACACTCCAAAGATGTACATGTTTGTAGGTTACCTTGGCTGCTGTAAATTGTCTCTAGTGTGCAGGATAGTGTTCGTGTATGGGGTGATTGCTGGTCAACACGGACTTGGTGGGCAAAATGGCCTGTTTATGTGTTGTATGTCTAAACTAAACTAAATAAATCTACGTTTTCTTCACCTGGGTGCTGCGAAGACCAAAATTATGACTTTAGTTCGCTGCCGCAGTTTCTTTTAAATTGCCACCATTTCCATCCTTCTCTCTGGTAACCATTTGACAGTTAACCTGATTGTTGGGGATGTTGTTACCCTGGTTAAACTGAATTTGTAGGCAGGAACTGAAGGTGCTGGTTAAACTGAACTTGGGCTTTGAACCGTATATCCCTGTCATCATTGCCGACATTTTTCTCTCCATCACTTGCCTCACTCCATCTCAACTCATCTCATCTGCTATCTCTTTGTAACACTTAGACCTGGTATTCCAAACTGTTTCTGGATAAATGGAAACACAAGGAACTGCAGATGCTGGTTTACAAAATTAGACACAAGGTGTTGGAGTAAATCAGCGGGTCAGGCAGCTTCTCTGGAGAACAGGGGGAAGTGACGTTTCGGGTCTGAAGAAAAGTCTCGACCAGAAATATCACCTATTCATTTTCTCCAGAGATGCTGCCTGTCCCACTGAGTCACTCCAGCAATGCTTTGGAATAAACTCTGTCTTCTACCCTCTAAGTTAATCTATTATCATCATCCTAACTTGTACATGATCCTGATAACACATCAGCTCACTGTTAACCAATTTGATTTGAGTTTAGAAGAACGAGGGGCGATCTCATTTAAACATGCAGAATAGTGAAAGGCTTGGATCGAGTGGATGTGGAAAGGATGTTTCCATGAATGGGAGAGTCTAGGACAAGAGGTCATAGCCTCAGAATTAAAGGATGTTCTTTTGGTGTGGAAATGAGGGGAAATTTCTTTAGTCAGAGGGTGGTGAATCTGTGGAATTCTTTGCCACGGAAGGCCGTGGACGCTAAATCAGTGGATATTTTTAAGGCAGAGATAGATAGATTCTTGATTAGTATGGGTGTCAGAGGTTATGGGGAGACGGCAGGAGAATGGGGTTTGGAGGGAAAGATAGATCAGCCATGATGAGCCTCAAACCCTGGTTGATCGAGATGACCTGGTGGTGATGCCTAAACCAGAGCGAGACAATCAACCTGTGAGCCGACAACCGGTCCCCAGGGAGCATCAAACCCTGACAACAAGATCTGGTAGATGCGTTCGAAAACCACGCTATCTGCAGGATTATGTGCCCAAATAAGGATAGGGTCTGTACTTGTAGTTGATTTTAGATTTAAAAGGCTATTAGGTTATGTTTAAATAGTTAATGTTATTGTGTTCTTTTATAGTTTGATATGCATAGTTTTATTTTGTAGTGGTAATGGCCATTTTAAAACTAAACAAATTAATAAATTAAAAAGGGGAAAGGAACAAATAAATAAATGAATAGATAAATGAATAAATAAATAAAAAGGAGAAAGGAAATGAGAAACCAGACATGTGTTATTCAAAGTTTAGATAATTCTGAGCACTGAACTGTCGCAGATCCAAGGAATGAGAATTTGAAAGCTACCACGGAAATGGACTGTCAAATGCATGTTGGGATATGGACTGTCGGACACATGTTGGACTCAGTGAAATACGATGCGATGGAAGAAGGTAATTTCTTGCTATACATGTAAAGTGCCTGTACATATGTGTTTTGTAAATAAAGGGGGATGTTATGGGAATAACACCATCGGTGGTGCAGTACCCATGATGCAATATCCAAGAGGCTGCAGCCAAGATGGATCCTGAATAAAAATGGCTGAACCCAAGGCTCGAGTGTAAAGCCTCTGTTAATTAGTTGTGAAGCTGTAATGGAGCAGTTTACAGTAAGGAAACACAGTAAGAAAACATACTCCACCATTCAATCATGGCTGATCTATCTTTCCCTTCTCCTGCCTTCTCCTCATAACCCCAGACACCTGTACTAATCAAGACTATCTATCTCTGCCGTTAAAATACCCAATTGACTTGACCTCTGCAACCTTCTGTCACAATGAATTGTCCCTAATCTGTAGCATAGAACCAGTGTATGGTGATCGCTGGTCGCTCAGACTCAGTGGGTTAAAGGGCCTGTTTCCACGCTGCATCTCTTAGAAAAAAATGCAACCCACTAATTTGGCTTCATACAGATTTTAAACACTTACCTGATTGCCTGACACTTTCTGAATCACAGTTCACATCCTCTTCACCTTAGCTGATCCACAGTTTGAGCTTCCAGCTCTTCATCCTCCCCATTTCAAAGGATCAATTACCACTCATGTTTGGCCTTCTCCTTATTAACTTTAGTACCATGAAGACCTGTTGAATTAAAGAAAAAACTCTCATTCTTGTCATAAGATTCCCCCTCCAACTGCTGCAGTTTTAATAACCCTCCAAGTCACCTTCCCCATAAAAACATCTGGCATTTTCCCTCCATCCAATAGCTACCCTCAATATCGATAAACTTGGATCAGTTGCTAAGGCTGAGTTATTACTCTGGTTCTTAATTCCTCTATGCTGGGAAATAAGCACTGTGTATTCACCCTATACCCCTCATTTTTAATACACCTCTATAAATCACCCCTCAGCCTCCTGCGCTCTAAGGAATAAAATCCGAGCTTACCATTTCGACCCACCAAGTCCATGACGACCAGTACACTATCACTATCCTCCACACACCAGGAGCAATTTTTACTGAAACCAATTAACTTACAAATCAGCATGTCTTTGGAGTGTGGGTGGAAACTGGAACCCACGCAGTCACATGGGGAAGGTACAAACTCCGAACAGACAGCATCCGTAGTCAGGATGGAACCCGGGTCTCTGGTGCTGTGAGGCAGCAACTCTACCGTTGCTCCACTGTGCCACCCATGCAATGTCTAACACTGTGCATTGTGACATTCTTGTACCATAAAGCCACTGTATAAAAGTCATTTATTGAAGCTGCCTGGTACACAATTCTCATATACAGTAATACAGTAACTTAAATCAGCTGGAGTAAACTTGATGAACAACCCACCAGACTGATGAGGTATCTTCTCTCTATGTTGCATGTGGGGATTCACTGTGAAATGTATTTAGTTAATGTTCAGCTCAACCATCCGAAATGTTTGGATAGTTTAGGTGAACAATGTTGATCGTGAGGCTAGATGTACAAGTTGGTCTTGGATTACCACAGACGTGGTTCTAAACTGTGGTGGATTAAGCATGAAATTACTAAAGGAACAACTCATTTTTGTTTTGCAGTGCATTCTCATAATGACTTCTTCCTTGCGATCTTCACGAGATGTCAGATTATGGTTTCAGCTCCAGGTAAATGAGATTTTAATACTTTCTACAAAAATACCCAATACTTATCTGTTTTAGTGCTTCTCCTAACTCATGCTGTGTCTTTATCCCTCTGCTTTTGGACTTTGGTCTTCTAATTGAGATGTGGCGAATTAAAATTCTCATCGACCTTTTCAAATCCCTCCCTGTCTTTGCTCTTCTCTATTCTTCAACCTTTACATTTATAACTCCTCCCATTGTGGCCGCCTCTTTTTACAGTGATCTTATGTTTCTTACAAAATGATGCATGAACATTCACGACATTATTTAATAAAATGGAGGAAAGGTCTTCCGCCCTGCTCCTGTGCTCTTGGGTGGAGACTGAGAATAAGTGAATGATATAAGTGGTGCTGTTAGCTGATAGAACAGGGCAAAGGCTAGTGAATATCAATAGGTATATCTGGGAGATGGAACAAAGATCAGCCTGAAGAAGGGTCCCGACCGGAAATGTCACCTATCCATGCTCTCCATGGATGCTGCCTGAGCCGCTGAGTTACTCCAACAGTGTGTCTCTTTTTTGTTAAACCAGCGGGTGCAGTTCCTTGTTTCTACTTCTATGTCTACTAGCCATTTCTCTGTTCTCTCAGCTGACACCTGCACACTTATCATTCAATCATCCCAGTCTCCACCCTTCATGACTGATAGGAGCAGAATTTGTTCATTCGGCTCATCAAGTTTACTCCGATCATGGCTGATCCATCTCTCCCTCCTAACCCCATTCTCCTGCCTTCTCCCCAGAACCCCTAACACCTGTACCCTAATCAATAATCTATCTATCTCTGCCTTAAAAATATCTATAGACAGCCTCCACAGCCTTCTGTGGCAATGAATTCTACAGATTCACCATCCTCTGACTAAATAAATTCCTCCTCATCTCCTTCCTAAAGGAACATCCTTTAATTCTGAGGCTATGACCTCTGGACTTGTACTCTCCCACCAGTGAAAACATCCTCTCCACATCCACTCAATTCAGGCTTTTCACTATTTGGTAAGTTTCAATGAGGTTCCCCCCTTAATCCTTCTAAACTCCAGCAAGTAGAGGCCCAGTGCCATTAAACGCTCATCATATGCTAACCCACTCATTCCTGTCACCCTATTTCACAGGAGCAGTGTTGCGGGACTTTCCTCCATTTTATTAAATCATATAAGAAAATGTGGCACGTGCCATGCATTTTGTTCACATTAAATTGCCTTGATCTGATACACAGCTGCTGTTAAATGTCCTGTGCAACCCGCAGGATAAATTTATCAACAACATTCGCAAAGACTACGAGTGACTCTTAAGAAATGAAGCCAACTCATACTGCCTTTGTACTGTTCACGTTACAGAAGGTCCGTCCTCTCTACTATGGAACAGTCAATCGGCTGCTAAACCCGGTAAACCGGAAAGAAAAAAAAAGTTCCCATCCCTCCGAGCAAAGTTTGAAGTGAGTTACTCTCAAGCCGACGATGATTCTTCTTTTGGCTACTTGCTGAGCTCGTTTTGGAAGACGTTTTGGTAAAATTATTTTAGTTTCACGTAATTAAAAAGAACAAACTAAAGGCTCCTGATACAATGGTCACTAAATAAAAATCTTTACAGTTTAAATAATAAAAGCAGCAGAGTGTAGTCCCCCAGCATATCTCCATCTCGATTATGTAGTTGGAGGCATTATTTTGTTTCCAGGCCTGGAGGATGGGAAGACAAAAGATCTTATTAATTAACTTAATGTATTTATGGAGGTGTGTTTGTTTTGATGCGTTTTGGTTAGTTAGTTTTGGTTAACTCGTTTTTTTTCCAATTATTTACATCAACTTTTTAAATAATTAACATCGATAATTACAACCAAAACATGCTCTGATGATGGCTATTTAACCCAATCCATGGCTTTTAAAGATAGAAAGACTCACATTTTCATAGCTGAATCACATCCCATTCAAGGTATTTTTAAGGTGGAGAGTGACAGATACTTGATGGGTAGGGCTATCAAGAGTTATGGGGAGAAGGCTCCTGAGGAAAAAGACAGTGCTGGAGTAACTCAGTGGGCGGGTGGCATCCCTGGAGAGCATGGAGAGGTGGCGTTTCGGGTCTGGACTCTTTTTCAGACTGATTGTAGGTGTGGGAGGAAGGAAGCCAGAAGAGTGGAGGGGAAGGACAAAGCATGGTATGTCATAGGTGAACACAGGCAAGGCAGGTTAGTGATGGGCAGATGGTTGGACAAAGGCCAGAGATGAACACGTAAAAGGAGCAAAATAAAAGGATCAGTGAGTTGCGAATTGTGAAGCTAGAGGATTGACGAGGTGTGTTGGAATGGAGGGAGAGGGGAGAGATAGGTGCAAGATGGGCTAAGTGGAGGGGGGGTTTATAGGGGAGGGGATGCATGGGACGGGGTTAATGGGCAGGGGGTCCAGCAGAAATACTATCTGAATCTTGCTATAGTCAGGGGGTGGTGAATCTGTGCAATTCATTGCCACAGGAGGCTGTGAGGTCCGTGTCAATGGATATTTTGAAGGCAAATGTAGATCGATTCTTGTTTAGACAGGTGACAGCGGTTATGGAGGTGAGGTTAGGAGGGAGTTAGATCAGCCATGATTGAACGGTGGAGTACACATGATGGGCAGAATGACCTAATTCTGTTCCTATCCCTTATGAACACATACCTTGTAGCCTGATTCATGGGTACAGAAGATTAATAGGAATGGGGCTCCACAGGTCAGTATATGTGGGCAGTGACCCAGATCCAGCAACATTCAGCCAAACATTGCGCTGGTCCATCTACCATGGAGATAATGTTAGAATTGCTTATAAATAGTAGCAATGTTACAAAATTTTGAGATTTTAAAAATAAAGTCTGCAATTTATCCCATCAGATAAAGCATAAAAAGAAGTTTAATTTGACACTTAATTCACTTTCATATCTTCAGTATTAAAAAAGTTATGGCCATTATCATACTCAGAAATTAGCATCTAGTTCCCTATTGCTTTTCCATTGACTTAACACAAAAGCTGTGATCGAGGACAGTTAAAAGCCCATAACTTTCTTAAACATTATGGTAACTGAAAGAAATTTTCAGGTATTATAGATTGAAGCATTCTGAAACAAATATGAAACAATCTTACTTCGAAGACATGAAAGTAAAGCATATAATTAGTTAGTTACCTAATTGTAGCTAATTACAAAATTCAATTACTAGATCTAAACATCTATCAATTTCTTAAGAATAGATTAACATTTTTAAATAGCCTAAGTGTCCAAATAACATTCACACAATAATTCACAATATAACATAATTTTTAAATCTAATTTTCATGAATTTACAGGCCAAATGGAAGGAATTGAATGTTTAATACCTGTAAATTAATGGGGATTTAATTCATCTTGCGAGTGAGGATTACTGGAACGCGATCTTTTGGAACATTGATTTGCGGTGAATTTAACCCCGTATTGGCATGAAAAATACTACCGTTAATTCGGGGAATAAAATCACCGTGTCACATGACAAAATGTGAATTAAAGGCTTCTTAAGAAGCACTTTTATACATTTAAAGAAAGCACTTTCGTTTACCTGTCCATTGTGTGAAATCCGTCCCCGTTATCGGCGTTGACGCTTCAGGAGCTGCTTTTAAAATGACTGTAGCGCTGACATTGACGATTTAATAAAAATAAAAAATTCACAAAACGCCGGTAGGAACGATTTTGTCAGCCAACGCTTGTACTCCAACAAAATATTCCCAGGACAAGGTAGGAGAAACCGCGTTTTAACCCCGCCCCCCCTTAAAGGCGCCAAAATCGCGCACACGGCCAGTGGCAGAATTACAGCGCGACTAAAGGTAAGTTTTGTAACATACCTATAAATAGCAACTTTGGAATAACATTGTACTTGATCGGTTTTTGTCAAGTTAATGCCAGGATCAGATCCCATTTCTTTTCAGTAGATAATGCGTGTGTAAACATATCATTTAATTTAGCAATCCGATAGTTTTCATATTTCATGAAGCTTTTTGCTGAAGTGCTTGCATCTTCCTCCAGCATCGTTTCCAAGCACAGAACCCTTTGTCTGGGGTACAGAACTTTGTGATGAAGGATCCCCAAGAGGAGGATGGTGTGAAGTTTTGCACTCACACCATGGTGCTTCCCACAAGAGGGCAATTAGAAGGCCGGATGTTCGTAACAGCATTTGAATGTGGGTTGGATAATGTTTCTGAAGATGCGTCGGTGGCAGTGGTGCAGGCATCGGAGGTACTGCATTAATGTTCAGTTTTATTTCATTACAAACATATTTCGGTTCTTGTTCACTTAACCCGAGTGGCATCCTGCTATACTGCAGCATCATCTGTCTCCCATGTACTAGCAGTAAAGCTGGGCAGCACAGTGGCGCAGCAGTAGAGTTGCTGCCTTACAGCTCCAGAGACACAGGTTCGATCCTGGCCACAGGTGCTGTCCGTACAGTTTGTACCTTCTCCCCGTGACCATGTGGGTTTTCTCCAGCTGCCCCAGTTTCCTCCCACACTCCAAAGACATACATGTTTGTAGGTTACCTTGGCTGCAGTAAATTGTCTCTAGTGTGTCGGATAGTGTTCGTGTATGGGGTGATTGCTGGTCAACACGGACAAAATGATGGGCAAAATGGCCTGTTTATGTGTTGTATCTCTAAACTAAACTAAATAAATCTACGTTTTCTTCACCTGGGTGCTGGGAAGACCAAAATTATGACTTTAGTTCGCTGCCGCAGTTTCTTTTAAATTGCCACCAATTCCGTCCTTCACTCTGGTAACCATTTGACAGTTAACCTGACTGTTGGGGATGTTGTTACCCTGGTTAAACTGAATTTGTAGGCAGGAACTGAAGGTGCCAGTTAAACTGAACTTGGGCTTTGAACTGTATATCCCTGTCATCATTGCCGACATTTTTCTCTCCATCACTTGCCTCACTCCATCTCAACTCATCTCATCTGCTATCTCTTTGTAACACTTAGACCTGGTATTCCAAACTGTTTCTGGATAAATGGAAACACAAGGAACTGCAGATGCTGGTTTACAAAATTAGACACAAGGTGTTGGAGTAAATCAGCGGGTCAGGCAGCTTCTCTGGAGAACAGGGGGAAGTGACGTTTCGGGTCTGAAGAAAAGTCTCGACCTGAAATGTCACCTATTCATTTTCTCCAGAGATGCTGCCTGTCCCACTGAGTTACTCCAGCAATGCTTTGGAATAAACTCTGTCTTCTACCCTCTAAGTTAATCTATTATCATCATCCTAACTTGTACATGATGCTGATAACACATCAGCTCACTGTTAACCAATTTGATTTGAGTTTAGAAGAACGAGGGGCGATCTCATTTAAACATGCAGAATAGTGAAAGGCTTGGATCGAGTGGATGTGGAGAGGATGTTTCCATGAATGGGAGAGTCTAGGACAAGAGGTCATAGCCTCAGAATTAAAGGATGTTCTTTTGGTGTGGAAATGAGGGGAAATTTCTTTAGTCAGAGGGTGGTGAATCTGTGGAATTCTTTGCCATGGAAGGCCGTGGACGCTAAATCAGTGGATATTTTTAAGGCAGAGATAGATAGATTCTTGATTAGTATGGGTGTCAGAGGTTATGGGGAGACGGCAGGAGAATGGGGTTTGGAGGGAAAGATAGATCAGCCATGATGAGCCTCAAACCCTGGTTGATCGAGATGATCTGGTGGTGATGCCTAATCCAGAGCGAGATAATCAACCTGTGAGCCGACAACCGGTCCCCAGGGAGCATCAAACCCTGACAACAAGATCTGGTAGATGCGTTCGAAAACCACGCTATCTGCAGGATTATGTGCCCAAATAAGGATAGGGCCTGTACTTGTAGTTGATTTTAGATTGAAAAGGCTATTAGGTTATGTTTAAATAGTTAATGTTATTGTGTTCTTTTATAGTTTGATATGCATAGTTTTATTTAGTAGTGGTAATGGCCATTTTAAAACAAATTAATAAATTAACAAGGGGAAAGGAACAAATAAATAAATGAATAGATAAATGAATAAATAAATAAAAAGGGGAAAGGAAATGAGAAACCAGACATGTGTTATTCAAAGTTTAGATAATTCTGAGCTCTGAACTGTCGCAGATCCAAGGAATGAGAATTTGAAAGCTACCGCGGAAATGGACTGTCAAATGCATGTTGGGATATGGACTGTCCACATGTTGGACTCTGTGAAATACGATGCGATGGAAGAATGTAATTTCTTGCTATACATGTAAAGTGCCTGTACATATGTGTTTTGTAAACAAAGGGGGATGTTATGGGAATAACACCATCGGTGGTACAGTACCCATGATGCAATATCCAAGAGGCTGCAGCCAAGATGGATCCTGAATAAAAATGGCTGAACCCAAGGCTCGAGTGTAAAGCCTCTGTTAATTAGTTGTGAAGCTGTAATGGAGCAGTTTACAGTAAGGAAACACAGTAAGAAAACATACTCCACCATTCAATCATGGCTGATCTATCTTTCCCTTCTCCTGCCTTCTCCTCATTACCCCAGACACCTGTACTAATCAAGACTATCGCTGCCGTTAAAATACCCAATTGACTTGACCTCTGCAACCTTCTGTGACAATGAATTGTACCTAATCTGTAGCATAGAACCAGTGTATGGGGATCGCTGGTCGCACAGACTCAGTGGGTTAAAGGGCCTGTTTCCACGCTGCATCTCTTAGAAAAAAATGCAACCCACTAATTTGGCTTCATACAGATTTTAAACACTTACCTGATTGCCTGACACTTTCTGAATCACAGTTCACATCCTCTTCACCTTAGCTGATCCACAGCTTGAGCTTCCAGCTCTTCATCCTCCCCATTTCAAAGGATCAATCACCACTCATGTTGGCCTTCTCCTTATTAACTTTAGTACCATGAAGACCTGTTGAAATTAAAGAAAAAACTCTCATTCTTGTCATAAGATTCCCTCTCCAACTTCTGCAGTTTTAATAACCCTCCAAGTCACCTTCCCCATAAAAACATCTGGCATTTTCCCTCCATCCAATAGCTACCCTCAATATCGACAACCTTGGATCAGTTGCTAAGGCTGAGTTATTACTCTGGTTCTTAATTCCTCGATGCTGGGAAATAAGTACTGTGTATTCACCATATTCCCCTCATTTTTTATACACCTCTATAAATCACCCCTCAGCCTCCTGTGCTCCAAGGAATAAAGTCCGAGCTTACCATTTCGACCCACCAAGTCCATGCCGGCCAGTAC
The DNA here is from genome assembly GCA_038087875.1 of Malacoraja senta. Lineage (NCBI taxonomy): Eukaryota > Metazoa > Chordata > Chondrichthyes > Rajiformes > Rajidae > Malacoraja > Malacoraja senta. The sequence goes on from JAXLNO010005921.1 coordinate 50,503, forward strand.
ACTATCACTATCCTCCACACACCAGGGGAATTTTTTACTGAAACCAATTAACTTACAAATCTGCATGTCTTTGTAGTGTGGGTGGAAATTGGAACCCACGCAGTCACATGGGGAAGGTACAAACTCCGAACAGACAGCATCCGTAGTCAGGATGGAACCCGGGTCTCTGGTGCTGTGAGGCAGCAACTCTACCGTTGTGCCACTGTGCCACCCATGCAATGTGTAACACTGCATTGTGACATTCTTGTACCATAAAGCCTCTGTATAAAAGTCATTTATTGAAGCTGCCTGGTACACAATTCTCATCTCCAGTTTTTTAAACATTTTTCAGAAATGGGAAACTTTGTTTCAAGCAAAAGACAAGTAAAGAGGAGTTTGATTTGGAAGCCAGGAAGCTCCTTACTCATGATAATGGTAAGGCCTATAATTGTTTATTTCCTTTACCCTTGATATATATCTGTACACTTTTTAACGGAAAACAATGAGGTGACTTTGTACTCAGCAACTTGTCCTGGACCAGCCATGTCAAAGCAATGGCCAAGAAAGCCCCCCACCGTCTCTGCTTCCTAAGAAGTCTTAGGAAATTCGGCATGTCCCCAACAACTCTCACCAACTTCAACAGATGCATCGCAGAAAGCATTTTATCAATGCTTGTATTCCCTCATGCAACCCTCCTTTTGTATTCATTCAAACTGAATCAAGGGTGCATCACAGCATGGTTTGGGAACAGCTCCATCCAAGAGCACAAGAAATTGTAGTGAGCTGTAGACACAGCTCAGAACATCACACAAACCAACCTCCCTTCCACTGACTCCATGTACACTTCACACTACCTCAGCAAGGACACCAGCATAATCAAGGTCGAGTCTCACCCCGGTCTCTCCTCCAATCTGGCAAGAGGTACAGAAGTATGAAAACACACACCTCCAGATTCAGGGACATTTTCTTCCCAGCTGTTACCAGGCAACTGAACCATCCTACCACCAACTGGAGAGTGGTCCTGAGCTACTATCTATCTCATTGGAGACCCTCAGACTATCTTTACTTGGACTTTACAGGACATTATCTTGCAGTAAATGTTATTTCCTTTATCATGTATCTACACTAGATGACTGGATTGTAATCATATATTGTCTTTCCCCTGACTGGTTAGCACGCAACAAAAGCTCTTCACTGTACCTCGGTACACGTGACAATAAACTAAGCAAGAGTATTTTCCATGTGGCAGGTGACATCCCAATTCCCCCCCCACGGATGTTTAAAGTATTATCGTACCGTAATACAGTAACTTAAATCAGCTGGAGTAAACTTGATGAACAACCCACCAGACTGATGAGGTATCTTCTCTCTATGTTGCATGTGGGGATTCACTGTGAAATGTATTTAGCTAATGTTCAGCTCAACCATCCGAAATGTTTGGATAGTTTAGGTGAACAATGTTGATCGTGAGGCTAGATGTAGCAAGGACACTCACTGCAGCCAAATCCCTAAATGATTGGAGACAATAGATTCAGTAGTAACTTTTTAATTAAATTAGAATTTCTACATGAAAAGCAAACAATTTTGAGACAGCAGGTGACGAGGTTGCTCATCTTTTTTTTGCATTGACAACCGTTTTGGTCTTGGATTACCACAGACGTGGTTCTAAACTGTGGTGGATTAAGCATGAAATTACTAAAGGAACAACTCATTTTTGTTTTGCAGTGCATTCTCATAATGACTTCTTGCTTGCGATCTTCACAAGATGTCAGATTATGGTTTCAGCTCCAGGTAAATGAGATTTTAATACTTTCTACAAAAATACCCAATACTTATCTGTTTTAGTGCTTCTCCTACCTCATGCTGTGTCTTTATCCCTCTGCTTATGGGCTTTGGTCTTCTAATTGAGATGTGGCGAATTAAAATTCTCATTGACCTTTTCAAATCCCTCCCTGTCTTTGCTCTTCTCTATTCTTCAACCTTTACATTTATAACTCCTCCCATTCTGGCCGCCTCATTTTGCAGTGATCTTATGTTTCTTACATAATGATGCATGAACATTCACGACATTATTTAATAAAATGGAGGAAAGTTCTTCTGCCCCGCTCTTGGGTGGAGACTTCTTCTTCGAGTCCGTTGCAATCTCAGATGTCGTTCTGCCAGTATCTGTCGCAGGTCACAGCTGGTCGGGTCGGTTCAGCCAGGTCCTGGGGGCTGCACTGGGGGGCGTCGTCACACTCCAGTAGGTGGCACATTGTCTGTACTGCTCCACAGCTGCATGTGTCTTCTGCCTGGTAGTTCCATGCTTTCATAAGTGCTTTGCACCTCCCCTGCTCCACTCGTCATCTGTTTAGGGTCTTCCAGGTTGGCCATGGGAGGTCGTGCCCGCTGGCGAGGCATTCAGTCGGAGTGATTCCTCTCTCCATCCAGTCGTGGGCTCGTGTGTTGAGCTGGTTCCATTCATCTTTCCAGATGATGATCCTTGCTGTTTCTTTGGTTGTCTGGAGAGGTGGGACTGTCTGCAAGAAACTGGCTCTGGATTTCAGTCGGGGTGGAGGTGCTGTGTATCCGTGCAGGGGGTGCCTGGTATCGATCTCCTGTGCTCTCCGCTCGTCTTGGGCGACGATGGATCGTCTGATATGGGGGGGGGGGGCAATACCAGCTAGGGCGTAGAGGCACGGGACTGGCGTTGTCTTTTACATCCCGTGATAATGCGGCAGGTGTCGTTGAGGGCTGTGTCAACCAGTTTGGTGTGGTGGGAGCGGCTCCAGCTTCAGCACGCGTATTCAGCTGTGGAGAAGCATAGGGCTAGGGCAGTTGCACGGATGGTTGGTGGATCAGCGCCCCACTTTGAGTTTACCAGTTTGCGCAGGATGTTGTTGCTAGTGTTGACCTTGGCTTTGGTGTTCTGAAGGTGGGTTTTGAAAGAGAGTGTCCTGTCGAGTGTGACTCCGAGGTACACGGGGTGGAAGTGGTTGGAGAGTGTGTGGCCATCCCATGAGACGCTCAGTTGTTTTCCTGCATCTCGATTTTTAAGATGGAAGCTGCATAGTTGGGTTTTTGATGGGTTGGGTTTCAGGTGGTTGTTATTGTAGTAGGTTGTCATCTCTTGGAGGGCGCTTTCTAGGACAGGCTCGATCTTCTGGAAGTTCTCCTGTTGGGTGGTGATGCAGAGGTCATCAGCATAGATGAAGCGGCGGCATTGTGGGGGTAGTGGTTGGTCGTTGGTGTAGATGTTGAAGAGGAGGGGGGCCAGTACGCTGCCTTGTGTTAGGCCATTCTTTTGGGCTTTCCATTTGCTCTTCTTGTCGTTTAGTTGAACGAAGAAGCGCCTGTTGTTGAGAAGGCTTTTGATGACTTGGCACAGGTCGAGGTCACCAGTCATGTCAAAAAGTTTCCTGATCATGGTGCGGTGCTGGACAGTGCCGTAAGCAGCAGTGAGGTCTATGAAAGCTGCTCCGGTGATGAGTTTGCACTCAAAACCGTCCTCAATGTGTTGGGTGAGGTTCAGTAGCTGCCCGGCACAGGAGCGGCCAGGGCGGAAGCCAGCTTGATCTTTAGTAAGCTTGGAGTCTGTAAGTGGCATAAGGCGTTGGAGTAGTAGCCTCTCGTAGAGCTTGTAGGTGATGCAGAGGAGGGAAATGGGTCTGTAGCTCTTTGGGGATGATGGGTCCTTTCCAGGTTTGGGAATTGCGACAGTCTTGGCCTTTCTCCATACAGGTGGGGTTGTTTTCTGTGCCATGCATGAGTTCAGCATTGCTAGGAGCCAGGTCTTTGCTTTAGGTCCAAGGTGCTGTATCATTTCCATCAGTACATCATCGATTCCTGCTGCTTTCCCAGGCTTCAGCATGCTCATTGCAGCTTCGAGTTCTTCTAGGTCGAAGGGCTTGGTGATAGCGCTGGCTGGTTGTAGGCGGTCTGTTACCGCTGTCCGGCGGTATTCTCCTGTGGGTCTGCGCCGGTTTTGGCTACGACCGTTTGCCACCAGCTGTGCTGCAACTGAGTTTGCTGTGACTGTTGTGAGCATGGGCGGTGTGGTATGGTCTTCGCCGAGGCGGCAGATTGTGGCCCATGCCTTCCTGCTGTTATTGGTCATGTTGGTGTTTTCTATCAACTCCTTCCAGACTTGCCTGTGGAGACTGAGAATGAGTGAATGATATAAGTGGTGCTGATAGAATAGGGTAAAGGCTAGTGAATATCAATAGGTATATCTGGGAGATGTAACAAAGATCAGACAGAAGAAGGGTCCCGACCGGAAATGTCACCTATCCATGTTCTCCATGGATGCTGCCTGAGCTGCTGAGTTACTCTGGCAGTGAGTCTCTTTTTTGTTATACCAGCGGGTGCAGTTCCTTGTTTCTACTTCTATGTCTACTAGCCATTTCTCTGTTCTCTCAGCTGACACCTGCTCACGTATCATTCAATCATCCCAGTCTCCACCCTTCATGAGTGATAGGAGCAGAATTTGTTCATTCGGCTCATCAAGTTTACTCCGATCATGGCTGATCCATCTCTCCCTCCTAACCCTATTCTCCTGCCTTCTCCCCAGAACCCCAAACACCTGTACTAATCAAGAATCTATCTATCTCTGCCTTAAAAATATCTGTATACAGCCTCCACAGCCTTCTGTGGCAATGAATTCTATAGATTCACCATCCTCTGACTAAATTAATTCCTCCTCATCTCCTTCCTAAAGGAACGTCCTTTAATTCTGAGGCTATGACCTCTGGACTTGTACTCTCCCACCAGTGAAAACATCCTCTCCACATCCACTCAATTCAGGCTTTTTACTATTTGGTAAGTTTCAATGAGGTTCCCCCCTTAATCCTTCTAAACTCCAGCGAGTAGAGGCCCAGTGCCATTAAACGCTCATCATATGCTAACCCACTCATTCCTGTCACCCTATTTCACAGGAGCAGTGTTGCGGGACTTTCCTCCACTTTAATAAATCATATGGGGAATGTGGCACGTGCCATGCATTTTGTTCACATTAAATTGCCTTGTGTGACCCGCAGGATAAATTTATCAACAACATTCGCAAAGACTATGAGTGACCCTTAAGAAATGAAGCCAACTCATACTGCCTTTGTACTGTTCACGTTACAGAAGGTCCGTCCTCTCTACTATGGAACAGTCAATCGGCTGCTAAACCCGGTAAACCTAAAAGCAAAAAAAAGTTCCCATCCCTCCGAGCAAAGTTTGAAGTGAGTTACTCTCAAGCCGACGATGGCTACTTGCTGAGCTCGTTTTGGAAGACGTTTAGGTAAAATTATTTTAGTTTCACGTAATTAAAAAGAACAAACTAAAGACTCCTGATACTCCGTGGATGAATAATGATGTAATGTTGTCGGCTTGGGCAAGTTGGGTCTGTTTCCACTCTGTATGACTATAACAGGGTGATTGAGGGCAAAAAAAGCATGCAAAAGAAGAAAGTGTTATTATGTTTTTATCTGCATTGTGTTACCATTTAACAATGGTCACTAAATAAAAATCTTTACAGTTTAAATAATAAAAGCAGCAGATTGAAGTCCCCCAGCATATCTCGGTTATGTAGTTGGAGGCTTTATTTGGTTTCCAGGTCGGGAGGATGGGAAGACAAAAGATCTTATTAATTAACTTAATGTGTTTATGGAGGTGTGTTTGGTTTAATGCGTTTTGATTAGTTAGTTTTGGTTCACTAGTTTTTTTTCCCAATTATTTACATCAACGTTTTAAATAATTAACATCGATAATCACAACCAAAACATGCTCTGATGATGGCTATTTAACCCAATCCATGGCTTTTAAAGATAGAAAGACTCACATTTTCATAGCTGAATCACATCCCATTCAAGGTATTTTTAAGGTGGAGAGTGACAGATACTTGATGGGTAGGGCTATCAAGAGTTATGGGGAGAAAGCAGGAGAATGGTGTTGAGAGGGAAGGAAAGGTCAGCCATGATTGAATGGCGCAGTTGACTCGATGGGCTGAATGGTCTAATCCTGCTCCTTGAACCTATGAATAATGTCTCTGAACATCAGAGGCTCCTGAGGAAAAAGACAGTGCTGGAGTAACTCAGTGGGCGGGTGGCATCCCTGGAGAGCATGGATAGGTGGCGTTTCGGGTCTGGACCCTTTTTCAGACTGATTGCAGGTGTGGGAGGGAGGAAGCCAGAAGAGTGGCGGGGCAGGACGAAGCATGGTAGGTCATAGGTGAACACAGGTGAGGCAGGTTAGTGATGGGCAGATGGTTGGACAAAGGCCAGAGATGAACACGTACAAGGAGTGAAATAAAAGGATCAGTGAGTTGCGAATTGTGAAGCTAGAGGATTGACGAGGTGTGTTGGAATGGAGGGGGAGGGGAGAGATGGGTGCAAGATGGGCTCAGTGGAGGGGGGGTTTATAGGGGAGGGGATGCATGGGACGGGGTTAATGGGCAGGGGGTCCAGCAGAAATACTGTCTGAATCTTGCTATAGTCAGGGGGTGGTGAATCTGTGCAATTCATTGCCACAGCTGGGTGTGAGGTCCAAGTCAAAGGATATTTTGAAGGCAGATGTAGATCGATTCTTGTTTAGACAGGTGACAGAGGTTATGGAGGTGAGGTTAGGAGGGAGAGTTAGATCAGCCATGATTGAACGGTGGAGTACACATGATGGGCAGAATGACCTAATTATGCTCCTATCCCTTATGAACACATACCTTGTAGCCTGATTCATGGGTACAGAAGATTAATAGGAATGGGGCTCCACAGGTCAGTATATGTGGGCAGTGACCCAGATCCAGCAACATTCAGCCAAACATTGCCCTGGTCCATCTACAATGGAGATAATGTTAGAATTGCTTATAAATAGCAACTTTGGAATAACATTGTTTTTGATCGGTTTTTGTCAAGTTAATGCCAGGATCAGATCTCATTTCTTTAAAGTAGATAATGCGTGTGTAAACATATCATTTAATTTAGCAATCCGATAGTTTTCATATTTCATGAAGCTTTTTGCTGAAGTGCTTGCATCTTCCTTCAGCATCGTTTCCAAGCACAGAACCCTTTGTCTGGGGTGCAGAACTTTGTGATGAAGGATCCCCAAGAGGAGGATGGTGTGAAGTTTTACACTCACACCATGGTGCTTCCCACAAGAGGGCAATTAGAAGGCCGGATGTTCGTAACAGCATTTGAATGTGGGTTGGATAATGTTTCTGAAGATGCGTCGGTGGCAGTGGTGCAGGCATTGGAGGTACTGCATTAATGTTCAGTTTTATTTCATTACTAACATATTTCGGTTCTTGTTCACTTAACCCGAGTGGCATCCTGCTATACTGCAGCATCATCTGTCTCCCATGTACTAGCAGTAAAGCTGGGCAGCACAGTGGCACAGCAGTAGAGTTAATGCCTTACAGCTCCAGAGACCCAGGTTTGATCCTGGCCACAGGTGCTGTCCGTACAGTTTGTACCTTCTCCCCGTGACCATGTGGGTTTTCTCCAGCTGCCCCAGTTTCCTCCCACACTCCAAAGATGTACATGTTTGTAGGTTACCTTGGCTGCAGTAAATTGTCTCTAGTGTGCAGGATAGTGTTCGTGTATGGGGTGATTGCTGGTCAACACGGACTTGGTGGGCAAAATGGCCTGTTTATGTGTTGTATGTCTAAACTAAACTAAATAAATCTACGTTTTCTTCACCTGGGTGCTGCGAAGACCAAAATTATGACTTTAGTTCGCTGCCGCAGTTTCTTTTAAATTGCCACCATTTCCATCCTTCTCTCTGGTAACCATTTGACAGTTAACCTGATTGTTGGGGATGTTGTTACCCTGGTTAAACTGAATTTGTAGGCAGGAACTGAAGGTGCTGGTTAAACTGAACTTGGGCTTTGAACCGTATATCCCTGTCATCATTGCCGACATTTTTCTCTCCATCACTTGCCTCACTCCATCTCAACTCATCTCATCTGCTATCTCTTTGTAACACTTAGACCTGGTATTCCAAACTGTTTCTGGATAAATGGAAACACAAGGAACTGCAGATGCTGGTTTACAAAATTAGACACAAGGTGTTGGAGTAAATCAGCGGGTCAGGCAGCTTCTCTGGAGAACAGGGGGAAGTGACGTTTCGGGTCTGAAGAAAAGTCTCGACCAGAAATATCACCTATTCATTTTCTCCAGAGATGCTGCCTGTCCCACTGAGTCACTCCAGCAATGCTTTGGAATAAACTCTGTCTTCTACCCTCTAAGTTAATCTATTATCATCATCCTAACTTGTACATGATCCTGATAACACATCAGCTCACTGTTAACCAATTTGATTTGAGTTTAGAAGAACGAGGGGCGATCTCATTTAAACATGCAGAATAGTGAAAGGCTTGGATCGAGTGGATGTGGAGAGGATGTTTCCATGAATGGGAGAGTCTAGGACAAGAGGTCATAGCCTCAGAATTAAAGGATGTTCTTTTGGTGTGGAAATGAGGGGAAATTTCTTTAGTCAGAGGGTGGTGAATCTGTGGAATTCTTTGCCACGGAAGGCCGTGGACGCTAAATCAGTGGATATTTTTAAGGCAGAGATAGATAGATTCTTGATTAGTATGGGTGTCAGAGGTTATGGGGAGACGGCAGGAGAATGGGGTTTGGAGGGAAAGATAGATCAGCCATGATGAGCCTCAAACCCTGGTTGATCGAGATGACCTGGTGGTGATGCCTAAACCAGAGCGAGACAATCAACCTGTGAGCCGACAACCGGTCCCCAGGGAGCATCAAACCCTGACAACAAGATCTGGTAGATGCGTTCGAAAACCACGCTATCTGCAGGATTATGTGCCCAAATAAGGATAGGGTCTGTACTTGTAGTTGATTTTAGATTTAAAAGGCTATTAGGTTATGTTTAAATAGTTAATGTTATTGTGTTCTTTTATAGTTTGATATGCATAGTTTTATTTTGTAGTGGTAATGGCCATTTTAAAACTAAACAAATTAATAAATTAAAAAGGGGAAAGGAACAAATAAATAAATGAATAGATAAATGAATAAATAAATAAAAAGGAGAAAGGAAATGAGAAACCAGACATGTGTTATTCAAAGTTTAGATAATTCTGAGCACTGAACTGTCGCAGATCCAAGGAATGAGAATTTGAAAGCTACCACGGAAATGGACTGTCAAATGCATGTTGGGATATGGACTGTCGGACACATGTTGGACTCAGTGAAATACGATGCGATGGAAGAAGGTAATTTCTTGCTATACATGTAAAGTGCCTGTACATATGTGTTTTGTAAATAAAGGGGGATGTTATGGGAATAACACCATCGGTGGTGCAGTACCCATGATGCAATATCCAAGAGGCTGCAGCCAAGATGGATCCTGAATAAAAATGGCTGAACCCAAGGCTCGAGTGTAAAGCCTCTGTTAATTAGTTGTGAAGCTGTAATGGAGCAGTTTACAGTAAGGAAACACAGTAAGAAAACATACTCCACCATTCAATCATGGCTGATCTATCTTTCCCTTCTCCTGCCTTCTCCTCATAACCCCAGACACCTGTACTAATCAAGACTATCTATCTCTGCCGTTAAAATACCCAATTGACTTGACCTCTGCAACCTTCTGTCACAATGAATTGTCCCTAATCTGTAGCATAGAACCAGTGTATGGTGATCGCTGGTCGCTCAGACTCAGTGGGTTAAAGGGCCTGTTTCCACGCTGCATCTCTTAGAAAAAAATGCAACCCACTAATTTGGCTTCATACAGATTTTAAACACTTACCTGATTGCCTGACACTTTCTGAATCACAGTTCACATCCTCTTCACCTTAGCTGATCCACAGTTTGAGCTTCCAGCTCTTCATCCTCCCCATTTCAAAGGATCAATTACCACTCATGTTTGGCCTTCTCCTTATTAACTTTAGTACCATGAAGACCTGTTGAATTAAAGAAAAAACTCTCATTCTTGTCATAAGATTCCCCCTCCAACTGCTGCAGTTTTAATAACCCTCCAAGTCACCTTCCCCATAAAAACATCTGGCATTTTCCCTCCATCCAATAGCTACCCTCAATATCGATAACCTTGGATCAGTTGCTAAGGCTGAGTTATTACTCTGGTTCTTAATTCCTCTATGCTGGGAAATAAGCACTGTGTATTCACCCTATACCCCTCATTTTTAATACACCTCTATAAATCACCCCTCAGCCTCCTGCGCTCTAAGGAATAAAATCCGAGCTTACCATTTCAACCCACCAAGTCCATGACGACCAGTACACTATCACTATCCTCCACACACCAGGAGCAATTTTTACTGAAACCAATTAACTTACAAATCAGCATGTCTTTGGAGTGTGGGTGGAAACTGGAACCCACGCAGTCACATGGGGAAGGTACAAACTCCGAACAGACAGCATCCGTAGTCAGGATGGAACCCGGGTCTCTGGTGCTGTGAGGCAGCAACTCTACCGTTGCTCCACTGTGCCACCCATGCAATGTGTAACACTGTGCATTGTGACATTCTTGTACCATAAAGCCACTGTATAAAAGTCATTTATTGAAGCTGCCTGTACACAATTCTCATCTCCAGTTTTTTAAACATTTTTCAGATACTGGGCAAACGGGAAACTTTGTTTCAAGCAAAAGACAAGTAAAGAGGAGTTTGATTTGGAAGCCAGGAAGCTCCTTATTCATGATAATGGTAAGGCCTATAATTGCTTACTTCCTTTACCCTTGATATATATCTGTACACTTTTTAACGGAAAACAATGAGGTGACTTTGTACTCAGCAACTTGTCCTGGACCAGCCATGTCAAAGCAATGGCCAAGAAAGCCCCCCACCGTCTCTGCTTCCTTACAAGCCTTAGGAAGTTTGGCATGTCCCCAAAAACTCTCACCAACTTCAACAGATGCATCGCAGAAAGCATTTTATTAATGCTTGTATTCCCTCATGCAACCCTCCTTTTGTATTCATTCAAACTGTATCAAGGGTGCATCACAGCATGGTTTGGGAACAGCTCCATCCAAGAGCACAAGAAATTGTAGCGAGCTGTAGACACAGCTCAGAACATCACACAAACCAACCTCCCTTCCACTGACTCCATGTACACTTCACACTACCTCAGCAAGGACACCAGCATAATCAAGGTCGAGTCTCACCCCGGTCTATCCTCCAATCTGGCAAGAGGTACAGAAGTGTGAAAACACACACCTCCAGATTCAGGGACAGTTTCTTCCCAGCTGTTACCAGGCAACTGAACCATCCTACCACCAACTGGAGAGTGGTCCTGAGCTACTATCTATCTCATTGGAGACCCTCAGACTATCTTTACTTGGACTTTACAGGACATTATCTTGCAATAAATGTTATTTCCTTTATCATGTATCTACACTGGATGACTGGATTGTAATCATGTATTGTCTTTCCGCTGACTGGTTAGCACGCAACAAAAGCTCTTCACTGTACCTCGGTACACGTGACAATAAACTAAGCAAGAGTATTTTCCATGTGGCAGGTGACATCTCAATTTCCCCCCACGGATGTTTAAAGTATTATCGTACCGTAATACAGTAACTTAAATCAGCTGGAGTAAACTTGATGAACAACCCACCAGACTGATGAGGTATCTTCTCTCTATGTTGCATGTGGGGATTCACTGTGAAATGTATTTAGCTAATGTTCAGCTCAACATCCGAAATGTTTGGATAGTTTAGGTGAACAATGTTGATCGTGAGGCTAGATGTAGCAAGGACAGTCTCACTGCAGCCAAATCCCTAAATGATTGGAGACAATAGATTCAGTATTAACTTTTTTAATTGAATTAGATTTGTACATGAAAATCAAATAATTTTGAGACAGCAGGGAAAAGTGACAAGGCTGCTCATCTTTTTTTTGCATTGACAACCGTTTTGGTCTTGGATTACCACAGACGTGGTTCTAAACTGTGGTGGATTAAGCATGAAATTACTAAAGGAACAACTCATTTTTGTTTTGCAGTGCATTCTCATGATGACTTCTTGCTTGCGATCTTCACAAGATGTCAGATTATGGTTTCAGCTCCAGGTAAATGAGATTTTAATACTTTCTACAAAAATACCCAATACTTATCTGTTTTAGTGCTTCTCCTAACTCGTGCTGTGTCTTTATCCCTCTGCTTATGGGCTTTGGTCTTCTAATTGAGATGTGGCGAATTAAAATTCTCATCGACCTTTTCAAATCCCTCCCTGTCTTTGCTCTTCTCTATTCTTCAACCTTTACATTTATAACTCCTCCCATTCTGGCCGCCTCATTTTGCAGTGATGTTATGTTTCTTACATAATGATGCATGAACATTCACGACATTATTTAATAAAATGGAGGAAAGTACTTCTGCCCCGCTCTTGGGTGGAGACTTCTTCTTCGAGTCCGTTGCAATCTCAGATGTCGTTCTGCCAGTATCTGGCGCAGGTCACAGCTGGTCGGTTCGGTTCAGCCAGGTCCTGGGAGCTGCACTGGGGGGCGTCGTCACACTCCAGTAGGTGGCACATTGTCTGTACTGCTCCACAGCTGCATGTGTTTTCTGCCTGGTAGTTCCATGCTTTCATAAGTGCTTTGCACCTCCCCTGCTCCACTCGTAATCTGTTGAGGGTCTTCCAGGTTGGCCATGGGAGGTCGTGCCCGCTGGCGAGGCATTCAGTCGGAGTGATTCCTCTCTCCATCCAGTCGTGGGCTCGTGTGTTGAGCTGGTTCCATTCATCTTTCCAGATGTTGGTCCTTGCTGTTTCTTTGGTTGTCTGGAGAGGTGGGACTGTCTGCAAGAAACTGGCTCTGGATTTCAGTCGGGGTGGAGGTGCTGTGTGTCCGTGCAGGGGGTGCCTGGTATCGATCTCCTGTGCTCTCCGCTCGTCTTGGGCGACGATGGATCGTCTGATATGGGGGGGGGGGGCAATACCAGCTAGGGCGTAGAGGCACGGGACTGGCGTTGTCTTTATACATCCCGTGATAATGCGGCAGGTGTCGTTGAGGGCTGTGTCAACCAGTTTGGTGTGGTGGGAGCGGCTCCAGCTTGAGCACGCGTATTCAGCTGTGGAGAAGCACAGGGCTAGGGCAGTTGCACGGATGGTTGGTGGATCAGCGCCCCACTTTGAGTTTACCAGTTTGCGCAGGATGTTGTTGCAAGTGTTGACCTTGGCTTTGGTGTTCTGAAGGTGGGTTTTGAAAGAGAGTGTCCTGTCGAGTGTGACTCCGAGGTACACGGGGTGGAAGTGGTTGGAGAGTTTGTGGCCATCCCATGAGACGCTCAGTTGTTTTCCTGCATCTCGATTTTTAAGATGGAAGCTGCATAGTTGGGTTTTTGATGGGTTGGGTTTCAGGTGGTTGTTATTGTAGTAGGTTGTCATCTCTTGGAGGGCGCTTTCCAGGACAGGCTCGATCTTCTGGAAGTTCTCCTGTTGGGTGGTGATGCAGAGGTCATCAGCATAGAATGTGGCACGTGCCATGCATTTTGTTCACATTAAATTGCCTTGATCTGATAGATAGCTGCTGTTAAATGTCCTGTGTCACCCGCAGGATAAATTTATCAACAACATTCGCAAAGACTACGAGTGACTCTTAAGAAATGAAGCCAACTCATACTGCCTTTGTACTGTTCACGTTACAGAAGGTCCGTCCTCTCTACTATGGAACAGTCAATCGGCTGCTAAACCCGGTAAACCTAAAAGCAAAAAAAAGTTCCCATCCCTCCGAGCAAAGTTTGAAGTGAGTTACTCTCAAGCCGACGATGGCTACTTGCTGAGCTCGTTTTGGAAGACGTTTAGGTAAAATTATTTTAGTTTCACGTAATTAAAAAGAACAAACTAAAGACTCCTGATACTCCGTGGATGAATAATGATGTAATGTTGTCGGCTTGGGCAAGTTGGGTCTGTTTCCACTCTGTATGACTATAACAGGGTGATTGAGGGCAAAAAAAGCATGCAAAAGAAGAAAGCGTTATTATGTTTTTATCTGCATTGTGTTACCATTTAACAATGGTCACTAAATAAAAATCTTTACAGTTTAAATAATAAAAGCAGCAGATTGAAGTCCCCCAGCATATCTCGGTTATGTAGTTGGAGGCTTTATTTGGTTTCCAGGTCGGGAGGATGGGAAGACAAAAGATCTTATTAATTAACTTAATGTGTTTATGGAGGTGTGTTTGGTTTAATGCGTTTTGATTAGTTAGTTTTGGTTCACTAGTTTTTTTCCCCAATTATTTACATCAACTTTTTAAATAATTAACATCGATAATCACAACCAAAACATGCTCTGATGATGGCTATTTAACCCAATCCATGGCTTTTAAAGATAGAAAGACTCGCATTTTCATAGCCGAATCACATCCCATTCAAGGTATTTTTAAGGTGGAGAGTGACAGATACTTGATGGGTCGGGCTATCAAGAGTTATGGGGAGAAAGCAGGAGAATGGTGTTGAGAGGGAAGGAAAGGTCAGCCATGATTGAATGGCGCAGTTGACTCGATGGGCTGAATGGTCTAATCCTGCGTCTTGAACCTATGAATAATGTCTGTGAACATCAGAGGCTCCTGAGGAAAAAGACAGTGCTGGAGTAACTCAGTGGGCGGGTGGCATCCCTGGAGAGCATGGAGAGGTGGCGTTTCGGGTCTGGACTCTTTTTCAGACTGATTGCAGGTGTGGGAGGAAGGAAGCCAGAAGAGTGGAGGGGCAGGACAAAGCATGGTAGGTCATAGGTGAGCACAGGCGAGGCAGGTTAGTGATGGGCAGATGGTTGGACAAAGGCCAGAGATGATCACGTACAAGGAGCAAAATAAAAGGATCAGTGAGTTGCGAATTGTGAAGCTAGAGGATTGACGAGGTGTGTTGGAATGGAGGGGGAGGGGAGAGATGGGTGCAAGATGGGCTCAGTGGAGGGGGGGTTTATAGGGGAGGGGATGCATGGGACGGGGTTAATGGGCAGGGGGTCCAGCAGAAATACTATCTGAATCTTGCTATAGTCAGGGGGTGGTGAATCTGTGCAATTCATTGCCACAGGAGGCTGTGAGGTCCAAGTCAATGGATATTTTGAAGGCAAATGTAGATCGATTCTTGTTTAGACAGGTGACAGCGGTTATGGAGGTGAGGTTAGGAGGGAGTTAGATCAGCCATGATTGAACGGTGGAGTACACATGATGGACAGAATGACCTAATTCTGCTCCTATCCCTTATGAACACATACCTTGTAGCCTGATTCATGGGTACAGAAGATTAATAGGAATGGGGCTCCACAGGTCAGTATATGTGGGCAGTGACCCAGATCCAGCAACATTCAGCCAAACATTGCCCTGGTCCATCTACAATAGAAATAATGTTAGAATTGCTTATAAATAGCAACTTTGAAATAACATTGTACTTGATCGTTTTTTGTCAAGTTAATGCCAGGATCAGATCCCATTTATTTTCAGTAGAAAATGCGTGTGTAAACATATCATTTAATTTAGAAATCCGATAGTTTTCATATTTCATTAAGCTTTTTGCTGAAGTGCTTGCATCTTCCTTCAGCATCGTTTCCAAGCACAGAACCCTTTGTCTCGGGTACAGAACTTTGTGATGAAGGATCCCCAAGAGGAGGATGGTGTGAAGTTTTGCACTCACACCATGGTGCTTCCCACAAGAGGGCAATTAGAAGGCCGGATGTTCGTAACAGCATTTGATTGTGGGTTGGATAATGTTTCTGAAGATGCGGCGGTGGCAGTGGTGCATGCATTGGAGGTACTGCATTAATGTTCAGTTTTATTTCATTACAAACATATTTCGGTTCTTGTTCACTTAACCCGAGTTGCATCCTGCTATACTGCAGCATCATCTGTCTCCCATGTACTAGCAGTAAAGCTGGGCAGCACAGTGGCACAGCAGTAGAGTTACTGCCTTACAGCTCCAGAGACCCAGGTTTGATCCTGGCCACAGATGCTGTCCGTACAGTTTGTACCTTCTCCCCGTGACCATGTGCATTTTCTCCGGCTGCCCCAGTTTCCTCCCACACTCCAAAGACGTACATGTTTGTAGGTTAACTTGGCTGCAGTAAATTGTCTCTAGTGTGCAGGATAGTGTTCGTGTATGGGGTGATTGCTGGTCAACACGGACTTGGTGGGCAAAATGGCCTGTTTATGTGTTGTATCTCTAAACTAAACTAAATAAATCTACGTTTTCTTCACCTGGGTGCTGGGAAGACCAAAGTTATGACTTTAGTTCGCTGCCGCAGTTTCTTTTAAATTGCCACCAATTCCATCATTCTCTCTGGTAACCATTTGACAGTTAACCTGACTGTTGGGGATGTTGTTACCCTGGTTAAACTGAATTTTTCGGAAGGAACTGAAGGGGCTGGTTAAACTGAACGGGCTTTGAACCGTATATCCCTGTCATCATTGCCGACATTTTTCTCTCCATCACTTGCCTCACTCCATCTCAACTCATCTCATCTGCTACCTCTTTGTAACACTTAGACCTGGTATTCCAAAATGTTTCTGGATAAATGGAAACACAAGGAACTGCAGATGCTGGTTTACAAAAATAGACACAATGTGCTGGAGTAAATCAGCGGGCAGGCAGCTTCTCTGGAGAACAGGGGGAAGTGACGTTTCGGGTCTGAAGAAAAGTCTCGACCTGAAATGTTACCTATTCATTTTCTCCAGAGATGCTGCCTGACCCACTGAGTTACTCCCGCAATGTTTTGGAATAAACTCTCTTCTACCCTCTAAGTTAATCTATTATCATCATCCTAACTTGTACATGATCCTGATAACACATCAGCTCACTGTTAACCACTTTGATTTGAGTTTAGAAGAATAAGGGGCAACCTCATTGAAACATATAGAGTAGTGAAAGGCTTGGATCGAGTGGATGTGGAGAGGATGTTTCCATGAGTTGGAGAGTCTAGGACTAGAGGTCATAGCCTCAGAATTAAAGGATGTTATTTTAATGTGGAAATTTCTTTAGTCAGAGGGTGGTGAATCTGTGGAATTCTTTGCCAAATCAGTGGATATGTTTAAGGCAGAGATAGATATATTCTTGTTTAGTACAGGTGTTAGAGGTTATGGGGAGACGGCAGGCGTATGGGGTTGGAGGGAGAGATAGATCAGCCATGATGGGCCAAATGGCCTAATTCTACTCCTATCACATTGGCCATGTGATTTTAGAGATCCTACCCTTGTTCTAATCTCCCTTTTCCTTTTTTTTTAAATTTTTATTTATTAGAAGTACATTACATTACAACCACATACATTAATACTCGTCATTTATATCTTCTTACAATTAATGTACTCCCTTTATTTATTTTTTTACACTAGAAAAGGAAAAGATTGCAAGAAAGAAGAAAGTGAAGGAAAAAGTGAAAGTGTAGAAAAGTGTAGAAAATATAACAACAATAATTCTAATGAGCCTTGCAGACTCCTTCAGTTACAGCTTACAGTCGCACAGTCACGGAGTGATACAGTGTGGAAACAGGCCTAACTTGGCCACATCGGCCAACATGTCCCACCTACACTAGTCCCACATCCCTGTGTTTGGTCCATATCCCTCCAAAACTGTCCTATCCATGTACCTGTCTAACTGCTTCTTAAACCTCAAATACCTCCTCCGGCAGCTTGTTCCATACATACCCACAACCCTTTGTTTGAAAAAGTTACCCCTCAGATTTATATTAAATCTTTTCCCCTTCACCGTAAACCTATGTCCTCTGGTCCTCGATTCCCCGACTCTGGGCAAGAGACTCTGTGCATCTCCCGATCCATTCCTCTCATGATTTTATACACCTCTACAAGATCACCCCTCATCCTCCTGCGCTTCAGGGAATACAGTCCCGAACTACTCAACCTTTCCCTATATCTTAGACCCTTGAGTCCTGGCAACATTCTTGTAAAATCTCTCTGTACCCTTTCCTATAACATGGTGCCTTCTTCTTCTTCTGGTGTGTGTCTTTTAGACCTGCAGCTCCGTTGAGGCGAGCCAGGCCAACGTGTCATCGTCCAGGTCAATCAGACCTCGTTCACCATTCGGTGGCCGGTGTTTGGGGCAACTGGTGACTATGTGTTCCACTGTCTGTGTTGGGTCCCCACACTCGCAGGAGGCGCTGTCCACGAGGCCCCACCTCTTCATCGCTAACATGGTGCCCAGAACTGAACACAATACTCTAAATATTTGGTCTTTGGTCATCTTCAATTTGAATCACTGAAATGGTAACTGTTATTTATATTAAGTTTTCTTTTCTCAGTGCTGTTAAGGCAAGCTTGCACTGATAATACTGCAAGATGTAATGAATAGCTCTGGCCTCAGTACAAGAGACCCGTGTTTGATCCTGACCTCAGATGCTATCTGTGTGTAGTTTGCACATTCACCCTGTGGTTTTCCACCGAGTGTTCCAGTTTCCTCCCACATCCCTAAGACGTGCGGATTTGTAGGTTATTTGGCCCTCTGTAAAGATCCTTCAGTGTGTTGGGAGTGGATGAGAAAGTCGGATAACATGGAACTAGTGTGAACGGGTGATCGATGGTTGGTGTGAACACAGTGGGTTGAAGGGCTTGTTTCCATGCTGTATCTCTACAACTAATGTCCACCTATTTACTTTTGTTAATTCCAGCATGTTTATTGCTGCGATTTCTTGGTGAAAGTGACTTCTTTGGAACTGCTGGGGCTTTTGAAGCTATTATGAGGGGAACACAATATGCGTGGTGTGTAGGAAAGCTGTTCCTGGTGTCAACTTCTGTACATCGGTGAGACCAAGCGCAGGCTCGACGATTATTTCGCTGAACACCTCTGCTCAGTCCGCCTTAACCTACCTGATCTCCCGGTTGCTCAACACTTTAACTCCCCCTCCCATTCCCAATCTGACCTTTCTGGCCTGGGCCTCCTCCATTGTCAGAATGAGGCCCAGCACAAATTGGAGGAACAGCACCTCATATTTGGCTTGGGCAGCTTACACCCAAGCGGTATGAACATTGACTCCTCTAACTTCAGATAGCCCTTGCTTTCCCTCTCTCTCCATCTCCTTCCCCTTCCCAGTTCTTCCACCAGTCTTACTGTCTCCGACTACATACTATCTCTGTCTCACTCGCTCCCCTGACATCAGTCTGAAGAAGGGTCTCGACCCGAAATGTCGCCCATTCCTTCTCTCCAGAGATACTGCCTGTCCTGCTGAGTTACTCCAGCATTTTGTGTCTACAATATGCAGGGTAATAATTCAGTTACTTACAGAGCAGAGTAATCCCTTTGACAACACAATGGAGTGGGAGAATGCCAAGAGTGCTGTGATCCATAGTGAAATGCTTGTTACCATTTTGGTACAGCGTATTTTATACATGCCATTTGTTATAACAAAAGATAACATGGCATATTGAAGACTTGTAACCCAAAGAGCCAAAGGCATTTCAGTGTGAATTTGTAGTGAGCGTTCATAGATCAAGGAATTAGTATATATTTAAAAATGTTTTGTATAATTTATTTTTGAATGCTTCTAAATGTCAGGGAAATCAAAATCTTTCCATGTCCTTGACAACAAGAAAAGCTGGAGCGCTGTCTTGCTAGTTATCAGATATTAGGGCTGCACAGTGGTAGAGCTGCTGTCTTATAACGTCAAAGACCTGGGTTTGATCCTGTAACTGTGTGGGTTTTCTCCGGGTGTTCTGGTTTCCTCCCACATTCCAAAGACATACAGGTTTCTAGGTTAATTGGCTTCGGTAAAAATTGTAAATTATCCCTTGTGTGTAGGATAGTGCTAGTGTAAGGAGTTAAATGCTGGTCGGCGCTAACACAGTGGACTGAAGGACCTGTTTCCGCACTGTATCTCAAGTCTAAATCAGAGTTTTATTTTATCTGATTTGTGAGTAGGGTTGTTAAGACCTGCCCACGGTGCATGCTGCCACTCTGGGTCCTGTCTTTTCAGATACATAGCTTGTTTCCCTGCAGGTTGGGGACAGGGATTCATAGCTCAGAGAGAACACTAGCAGCCGACAAGTTTCAGTTCTGTATCTTTAGTTGCCGATCTAAAATTGATAGTCTTTTCACTGACTGGATAGCAGGCTACAAAAAAAAATTTCACCGTACCTCGGCACAAATGATAATAAACTAAATTAAAGTAAATACGGCTTTGGGAAGATTACGGGACTATCCCAACTAACACAACATATACTAGCCCAACTAACACAACATAATACTAGCCCAACTAACACAACATAATACTAGCCCAACTCACACAACATAATACTAGCCCAACTAACACAACATATACTAGCCCAACCAACACAACATAATACTAGCCCAACTAACACAACATAATACAAGCCCAACTAACACAACATAATACTAGCTCAACTAATACAACATAATACTAGCCCAACTAACACAACATAATACTAGCCCAACTAACACAACATAATACTAGCCTAACTAACACAACCAAATACTAAGTAAATAATGTGAAGAAAACTCAATAATATATTCATTTAATAAAGGTACAACATGAAAACTGGCCCTTCGCCTACCGAGTCCACACTGACCATTGATCACCCTTTCACATTTGCCGTCCCACTTTTGCATTCACTCTACCAGCTGCCCTCAAAGGGATTTGAGAAAACAAAATCACTGGACCATCTCCTGAAATTATTTGAAGGCACGGGTTATTCATTGGGAATGATCAGCCATGATCACAATGAATGGCTTGAAGGGCCGAATGGCCTCCTCCTGCACCTATTTTCTATATTTCTATGTTTCTATTAAAAGATTAGAATGGTTAAAAGTGAATGTGAAAAATCCTCCACTTTAACTTTGTTTCCCTTTGCAGAGTCACTACTGTTTTCTAGCATATTCTGTTTTAATTGCAAAAAATTATCCTACGTCCCCCAGAATCACCTGATGGACATCTGAACGGCAGTGATATCCAGGAGAGGATCATACCGTTTGCGTGACGGCCATTTTAAATATGCGTTTGGAAGTAGCATCAATCACCAGCCATATTAAAAGAACAGCATTATTGCTTACAACAATATTATTGACTGGTAAGGAATATATCAAATGTATATTGACATGTTAATTTGTTGAAGAAAATATTATGGAAACAAAAAAGAAACTTAACATGTATTTGTGAGAGAAATCCATAATTAATTTGTTGAAGAAAATATAGATAGGAAAGTGAAAGGTTAACATGTATTTGTGAGAGAAAGCCATAAAAGTTCACAAATAATGGTTTGTCATTGCTCTTAATCTCTGCAGTTATTTTAATCTTGCCATGTAATAATTGTTTTTCCCTCAGTTCATCTGAATTCATGTTGACTCCTCCAGCCAGCTGTGTTGTAGTATAAGGCATAGGTTTGGAATGTATATCTTTCATTCAGTCACTTTGTGTTTTGCTCCCAGCTTCAGAACCAATTAGACTTTGCGGTGACCTTTTTAAATTCAGGGGTTGAAATCGACCTCTGGATTACTTGAGTTCCACGTTCCGGAAGCCAGTGATTCATCGGAGGAGTTGAAAGGCCACTGACAAACATTTTGGGGTTTCTGGCGAATGACATTTCTATTGAATGACAATAAAGTTCCCAAGATTCCAAGATTCCAAGATTATACACTTTGCTACATATGGTGTTTCTTCACTGTACTTACTTTTCCATCTTCAACTCTGGTCTCATGGAATGACAGAGCTGTCTTTTGAGGAAAGATTTAGTGAATTGGACTTATTTTTGCTGCAGTTTAAATGAGAGGTTTAATTTAGTTTAAAGATACAGTGTGGAAGCAGACCCTTCAGCTCATGGTCAGCACAGACCAATAACCACCTGTCCACCAATCCTAAGTTAACCCAGTTTCCCATCCTACACATGGTAATATTGGGCATTTTGGGTGCCTGACAAAATCAAGGATTTCTGCTTTTGTAAAGCCTGCTTGACATCTTATGCAAAAGCTGCAAAGACCACGAGGATCATGGGTCCAGAGTGTCTGTGGCCAAGCCAAACAGCTGATTGCATTTTCATTTCACTTCCACTGCCATTGCAGTTTCAAGGACAGGGCAGGCCAAGCCAAACAGCTGATTGCATTTTCATTTCACTTCCATTGCCATTGCAGTTTCAAGGACAGGGCAGGCTAAGCCAAACAGCTGATTGCTTTTCCATTTCACTTCCATTGCCATTGCAGTTTCAAGGACAGGGCAGGCCAAGCCAAACAGCTGATTGCATTTTCATTTAACTTCCATTGCCATTGCAGTTTCAAGGACAGGCAGGCCAAGCCAAACATCTGATTGCATTTTCATTTCACTTCCAATGCCATTGCAGTTTCATGGACAGGGCAGGCCAAGCCAAACAGCTGATTGCATTTTCATTTCACTTCCACTGCCATTGCAGTTTTAAGGACAGGGCACGGCAAGCCAAACAGCTGATTACATTTTCATTTCACTTCCAGTGCCATTGCAGTTTCAAGCACAGGGCAGGCCAAACAACTCATTTCATTTTCATTAAGGGCTAACAAATCATTTATTGCAAGTACATTGCAGACTCACAGTTCACTTGCTTCACAGCTTAGAATGGTAGTCGTGGCATCTCCCTCACAATCTTGCTGAGTGAGGCATGTCGACGCATCCGGGGTTTTATCGTTCCTCCCCCAGAAGGGGCGTTACCTTCATCACAGCGATTGACAGGCGAGAGCATCTCAAGGTTTTTTAAATACTCATAACTCTTTTATTTTTCATCGATGGGAAAAATCCCTGGGGCCTGATCAGCAGAGGAGGACTATGAGTATGATGGCAAAAAATCATAGCAATATATGGTAGCGTTTTTTTTCTAAAATCAATATACAGCGCAGATAGATGGAAGTGGTCAAGATGAGACTTTTATTTATATAGATAATGGTCTTGCTATCGTGTTTGGCATGGACATTGTGGGCCGAAGGGTCTGTTCTTGTCCTGCACTGTTCGGCATGTTCTATATTATAAATCTAAAAGCTTCCTTAAGCTGGAAGTGTGTAAATGTACAATCTGATATCTATCGCAATAGCAGGAAATCACTGTCACCTTTTGAATCAAAATATTTTAGCCACCTTTACTCAGTGTGGAAATGTCAAAGACCACAGGACGTAGCTTTAAGGAGAGAAGGGCATAATTTAAAGATGTTCAGAGCTAGCTTTTTTTAGACACAAGTTTGTGGGTGCCTGGAAAGCACTGCCAGAGCTGGTGGTGAAGGCAGATAAGTGGCGTTTTAGAGGCCTTTAAATGGGCAGCACGGTGGCACGGCGGTAGAGTTGCTGCCTTATAGTGCAAGAGTCCCGGGTTCGATCCTGACTACGGGTGCTGTCTGTGCGGAGTTTGTACATTCTCCCCATGACCTCTGTAATCCATTTCCTCCAGCAACTCTACTGCTGTGCCACTGCGTCACGACTTATGTTGAAGTTGATACTACAGCAGCTAAATGGCCAGAACACCAAATTAATAACACGATCATTAATAATAATAACATTAATAACCTGAAGTAAAAACGGTTATGGGCACATTGGAAAAAAACCCGATACAACACAATTAGTTTTATTTTCTTTTTGCTTTGAAAACTTTTGGCATGGGCATAGTAATGGGTTTGCACAAGATTAATGGCAAATTGCACATTGCCTCATTTAATCCACTATTAGCTGTCTTTGGTTCCAAGTCTGTCTTTAAACTTCACGTGCCAACATTTCCAATTTATCTTAACATTACTAGAATGCTGTTCCTACTTTCAACTGAGAGTGGAGCTATTTTCAAGGTACAGCTAGACTTGCTGGACGTTCATTTAGAATCTGGGCTTTTCCAGAACAAACCAATGCAACATTTCAGGTCTCGACCAAAAACGTGACCTCCATGTTCTCCAGAGGTGCTAACTGACCTGCTGAGTTACTCCAGCACTTTGTGTCTTTTTTTTTGTAAACCAGCATTTGTAGTTCCTTGCTAAATTAATCTATACTCCAATGTATATTTTAAAGGCGGAGATTGACAGATTCTTGATTAGTACTGGTGTTATGGGGAGATGAGGGGAGAATGGGATTGAGAGGGAGAGATAGATCAGCCATGATCGAATGGTGGAGTAGACTTGATGGGCCGAATGGCTTAATTCTTCTCCTATAATTTATGAACAGGCCTGAAGAAGTCTTGAACCTAAATGCTGCCTATTTGTCTTCAGAGATGTTGCCTGACCCGCTGAATTACTTCAGCGTGCTTTTATTTAAACATGGGCTTGTACTTCCTTCAGTCTTGAAAGCACAATATTATTAGTCCTCCCCTAGACTGAACCGTTGCTGCCTGCCTTTCCTCTAGGTGCGAAATGTCTATGTAAAGAAACCGCAAAAAATGCAAACTGGAAATAAGTCAATGTTCTCCAGCGATGCTGCCTGGCCCGTTGAGTTACTCCAGCATTCTGTTGTTCTTTTGCTGCAAAATCAAAGGTTAGGTTGATGTGGAATCTGCCTTCCCAAGTGAGTGAGATTATCAGGATCTCTTATCTCGAGCACTTCAATACGCACATGTTCTCTCTCATAGATACATAGATACATAGAAAATAGGTGCAGGTGTAGGCCATTCGGCCCTTAGAGCCTGCACCCCCATTCAATATGATCATGGCTGATCATCCAACTCAGTATCCCGTACCTGCCTTCTCTCCATACCCCCTGATCCCCTTAGCCACAAGGGCCACATCTAACTCCCTCTTAAATATAGCCAATGAACTGGCCTCAACTACCCTCTGTGGCAGAGAGTTCCAGAGATTCACCACTCTCTGTGTGAAAAAGTTTTCCTTATCTCGGTCTTAACGGATTTCCCCCTTATCCTTAAGCTGTGACCCCTTGTCCTGGACTTCCCCAACATCAGGAACAATCTTCCTGCATCTAGCCTGTCCAACCCCATAAGAATTTTGTATGTTTCTATAAGATCCCCTCTCAATCTCCTAAATTCTAGCGAGTATAAGCCAAGTCTATCCAGTCTTTCTTCATATGAAAGTCCTGACATCCCAGGAATCAGTCTGGTGAACCTTCTCTGCACTCCCTCTATGGCTATAATGTCCTTCCTCAGATTTGGAGACCAAAACTGTACGCAATACTCCAGCTGTGGTCTCACCCAGACCTTGTACAACTGCAGCAGAACCTCCCTGCTCCTATACTCAAATCATTTTGCTATGAAAGCTAACATACCATTCGCTTTCTTCACTGCCTGCTGCACCTGCATGCCTACTTTCAATGACTGGTGTACCATGACACCCAGGTCTCGCTGCATCTCCCCATTTCCTAATCGGCCACCATTTAGATAATAGTATGCTTTCCTGTTTTTGCCACCAAAGTGGATAACCTCACATTTGTCCACATTATACTGCATCTGCCAAACATTTGCCCACTCACCCAGCCTATCCAAGTCACCTTGCAGTCTCCTAGCATCCTCCTCAGAGTTAGGTGCCAAATGACATGTATAACTAATCCAGTTGGCAGTAAAATCTCCACAGGTTTCTGCTAACATTGGTGTGTGTTTCTGTGTGCTTCTGTGTGTGTCTGTGTGTGTGTGCATGTATGTCTATGTGGCTGTGTGTGTGTGTGTGTTTCTGTGTGTGTGCGTGTCTGTGTGTGTGCGTGTCTGTGTGTGTGCGTGTCTGTGTGTGTGCGCGTCTGTGTGCGTGTGTGTGTGTGTGTCTCTCTCTCTGTTTCGCGGACACCAGAAGCATGTGGCAGGGTGTCAGGGACATCACTGACTACAAGAGCAGCCCTGCCTTCCCCCACGGTGATATCACACTGGCCAACGAACTAAACACCTTCTTTGCCCGGTTCGAAACTGGCAACACCACCAGGAGTGGAATAACCCCGGCCATGGCGGAGGGACAGGCCTTAACACTGAGCACCCAGGAGGTACAGTGCGCTCTGCGTAGGATCAATCCGCACAAGGCTGCAGGCCCGGATAGAGTCCAGGGAAGGGTACTAAAGGACTGTGCTGTACAGCTGGCGGAGGTATTCACGAGAATCTTCAATCTGTCTCTATCTCGGGCAACGGTCCCCAAGTGCCTGAAAACAGCCACCATAGTGCCGGTGCCGAAAAAGTCCAAAGTCACCAACCTGAACGACTACCACACGGTTGCCCTAACTCCGATCCCAATGAAGTGCTTCGAAAGGCTGGTACTCTCCCATATCAAATCCAGCATCCCTGCCTCACTGGACTCCCATCAATTTGCATACAGGGCAAATAGATCAACAGAGGATGCCATCTCTCTGGCTCTTCACACTGTCCTGACTCACCTGGACAGACAGGGCACATATGTGAGGATGCTCTTCATTGACTATAGCTCTGCATTCAATACGGTCATCCCCACCAAGCTCACCACCAAACTCCACCAGCTAGGCCTCAGCTCGCCGATATGCGATTGTATCCTGAACTTTCTGACGGAGCGACCGCAGGCAGTGAGACTGGGCCCGCACCTGTCCTCCACTATCACCCTGAGCACCGGCACACCACAGGGCTGTGTACTAAGCCACATGCTCTACTCCCTCTTCAATCATGACTGTGTCCCTGCATTCGACACCAACACCATCGTGAAGTTTGCAGATGACACAACAGTGATCACCAACGGTGATGAAACAAAATACAGAGCGGAAGTTCAGAACCTGGCAGACTGGTGCGCTCATAACAACTTGTCACTAAACACCTCCAAGACCAAGGAGCTGATTATTGACTTCAGGAGGTCACATAATGGAGAATACGCCCCAATCTCCATTTACGGGGAAAGTGTGGAGAGAGTGTCCAGCTTTAAGTTTCTGGGCACTCACATTTCAGAGGACCTCACATGGTCCACCAACACCGCTGCGCTGGTCAAGAAGGCACAGCAATGACTGTTCTTCCTGAGGACATTAAAAAAGACTGGTCTGCCCCAACAGCTGCTGACAACGTTCTACCGCTGCACCACAGAGAGCATACTAACGTATGGCATCTCTGTGTGGTATCCCAGCTGCACGGAGGCGGAGAGGAGAGCTCTTCAGCGCGTTGTCCATAGACCGCAGAGGATCATTGGGACAGAGCTACCAGCCTTGGAGGGCATCTACCACACACGGTGCCTCAGGAAGGCCGTCAGCATCCATAAGGACTCATCACACCCTTGTAACGGACTGTTTGAACTACTTCCCTCCGGCAGACGTTACAAGGCCTTCTACGCCCGAACCTCCAGACTCAGAAACAGCTTTATTCCAGGAGCTATAGCGGCTCTGAACCGGCCCTGCTGAGTGCCCCCCCACCCACCCCCCTGGACAGTCTCCATCGGATGGTCACGTCACTCAGCTTGCTTATTTATTTATCATACTTTCTTGTACATCGGTGGAGCTGCATACTAAATCTCGTTGCACTGACGTGCAATGACAATAAAAGATATTATTATTATTATTATTATTATTATTATTCTTCTGTCTGTGTGTGTATGTGTGTCTGTCTATCTGTGTGTGTGTCTATCTGTGTGTGTGTGTGTGTGTGTGTGTGTGTCTATCTGTGTGTGTCTGTGTGTGTGTATTTGTGTGTGTGTCTGTATGTCTGTGTCTGTGTGTGTGTGTGTCTGTGTGTGTTTCTGGTTTTCCCTTGACCACAGTAGTGCCACGACTTCTGTGCAGGGATTTAACATTCCGAGACTAGTTGTAGATTCGAACGATACCACTTAAAGGTTTAGCTTAGTGATACAGGATGGAAATGGGCCCTTCGGTCCACAGCCAATACTGACCATAGATCACCCGTTCACACTATAGTTCTATGCTATCCCACTTTACCATTCACTCCCTGGGGCTATCTCTAGAGGCCGATTAACCTACAAACCCATACACCTTTGGGATTTGGAAGGATACCAGAGGAAGCCAGATTGTATTAGTTTTAGTCTTCGCTCCACTGAGTCCACACCGACCATTGTTCACCCGTTCAGTAGGTTCACGTTGTCCCACTTTTTGCATCCTACACACTAGAGGCCAATTAACCGACAAAACCCCACGTCTTTAGAATGCAGAAGGAAACTGGAGCACCTGGACTAAACTTGCGCGGTCACGGAGAGAACGTGCAAATTCCACACAAACAGCGCCAGAGGCCAGGATCAAACCCTGATCTCTGGCTTTGGGAGATAGCTACCTTACAAGCTGTACCACTGTGCCACCCTAAAAGTTTTGATCAAAGTTCCAAGATGCAATTATTGCTAATTTAACACGTTTTCAATATGCAACACGGTGTTTGATTGCAATTGTGATCCTGCCCTCTTTTCAGTTATGGTATCTTTGTCTGTGTATGAGCTACCAGGCTCTAGATTTGTAATGCATCCCACACTAGATTGAAGACCCCCAACTTTAGCAGGATCGAAACGTACATTCCTTAATGGTGTATTTTTGATGTAAGTGTGACATTGGGTAGACACAAAATGCTGGAGTAACTCAGCGGGACAGGCAGCATCTCTGGAGAGAAGGAATGTGTGATGTTTCGGGTCGGGACCCTTCCCCAGATGCTGAAGACATTGGGTAGCTGTGTGTTTTGGTGGGAAGCTCAGTATTGTTCCCATTGCTCTTGTGTTGTTCATCCATCTTACTAACAGTAAAATGGCCATGTTGTTCTCTGGCCCATATTAAGGTGTCAATGTGAGGTTATATAATATGTATGCACATTTGCTACATCATAGAGTTGTACAGTATGCGAACAGGCCCTTCAGCCCAACTTGCCCACTCCAACCGACATGCCTCGTCTACATTGGTCTCACGGGCCTGCGTTTGGCCCGTATCCCTCTAAAGCTGTCATATCCAAGTACCTGTCTAACTGTTCCTTAAACGTTAGGATAGTCCCCGCCTCAACCAACCTCAATGTGTGAAAAAAGCAAGTAGCCTGAAGAAGGGTCTCGACCCAAAATGTCACCTATCCCTTTTTCTCCAGAGATGCTGCCTGACCCGTTGAGTTACTCCAGCTTTTCGTGTCTAACTTCGGTGTAAACCAGCATCTGCAGTTCCTTCCGACACAAGTCGCCCACCTCCACTTACCAACTTCCAATAGTTATGAAGATCCCTCTACAACTCATTGTCAAGTTTGGCAGATGTCAAGGGTATAAATGCAGGTGAGAGCCCCTTGGGAAAATCAAACGTGCAGATGCTGCAAAACACAAAACAAAATGCTGGAAACTCTCTCAGCAGGTCAGGCAGCATCTGTGGAAGGAGAAACATATAACATTTCAGGTACGGGACCCTTCATTTGTTTTTGACCATTCAAAGCATTAATTATTTTTTTTTGTTTGCTTAATTGGAACTGTAAACATGCTGGCAAAACAAACTTCTTATCTACAATTCGGAATTTGTGCAAACTGAATGAGATATGCCAGTTATTTGTCTGGCATTGCCCTGAAGTTTGCATAGACCAGGGAAGAACAGCTCTTGGGTTGGGCTTTGAAAGTTACACTGTAATTTATTGAAGGAGAACTCTTGCTGATGCTCACAAGTTTGTACACTATGTACAAAGAGTCTGAAGATGGGTCTCGACCCGAAACGTCACCCATTCCTTCTATCCAGAGATGAGTTACTCCAGCATCATCCACTGTCAATATACGATTCACAAAATAATGCAGTCATATTCTCTCAGCATCACTTGGGCTAGGAATTGCTCAACTGCACAACCAGAGAGCAGTGCTGAACTACTATCTACCTTATTGGTGACCCTCGGACTATCCTTGGTCGGACTTTGCTTGCTTTACCTTGCACTAAACATTATTGCCTTATATCTGTACCTTGTAAATAGCTCGATTGTAATGATGTCTTGTCTTTCTGTTGACTGGATAGCACGTGACAAAAACCTGTTCACTGTACCTTGGTACACGTGACAAACTAAACTGAACTGAACTGAGAAAAATCAACAGAGAAATTTGTGGACTGTCAAATCAAAATCGCTTTCTGCATTTCATTATACAGCATGGCAACAGGCCCTTTGGCCCAACATGCCCACGCCGGTCAACCTGTCCCAGCTACACTCGTCCCACCTGCCGACATTTGGCCCATAGCCCTCACAAACTATCCTAACCATGTACCAGTCTTAAGGTTTCTTAAATGTTGGGATAGTCCCAGCCTCAACTATGTCCTCTAGCAGCTTGTTCCTTACACCAACCACCCTCTGTGTGAAAAGGCTACCCCTCAGATTCCTGTTAAATCTTATCCCCATCACCTTAAGCCTTTGTCCTCTGGTCCTCGATTCCCCTACTCTGGGGAAGAGACTCTGTTCATTTACCCGATCTATTCCTCTCATTTATGGGGAAGCACTAGGTGCAGATACTTGTCTGACGTTAGGAAGCTTTCTAGTTGAGGCAGAGTGCGATTAATTGTGGGAACAGGGTTACCAACTTTCCCACTCCCAAATAAGGGACAAAAAGTCAAAATACGGGACAAATTCCCGAGGGCAATTCGTTGACCGACTCGGCTGTGGTTTGGTGAGCGATAAGATGGCCCAGGTGCTGGACATTCGGAGATCGAGGGGATAATCGCTGTGTTTTTTGCCCTTCAAGGTTGATGAAATTCCCTTCACTCTGTGCAAAGCACTGAGCCATGAATTCTCTTCTGTGTGTAAATATTCTTTAAAAAATGATTCATTATGGAGCAGGAGGTTCTAAATAACTTAAGTACCAGCGTAACCAAAATAGACTAACAGGTTGTTTGTTGTGTAAGAAGGAACTACAGATGCTGTTTAAACTGAAGATAGACACAAAAAGCTGGAGTAACTCAGCGGGAGAGGAAGCATCTCTGGAGAGAAGGAATGGGTGACGTTTTGGGTTGAGACCTTTCTTCAGACTGGTTAGGGATAAAGGAAACAGGAGATATAGACGGTGATGTAAAAGTTGTTTAAAAGTACAATGAATGAAAGATATGTAAAAAAGTGATGATGATAAAGGAAACAGGCTGTTTGTAGGGTGAAAATGAGAAGCTGGTGAGACTTTGGTGGGGAGGGATACAGAGAGAGAGGGAATGCCGGGGCTACCTGATGTGGGAGATGTGGGAGAAATCAAGATTCGTACCACTGGGCTGTAAGCTGCCAAGCAAAATATGAAATGCTGTTCCTCCAATTTGTGTTTAGCTTCACTCACTCTGACAATGGAGGAGACTGAAGACAGAAAGGTTTGTGTGGGAATGGGAAGGAGAATTAAAGTGTCCTGCAACTGGGAAATCAGGTTGGTTCGGATTGGGGAAGGCAATTCTGGATTTAGTGTTATGTAATGAACCAGATTTGATAAAGGATCTTGAGGTGAAGGAGCCATTAGGAGGTAGTGACCATAATATTGTCAAGTTTAATCTACAATTGGAGAGGGAGACGGGTAAATTGGAGGTGTCAGTGTTACAGTTGAATAAAGGGCACTATGGAGCCATGAGGGAGGAGCTGGCCAAAGTTGACTGGAAAGATACACTAGCAGGGATGACAGTGGAACAACAATGGCAGGTATTTCTAGGAATAATACAGAAGGTACAGGATCAGTTCATTCCAAAGAGGAAGAAAGATTCCAAGGGGAGTAAGAGGCGATCGTGGCTGACAAGGGACGTCAGGGACAGTATAAAAATAAAAGAGAAGTACAACGTAGCAAAGATAGGCGGGAAGCAAGAGGATTGGGTAATGTTTAGAAGAAGATAACTAAAAAGACAATACGGGGAGAAAAGATGAGGTACGAAGATAAGCTAGCCAAGAATATAAAGGAGGATAGTAAAAACTTCTTTAGGTTTGTGAAGAGGAAAAATGTTGTTAAGACCAAAGTTGGACCCTTGAAGACTGAAAAGGGTGAATTTATTATGGGGAACAAGGAAATGGCAGATGGGTTGAACAGGTACTTTGGATCCGTCTTCACTAAGGACACAAACAATCTTCCTAATGTACTAGTGGCCAAAGGATCTGGGGTGATGGAGGAACTGAAGGAAATTCACATTAGGCAGGAAATGGTGTTGGGTAAACTGATGGGTCTCAAGGCTGATAAATCCCCAGTACCCTGCATCCCAGGGTACTTAAGGAAATGGGTCTAGAAATCATGGACGCATTGGTGATCATTTTCCAATGTTCTATAGATTCAGGATCAGTTCCTCTGAATTGGAGGGTAGCTAATGTTATTCAACTTTTTAAAGTGGGAGAGAGAAAACAGGGAATTATAGACCAGTTAGCCTGACATCGGTGGTGGGAAAGATGCTGGTCAATTATGAAAGATGAAATAGCGGCACATTTGGATAGCAGTAACAGGATCGGTCCGAGTCAGCTTGGATTTACGAAGGGGAAATCATGCTTGACTAATCTTTTGGAATTTTTTGAGGATGTAACTTGGAAAATGGACAATGGACAGCCAGAGGATGTAGTGTACCTGGAATTTCAGAAAGCATTTGATATGGTCCCACATAGGAGATTAGTGGGCAAAATTAGGGCACATGGTATTGGGGGTAGAGTGCTGACATGGATAGAAAATTTGTTGGCAGACAGGAAACAAAGAGTAGGGATTAACGGTGACTAGTGCGGTACCGCAAGTCTTGGTGCTGGGACCACAGCTATTTCCAATATACATCCATGATTTGGATGAAGAAATTCAAAGTAACATTAGCAAATTTGCAGATGACACAAAGCTGGGTGGCAGTGTGAACTGTGAGGATGATGCTATGAGAATGCAAGGTGACTTGTATCAATAACAGGAAGGCAGATTACTATCTAAATGGTGTCAAGTTGGGAAAAGGGGAAGTACAAAGGGATCTGGGGGCCCTTGTTCATCAGTCTGTGAAAGTAAGCATGCAGGTACAGCAGGCAGTGAAGAAAGCGAATGGCATGTTGGCGTTCATAACAAGAGGAGTTGAGTATAGGAGCAAAGAGTTCCTTCTGCAGTTGTACAGGGCCCTAGTCAGACAACATCTGGAGTATTGTGTACAGTTTTGGTCCCCTAATTTGAGGAAGGACATTCTTGCTATCGAGAGAGTGCAGCGTAGGTTTACAAGGTTAATTCCCGGGATGGTGGGACTGTCATGTGCTGAGAGAATGGAGCAGCTGGGCTTGTACACTCTGGAGTTTAGAAGGATGAGAGGGAATCTTATTGAAACATATAAGATTGTTAAGAGTTTCGACACGCTAGAGGCAGGAAACATGTTCCCGATGGTGGGGAGTCCAGATCCAGGGGCCACAGTTTAAGAATAAGGGGTAAGCCATTTAGAACGGAGATGAGGAAACACATTTTCTCACAGTGAGTTGTGAGTCTGTGGAATTCTATGCCTCAGCGGGCGGTGGAGGCCGGTTCTCTGGATACTTTCAAGAGAGAGCTAGATAGGGCTCTTAAAGATAGCGTTGTCAGGCGATATGGGGAGGGCAGGAATGGCCTACGCCTGCACCTATTGTCTATTGTCTATTGTGTAGGGACAGGTGTTCCATCTCCTGTGGTTGCAGGGGAAATTGTGTCATGTGCTTGCTTAAATCCAAGAGTTATGCTCAAGACAGGGTCTTGTGCTGTAAGCCAAGGTTCAGTGAAAATCCCCAAGTAGTTACACTCAAAGTTTCTGTGTAAGTGACAGATGTTTTTAAGAAGAGAAAACTCCCAAGTGTAGCATGCAGCCATTAGTGACTAATACAGGATTAATCCTAGTTCAGAATTGTAGTTTTCCACTTAAACCACGTTGAATAATGCAGGCTTATTTTAAAATCTAGCTGGGTGAGACATTTAGACAAGTAAAATACCTTCTGGTTTTTGGTCAAGTGCCAAGTAGAAACTGAACTCTCTGCTCGAACTGAAGCAGTAATGTCTGCCTCAAATCTTTTGGAATGCATGAGGTAAACATTCAAACCACATTCAAAATGTGTAGGAAGGAACTGCAGATGCTGGTTTACACCAGAGATAGACACAAAGTTCTGGAGTAACTCAGCAGGACAGGCAGCATCTCTGGAGAGAAGGACAGGCAGCATCTCTGGAGAGAAGGAATGAATGAGTTTTCGGATCGAGACACTTTGTGGGTTTGGTGACCCCAGTAGACTGCTCCATTTAGTTTGTGCAAATCGGGCCATTTGGCCCCACTGACCTGTGCCTCCCATCCTACTTGCCAAGGTTAATGGTGGCAGGAGAAGTGAATGAATATTTTTCCTTCTTTGGGTTCCTTTTACCAATCTGTTACAAGAACAGCTGTGTCTAGCATTTATATATGCCTGAAGTAATCGAACTCCGCAATTGAATCTACAATGTTGTACACGTTCTTCTTCCTAACGTGTCTAATCTGATGTGCAACTATTTGGGCGACATGGTGACGCAGCGGTGGAGTTGCTGCCTTACAGCGCCAGAGACCCAGGATCAATCCTGACTGGGGATGCTGCCTGTACCTTCTCCCTGTGACAGCGTGGGTTTTCTCCGGGTGCTCCGGTTTCCCCCCACACTCCACAGACCTGCAGGTTTTCTAGGTTAATTGGCTTTGGAAAATTTGTAAATTGTCCCTAGTGCGTAGGGTAGTGCTAGCGTACGGGGTGATCGCTGGTCGGTGCGGTCTCGGTGGGCCGAAGGGCCTGTTTCCGAGCTATATCCCTAAAGTTTAAGTCAGCTTGTCTTAACTCATCTCATTCCCTTCCCCGCTAAACCCTTTGTTAAAGTTAAAGATTGATATTCTGAGGTATAGAACATAGAACAGTACAACACAGGAACAGGCCCTTCAGCCCACAATGCCTGTGCTAAACGTGACACCACTGCCAACTCTTATCTATCTGCACATTATCATTATCCCTCCATTCCCTGCCTATCCAAAAATCTGTTAAATGCCACTGTTGTATCTACCTCCACCACCCCTGGCAACACACTCAAGGTGCACTCTAACCTCTTATAACTTGCTCCACACATCTTTAAACTTTGCTCCACTCTCGTTAAAGCGATGCCCTCTAGTATTCTATCTCTGTCCTGGGAAAAAGGGGCGGGCACGGTGGCGCAGCAGTAGAGTTCCTGGCTTACACTGCTTGCCGTGCCAGAGACCGGGTTCGATCCTGACTACAGGTGCTGTCAGTACAGATTTGTATGTTTTCCCCTTGACCTGCGTAGGTTTTTTTCCGAGATCTTCAGTCTCCCCCCACAATCCAAAGACATGCAGGTTTGCAGGTTAATTTGGTATAAATGTAAATTGTCCCTAGTGTGTGCGGGGTAGTTTAATGCGCGGGTATCGCTGGTTGACATGGACTCGGTGGGCTGAAGGGCCTGATTCTGTGCTGTATCTCTAAACTAAACTAAAAAAGGTTCTGACTGTCTGGTTAAGATATGAGCACATGGGCTCACTGGTCTGAGGGCTATAGAAAGAATCTTGCACTTTGCTGACTTTCACAAGCAATGTTAAACTGAGACCAACGAGGTAACGCCAATAGTTTGTTTTAGAGAGATGGTGTGAAAACAGGCCCTTCCTCCCACCGAGTCCACGCCAACGAACGATCACCCATACACTAGTCCTATATTCCTCACACTAGGGGCAAATTACAGATGTCAATTAACCTACAAACCGGCACATCTCTAGAAAAATGTGGGAGGAAACCAGAGCACCCGAAGGAAACCCACGCGGGTCACAGAGAGAATGTACAAACTACAAGCACGCGTAGTCAGGATCGAACCCGGGTCTCTGGCACTGTAAGGCAGCAACTTAGTCTATCGCTGCGCCATCATGCCGATCAATTCACTTGATGCTAAGGAAGTTGTATGTTAGCCCTCTGCAAACTTCAAAACCCAATGAGATGTTCCTTCTCCATTTGGCACATCAAGTCCTCTCCATCATTCAACCATATCTGGATTGGCATGGCTTAGAACATCAGAACAACCCTCTGCCACTGCCACTGATTTCTCAGGGACTACAAAGGGAAAATGCACTCCAGTAATCCCTCTGTGTGCTTTATATCTGTCTGTTAAGGTGTTCAGATTTGTCAAATATTGAATTGCATTCCAACAGTGGAGTCTTTAGGTTTATAGAGTTAAGTGTGAAACTGATAAAGCAGAAGTATTTTTGTGCCAGGAACAAACTACACACACTTTGACTATGGACAACTCTCATTTGGTAAATGTCAAAAATATTCTGCTGCTTTTTAAGTATTTTTCCCCAACAAGGTAGTGTGGCTCAGTATTAGAGTTGCTGCCTCAGAGCGCCAGAGGCCCGGGTGCTGTCTGTACAGAGTTTGTACGTTCTCCCCGTGACCCGCGTGGGTTTTCTACAGGTGCTCCGGTTTCGTCCCACACACCAAAGACGTGCAGGTTTGTAGGTTAATTGGCTTTGGTAAAAAGTCCCCAGTGTGTAGGATAGTGCGGGTGTACAGGTGAATACTGGTCTGTGTGGACTCGGTGGGCCAAAGGGCCCGTTGCCACACTGTATCTCAAAATGAAAACACTTGAGATTTAATATTGTTTGCCTTTTATTTCTTGACAGATCTAAGTAGATTAAGCCAACCCCTTGTCCCCTGTGTTGATCAAATGAAGGGGTGTAATTGCCTTAGACTCTCCCGCACCTGCCCTTCACTTCTGGAGTAATAGAATCAAACTCATAACTTTTGGAAACATCTTCCTTTAGATTAGTTTCTACAAGTGGGGTTTAATTCAATGCAGATTTAACTTTCTCCTGTGAAGCATTATCTTGTCCATTACTCGGGTTTCATCAACGTATTTCATTTCTTGAACTGTCAACAGTTTCATGTTGACAGCAAAGTTGGAGCTTGTGTACATTGGCAATGTAGCT
Organism: Malacoraja senta; assembly: GCA_038087875.1. Lineage (NCBI taxonomy): Eukaryota > Metazoa > Chordata > Chondrichthyes > Rajiformes > Rajidae > Malacoraja > Malacoraja senta. The sequence continues at coordinate 87,091 of JAXLNO010005921.1, forward strand.
CTTTCATATAAGCAAGACACCAGCCAGACCATGAAGGAACAGAGTGCTGGAGTAACTCAGCGAGACCCTTCTTCAGGACCAGACATCAACGAGTGCTGGACTCACCATGATGTAGAAACATAGAAAATAGGTGCAGGAATAGGCCATTCGGCCCTTCGAGCCAGCACCGCCTTTCAATATGATCTTGGCTCATCATCCAAAATCAATACCCCATTCCTGCTATCTCCCCATATCCCTTGATTCTGTTAGCCCTAAGAGCCACATCCAACTCTCTCTTGAAAACATCCAGTGAATTGGCCTCCACTGCCTGTGTCAGAGAATTCCACAGATTTTCTGCGTGAAAACGTTTTCCCTCTTCTGAGTCCTAAATGGTCTAACCCGTTATTCTTAAACTGTGACCCCTGGTTCTGGACTCCCCCAACATTGGGAACATTGATCCTGCATCTAGCCTTCACTCTTTTAAGAATTTTATATGTTTCTATAAGATCCTCTCTTATCCTTCTCAATTCCAGTAAAATACAACCCCAGCCGACCCATTCTTTCATCATATGTCAGTCCAGCCATCCCAGGAATTAACCTGCTTAACCTACGCTGCACTCCCTCAATAGCAAGAATGTCCTTCCTCAAATTAGGAAAGGTACAGAAGTGTGAAAACGCGCATCTCCATATTCAGGGACAGTTTCTTTCCAGCTGTTATCAGGCAACTGAAGCATCCTACCACAACCAGATAGCAGTGCTGAACTACTATCTACCTCATTGGTGACCCTCGGACTATCCTTGATCGGACTTTGCTGGCTTTATCTTGCACTAAACGTTATTCCCTTACCAAGTATCTATACTCATAACTCATCAATTGTAATCATGCATTGTCTTTCTGCTGACTATTTTTAACACGTGAGAAAAAGCATTTCTCTGTACACGTGACAATAAACTCAACTGAACTGAGTTCCTTGTATCTAACACTTGAGTCCAGCTGGTTATAACCACTGTGACCTGTGGTCATATGGGGAAGTGGTTCATTCCCTTCAGGGCCGCCCTTCCATTCGTAAGATCGCAAGTTTGTAAACCATCATAATCAGAGGTGACCTCATAATGTGCCTGGCCGGTGACCTCACAGTGAACTGCATCCGTAACCATGAGAGACGGGCTCCATTCCATCCGTCAACTTGAAGTGGGTTCACCAAACCCATTCTGCCAGGCATTGAAACAGCTGGTAGCTACTAGAGATCGAAACTCTAACCTTCTCTGTGTGGATTAATAACCAAAGAAAGGAGTATCGAGAATGCCGGTGAAAAAGGACAGCGCCAAGCAGGCTTACAAAAGGAGATCTAAGGTAGATCTGAATCTGTTAATAGACCAAGATAAAAGGTGGAGTGACTCAGCGGGTCTTATTCTTAAACCGTGACCCCTGGTTCTGGACTCCCCCTACATTGGGAACATAGGGACGTGGGGCTCTTCTGCCACCTCTGAGCTTTTCTTTATGGGACAGAATCCTATCCATCCAGTGACAATCCTGTCGCCAATCTCCAACATTCCCCCACCTATCCCCTCCTCCCAGCCCCTACCCAGCCTACCCTCTCTGGACCCTTTTATATCCACTGTTGGTGCAACAGTGGCTTCTCTACTCCACTGGCCCACTCAAACCGGAAGGGTCCCAATCTGAAACGACAAATGTTAGGGAGCATCTCTGGAGAACATGGATAGGTGACGTTTCACAGAGTGCTGGAGTAACTCAGCGGGTCAGGCAGCATCTCTGGAGAACATGGATAGGACAGGACAGTGAAGCTAGTGGGAGAACTAGGTGGGGTAGGGATGGAGAGAGAGGGAACGCAAGGGTTACTTGAAGTTGGAGAAATCAATATTCATATCGCTGAGTTGTAATCTGCCTGTCCCGCTGAGTTTCTCCAGTATTTTGTGTCTATCTTCAATGTAAACCAGCATCTGCTGTTCCTGCACATTTTGTCTTGCCCACATTGACCAAGATGCTCCATCTACACTAGTTCCTCCTGCCTGCATTTGCTCCATATCTCTCCATAACTATCCTATCCATGTACCTGTCAAGAGTGTTTTATTGTCATATCTCACAAAATGAACAATTAAATACTGACTTACGATACGATAGAACTTTATCTATCCAAGGAGGGAAATTGATCTGGCAACATTCATAAAACACAAGATAAAGGCGGTCATGGTGGCGCAGCGGGAGTGTTGCTGCCTTACAGCGAATGCATGCTGGAGACCCAGGTTCTATCCCGATTACGGATGCTGTCTATACGGAGTTTGAACATTCTCCCCGTGACCTGCGTGGGTTTTCTCCGATATCTTCGGTTTCTCCCACACTCCAAAGACGTACAGGATTGTAGGTTAATTGGCTTTGGTAACATTGTAATTGTCTCTAGTGTGTGGAGTAGTGCTGGTGTACGGAAGGGGATGGGGTTGTACAGTTTGATAGCCACGGGGAAGCAGGATCTCCTGAGGCGTTCTGTGCTGCATCTTGGTGGAACCAGTCTGTTGCTGAAGGTGCTCCTCAGTGTGTCATGGAGCGGGTTACGTAGCAGTACAACAGTAGTGTAAACATATTGCACTGTAAAACCCTTACTAAACAGCAACAAAAGTTCAGTGTATATTAGAGAAACAGACAATTAGTCCAAATAGTCCCATCCAAATGTCTTCTAAATGCCATTGTACCAGCCTCCACTACCTCCTCAGGCAGTTTGTTCCATATACCCACCTCCTGGGTGAAGGGAGTGAATTAATTATGGTAGACAAAAATGCTGGAGAAACTCAGCGGGTGATGCGTACTGCCTCATCCGCTGAGTTTCTCCAGCATTTATGTCAACCTTCGATTTTTCCAGCATCTGCAGTTCTTTCTTAAACGAGTTAATTATGGTAGTGCTTTAGGAATGTTGGATTCAGCCGAGTCATAAACGAAGCCTCTGTAGAAGAATCTATTCAGTTTTGTACTAATTATGCTTTTTTTGTTGATGGGGTGAGAAAACGTGAATCTTTGAGGCTGGGCAAATATCCATGGGTCAGGCAAACTAGTTTAAATTGGACAAATTGCATTTTCACTTCAAATGAAATAAATTGGCTTGTTCAACCGTTGCTTATTCTTCCACATGAACTCGTTTACAGCATCTGCAGACTCCTTTTAATTTAAAATTCTTTTAAAATAGGGTTTGACTTAGTCAAAGCTTCACTTGTAAACCCAACTTTTTGCATCTTTGAACCATGAATTGTAGGGACTGGGGTAGCTCTGTTGGTGAGGAATGAAATTCAGTCCCTTGCAAGGGGTGACATTGAAACAGGAAATGTAGAGTCAGTATGGACAGAACTAAGGAATTGTAAGGGTAAAAAGACCCCAAATGGGACATCCAAAGGCCCCCAAACAGTAGCCTGAATATTGGGTGCAAGTTGATACAGGAATTAAAATTGGCATGTAGTATAGGTAATGCTACAGTTGTTATGGGAGATTTCAACATGCAGGTAGACTGGGGAAATCAGGTTAGTACTGGACCCCAAGAAAGGGAGTTTGTGGAGTGCCTTCGTGATGGATTCTTAGAGCAGCTTGTGTTGGAGCCAACCAGGGAGAAGGCAATTCTGGCTTTAGTGTTATGTAATGACCCGGATTTGATAAAGGAACTTGAGGTTAATGAGCCATTAGGAGGTAATTAGTGACCATAATATGGTCAAGTATAATCTACAATTGGAGAGGGAGAAGGGTGGATCGGAGGTGTCAGTGTTACAGTTGAATAAAGGTGACTATGGAGCCATGAGGGAGGAGCTGGCCAAAGTTGACTGGAAAGATACACTAGCAGGGATGACAGTGGAACAAAATGGTAGGTATTTATGGGAATAATACAGAAGGTGCAGGATCAGTTCATTCCAAATACGAAGAAAGATTCCAAGGGGAGTAAGGGGCGACCGTGGCTGGCAAGGGACGTCAGGGACAATTTAAATGTAAAAGAGAAGAAGTACAACATAACAAAGATGAGCGGGAAGCAAGAGGATTGGGTAATGTTTAAGGAGCAACAGAAGATAACTAAAAAGGCAATACGGGGACAAAAGATGAGGTACGAAAGTAAGCCAGCCAAGAATATAAAAGAGAATAGTAAAAGCTTCTTTAGGTATGTAAAGAGGAAAAAATTAGTAAAGACCAAAGTTGGACCATTGAAGACTGAAAAAGGTGAATTTATTATGGGGAACAAGGAAATGGCAGATCAGTTGAACAGGTACTTTGGATCCGTCTTCACTAAGGAGGACACTCCTGATGTACTAGTGGCCAGAGGATCTGGGGTGATGGAGGAACTGAAGGAAATCCACATTAGGCAGGAAATAGTGTTGGATAGACTGATGGGAATGAAGGCTGATAAATCCCCAGGGCCTGATAGTCTGCATCCTAGGGTACTTAAGGAAGTGGCTCTAGATATTGTGGATGCATTGGTGATCATTTTCCAATGTTCTTTAGATTCAGGATCAGTTCATGTGGATTGGAGGGTAGCTAATGTTATCCCACTTTTTAAGAAAGGCGGGAGAGAGAAAACAGGGAATTATAGACTAGTTAGCCTGACATCGGTGGTGGGGAAGATGCTGGAGTCAATCATTAAAAGATGAAATAGCGGCATTTGGATAGCAGTAACAGGATCGGTCCGAGTCAGCATGGATTTACGAAGGGGAAATCATGCTTGACTAATCTTCTGGAATTTATTGAGGATCTAACGAGGAAAATGGACAAGGGAGGGGGGCCAGTGGATGTGGTGTACTTGGACTTTCAGAAAGCATTTGATTAGGTCCCACATAGGAGATTAGTGGGCAAACATAGGGCACATGGTTTTGGGGATAGAGTGCTGACATGGATAGAGAAGTGGTTGGCAGACAGGAAACAAAGAGTAGGGATTAAAGGGTCCCTTTCAGAATGGCAGGCAGTGACTAGTGGGGTACCGCAAGGCTCGGTGCTGGGACCGCAGATATTTACAATATACATCAATGATTTAGATGAAGGGGTTCAAAGTAACATTAGAAAATTTGCAGATGACACAAAGCTGGGTGGCAGTGTGAACTGTGAGGATGATGCCATGAGAATGCAGGGTGATTTCGACAGGTTGGGTGAGTGGGCAGATGCTTGGCAGATGCAGTTTAATGTGGATAAATGTGAGGTTATCCACTTTGGTAGCAAAACCAGGAAGACAGATTACTATCTAAATGGTGTCAATTTGGGAAAATGGAAAGTGCAACGGGATGTGGGTTTCCTTGCTCATCAGTCAATGAAAATAAGCATGCAGGTACAGCAGGCAGTGAAGAAAGCGAATGGCATGTTGGCCTTCATAACAAGAGGAGTTGAGTATAGGAGCAAAGAGGTCCTTCTGCAGTTGTACAGGGCCGTAGTCAGACCATTGTGTACAGTATTGGTCCCTTAATTTGAGGAAGGACATTCTTGCTATTGAGGGAGTGCAGCGTAGGTTTACAAGGTTAATTCCCGGGATGGCGGGACTGTCGTATGCTGAGAGAATGGAGTGGCTGGGCTTGTACACTCTGGAGTTTAGAAGGATGAGAGGAGATCTTATTGAAACATATAAGATTATGTAGGGTTTGGACACGCTAGAGGCAGGAAACGTTCCCAATGTTGGGGGAGTCCAGAACCAGGGGCCCGCAGTTTGTGAATAAGGTGTAAGCTATGTACAACGGAGACGAGGAATCACTTCTTCACACAGAGAGTTATGAATTCTGTGGAAGTCTCTACATCAGAGCGCTGTGGAGGCTGGTGCTCTGGATGATTTCAAGAGAGAGCTAGATAGGGCTCTTAAAGATGGTGGAGCCAGGGGATATGGGGAGAAGGCAGGAACTAGGTACTGATTGAGGATGATCAGCCATGATCTCATTGAATGGCGGTGCTGGCTCGAAGGGCCAAATGGCCTTCTCCTGCACCTATTGTCTATTGTCAATTGGCTCATCTCCGGATTGCGACTGGGTTCTCTTCCCGGGAGCTCTTTGTGACAAGAACGGTTTGCAAATGGGAAATGCCGAGGTAAGGACCGATTTCTCACTTGGTAGAAGATGCCTCCTGTCCCATAGCAACGGCCAAATGCATCTGCTGAACTCCCAAACTCTCTATTGGATGGATGGGCCGTACATAAAGAGAGTGACCACGCAGTGGGGAGGATCTGTATCTAAATGTAGAGCAGACAAAATGTATAGGAAAAAACAGCAGATGCTGATTTACACCAATGATAGACTCAAAATGCTGGAGTAACTTAGCGGGACAGGCGGCATCTCTGGATAGAAGGAATGGGTGATGTTTTGGGCCTATCTTCATTGTAAACCAGCATCTGCAGTCCTTATATCACCCTCTCTATCTCTCGTTTGCCTCACTCCTGACTCTCAGTCTGAAGAAGGGTCTTGACCCATAACGTCACCTACTCCAGCATTTTGTGACTATCTTAAATGTAGAGCAAGATGGGGCAAATGGCCTGAAAGAGAGACCAGAATAAGATGCAATGTCAAATTACCATCTACAGGGGATCAGTTCTTCTCATTATGGTGGTGTTTAGTTTGTGCCCAGTCTGTATTGGAGATCTATATGTGTAGGCTTATTATTGTCACGTGTACTGAGATAAAGTGAAAAGCTTTGTTTTCAAAGGTTTAAAAGGTATTTTATTGTCACCTGTACCAATTAAGGTACAGTGATATTCGAATTACCAATTCGCCGTACAAAAAAATTAACAAGACACACAACTACATAAAAGTTACCATAAACATCCACCACAGCGGATTCCTCGCTATGATGGAAGGCAATAAAGTCTAACCTTCTTCCCTCATTTTTCTCCTGCAGTCGGGGCAGATGATCCATCTGTCGGGGCAATTGGAGCTCCCGCAGCCGGCGGTCGAAGCCCCCGCGTCAGGGCGATCCAAGCTCCAGCGTCGGGGCAATTCAAGCTCCCGCGTCGGGGTGCTCCAAGCTCCCGCAGCCTGCGGTCGAAGTATGGTGAAGCGTCTCAGGCTGTGAGTAGAATAAAATAACACTGCATCTGGTTAACCCAGAGAACACGGTCCCTCATTGATGTGTGGGAAGGAGCAGAACTGCAGATGCTGGTTTGAACCAAAGTTAGACACAAAATCTGGAATATCTCAGTGGGTCAGGCAGCATCTGTGGAGAAAAGGAATGGGTGACGTTTAGGGTCGAGAACCTTCTTCAGACTGAGAGTCAGGGGTGAGGGAAACGAGAGATATGGAAGACATTTGAAAGCAGACGATGATCAAGGAATAGTAGATTGGTTCATTCGAAGGTAGACATAAAATGCTGGAGTAACTCAGCGGGTCAGACAGCATCTCTGGAGAGAAGGAATGGGTGACATTTCGGTTCGGGACCCTTCTGCAGACAAGAATGGTTCATTGTTGGCAGGGGAGAAGCTGACAACAAGGCATACAATCAGTAAAACTAATCAGGACAGTGTAATCAAACCCGAAACGTCACCCGCCCCTTTCGCCAGGGATGCTGTCAGTCCCACTGAGTTCCTCCAGCCTTTTGTGTCTATCTTCGGTTTTTCATTGATCTTTGACATTGCCCTCCATGGTGAATAGAGCTTTTGGTATACAGGCCTTGTTTTCTCAGGACCATATGATGGTGGGGAGGTCAGTACCCGTGATGGACAGGGCAGTGTCCACCACCTTTTATAATCTCCTTCTTACCTGGGCTTTCGAGTTGCCGAAAATGGCCGTGATGCAACCAGTCAAATGTACAGATCCACCACCGAATTTCCGGCACCCTTGGTTCCAGAGCCTTTCTGGATTATTCTTTTTGCTGGACAAAAAGAGGTCATGGTCTCGAGGGGAGTTCAATGGTACTGGAACGGTCCACCTAGGCCGCCGGTGGACTGAGATATCGGCCCGCAAAGTTGGCCGTGGAAGTGGGCAATTGGAACAGATCTGCCGGCTCTGGCCGCCAGGGGCATATTCATCCCGCCGATCGGCACAGAAGTCCCGATGAGGTTAAGATCAGCAGCCTCACCCGGCCTGGGTACCACATTTTCGCGGGAGAGTTCCGGGGGCATTTCAAGAGTGCACTCGGAATTTTGTCTGGACCACCAGTTGCCGCAGAATCGGTGGTGGACCTGTACATTGTGTTTGTTTGCGTATGTGCACTGCTTGATGTTAGTGTTTGAGGTACTTTTCCCGGGGTTGGGATGAATAGCCAATCATGGATTCAGTCGACACTGGATAACTATCTCTCCTGCCTAGAGTCACACAACATGCAAGCAGGTCATTCGGCCCAACTTACTCAAACCGACCAACATGTCCCATCTACACTAGTCCCACCTGCCTGTGTTTGGCCCATAACCTTCCTAAACCGTTCCTATCCATGTACCCGTCCATTATGCTTCACATATGAACCCTGTTAGAGGAAAGATGTTGTCAATCTGGAGGAGAGGGAGCAGAGAAGATTTACGAGATGTTTCCAGGACTCGAGGGCCTGAGCTATAGGGAGAGGTTGGGCAGGCTAGGACTTTATTCCATGGAGTGCAGGAGGCTGATCTTATAGAAGTGTATAATATCATGAAAGGATAGATTGGATAAATGCACAGTCTTTTACCCAGAATTGAGGAAATCCAGAACCAGAGGACATAGGCTTCAGGTGTGGGGGGAAAGATTTAATAGGAACCTGAGGGGCCACGTTTTTACACAGAGGATAGAAGGTGTGTGGAGCGAGCTGCCAGAGGAGGTAATGGACTATAACAATATTTAAAACACATTTGGATGGATAGGGCAGATTTAGAGGGATATGTACCAAATACAGGCAGGTGGGACTAGTGTAGCAGGGACATTTTGGTCGGTGTGGGCAAGTTGAGTTGAGAAGCCTGTTTCCACGTTGTATCTCTCTTTGACCAGGTCCTTCGAGTTATAAATTCACCGCTACTATCGAACTATCCATGTGAAACCACAGCCTTACTATTTTAAGCTATTTCCGTACATCACACAGAGGTGAAATAATGCAGAGCTCAGGCAACCGATGAAGTAATCAATTATTCCTACTCCGCAGCACGCCCCATGTAATAATTAATTAATAGACGCTCTGTTCCATTATGTGGCCATTTAGAATGCGCAAGGCATTTTTGGCTGCAATCTTTCGTAAGTAACGACTGCGCCACATTCTCGACAAAGGGTTTTGTGCAGCAGCATTAATTATATCCTGCCACTTCACCTTCCAAATGCCAAATTAAACTTTACGGCCTTGTCGATTTATGTGCTTTTGATTTGTATCGAGATTTACTTTGGTAGTCTGAAGAAGGGTCACCCAAAACGTCACCCAATCCTTCTCTCCAGAGATGCTGCCTGTCCCGCTGAGTTACTCCAGCTTTTTGTGTCTATTTACGATGGATGTTGCCAGGACTTGAGGGCCTGAGCCATAGGGAGAGGTTGAGCAGGTTTGGTGTGCAGGAGGGTGAGGGCTGACTTTAGAGAGACGTACAAGACCGTGAGGGGAATAGATAAAATGAATGCAGTATGTTACGCAGGGTTTGGGAACCAAGAACCAGAGGACATAGGTTGAAGGTGAGATGGGAAAGATTTACTTTCAGACCCGAAACGTCACCTGCCCCTTTTCTCCAGAGATGCTGTCTGTCCCGCTGAGTTCCTCCAGCCTTTTGTGTCTTTAGTTTTTCATTGATCTTTGACATTGCCCTCCATGATGAGTAGAGCATTTTGGTTCCAGAGCCTTTCTGGATTATCCTCCGATACTTTACTGGAGAACCTACCTGATCTCCCGGTTGCTCAACACTTAATTCTCCTCCCATTCCCACACTGACCTTTCTGTCGTTGGCCTCATCCATTGTCAGAGTGAAGCCCAGCGCAAATTGGAGGTAGTGTTTGGACGATCAAATTGAAATTAGCTTCCTTGAAGTTGTTGCCAGGCGATCTATTTAAAGAAGATTAAATAATTGAGTGGGTTTAGCGTGAGCATTGGCTGCAGCTCACTGCATTGGTCATAATTAGCAATGTTGGATACATGTAAACATGTATAATTCCTGAGGCCTGACATTAGGGTGGTTGGAGGTACCCAGTTGTCTGAGACTGGTTTCACAATTGCTGCTAGTCAGAGGGTGGTGATTGTGTGGAATTCTTTGCCACAGAAGGCTGTGGAGGCTGTCAATGGATATTTCAAAGGCAGAGATAGATAGATTTTTGTTTAAGAAAGCAACTGCAGATGCTGGAAAAATCCAAGGTAGACAAAAATGCGGGAGGAACTGAGCGTGTGAGGCAGCATTTATGGAGAGAAGGAATAGGTGACGTTTCGGGTCGAGACCCTTCTTCAGACTAACAGATAGAAAGATTTTTGATTAGTGCGGGTGTCAGGGGTTATGTGGAGAATGCAGGAGAACAGGGTTAGGAGGGAGAGATAGATCAGCCATGATTGAATGGCGGAGGAGACTTGTTGAGACGAATAGCCCAATTCGGCTCCTATCACTTATGAAGTTATGAACAGCACCTCAAATCTTGCCTGGGCAGCTTACACCCCAGTGGTATGAACATTGACTTCTCTAACTTCAAGTAGCCCTTGCTTTCCCTCTCTCTCCAGCCCTCCCCCTTCCCAGTTCTCTCACTAGTCTCACTGTCTCTGACTACATTTTATCTCTGTGCCCACTCTCGTCATCACTCTGAAGAAGGGTCTCAACATGAAACATCACCCATTCCTTCTCTCCAGAGATGCTGCCCGTCCCGCTGAGTTACTCCAGCATTTTGTGTCTTATCTTCGATTTAAAAGACATTTTGACAGGTCTGGAAATAGGAACGGTTGAGAGGGATATGGGCCAAATGCAGGCAGGTGGGACTAGAGTTTGTACGTTCTCTCTGTGACTGTTTGTGTTTTCTCCGGGTGCTCCGATTTCCCCCCTCATTCCAAAGGCATGCAGGTGTGTAGATTAATTCTGAAAATTGTCCCCAGTGAGTAGGGTAGACATAGTGTACGGGTGATCGCTGGTTGGCGCGTACTTGGTGGGCCGAACGGCCTGTTTCCATGCTGTATCTCTAAAGTAAGCTTAGAAGGAATGGGAGTGCATAATTTCACCATGTTGAGCAATACTCTCTGTATCGTGGACATCACCACAATCCCATTTACTTGTCCATCATATGTTAACACCTCAGGTAACATTGACCCCTCGCTCATAAGTTACAGGAGCAGAATTAGGCCATTCGGCCGCCAAGTCTCTCCTGACTTCTCCCCATAACCCCTGACACTCGTTCTAATCAAGAATCTACCCTTAAAAATATCCAGTGACTTGGCCTCCACGGCCGCCTGTGGCAATGAATTCCACAGATTCATCACCCTCTGACTAAGGACATTCCTCATCTCCTTCTTAAAGGAATGTCCTTTAATACTGAGGCTCTGGTCCTAGCCAGGGGTTGCCAACCTTTTTCATCCCATTTACCCTGGCAACTTTAATAACACATTACAATATTATTTCACTTATTTATGAACAACTAATGGTGAACAGATACCAGAACCAAACACAGTCAGTCAATGAGAAAAAATATGTACAAATCCAGAATCAATACATTTGCACCCTGGGTAGGCAAAATGGACCCTATGGGGGGGTATATTTACCCCAGGCTGGGAACCCTTGTCCGAGACTCTCCCATGAGTGGAAACATCCTATCCACATCCATACTGTCCAAACCTTTCACTATTTGGTGCATTTCAATGAACTCCAGCGAGTACAGGCCCACTGCCGTCATAAACGCTCATCATAGGTTAACCCGCTCATTCCTGGGATCATTCTCGTAAATCTCCTCTGGACCCTCTCCATAGCCAGCACATCCTTCTTCAGATATGGTGCACGAAATTGCTCACAATACTCCAAATGTGGCCTGACCAGCGCCTTATAGAGCCTCAGCATTACATCCCTGTTTTTGTATTCTAGCCCTCTTTAAATAAATGCTACTATTGCGTTTGCCTTCTTTATCACCGATTTGTCTTGCTGATTACCTTTTTGGGAATCCTGCACCAGAACTCCCAAGTCCTTTTGCACCTCCGATTTCTGGATTCTCACCCCATTTAGAAATTAGTCTACGCCTTTTCCCCCATTCATCTTTCTCTCAAACTATGTTTTATTCCATCCATTGAACTCCAGTTTTTAAACATCTGTTCATTATTCATTCTGCCATAATTTGTTTCTGGCATCCTTATCCATCTCAATTAGCTCCCATCCCCCACATATGCTGAATCCTCCTTAGCTTAGTTTTAGAGCTACTGCGTGGAAACTGGCCCTTTGGCCCACCGAGTCTACGCTGACCAACGATCACCCGCACGCTAGTTCTATGTTATTCTACACGCTCGGGGACAATTCAAAGAAGCCAATTTACATTAGAGCTGCTGCCTCACAGCGCCAGAGACCCGGGTCAGTTTAGTTTATTGTCACGTTTACCGAGGTACAGAGAAAAGTTTTTTGTTGCGTGCTATCCAGTCAGTGGACAGACAATACATGATTACAGTCGAGCCATTTACAGTGTACAGATGCATGATAAAGGAATAATGTTTAGTGCAAGATAAACCCAGTAAAGTCCGATCAAATATAGACCAAGGGCCATCAAGTTCAAGTTCAAGTGAGTTTATTGTCATGTGTCCCTGATAGGACAATGACATTCTTGCTTTGCTTCAGCACACAGAACATAATAGGCATTTACTACAAAACAGATCAGTGTGTCCATATACTATACTATAAATATATACACACATGAATAAATAAAATGATAAAGTGCAAATAACAGATGATTGGTTATTAATAATCAGAGTTTTGTCCAAGCCAGGTTTAATAGCCTGATGGTTGTCGGGTAGTAGCTATTCCTGAACCTGGTTGTTGCAGTCTTCAGGCTCCTTCCTGTACCTTCTACCTGAAGGAAGCAGGGAGATGAGTGTGTGGCCAGGATGGTGTGGGTCTTTGATGATACTTCCAGCCTTATTGAGGCAGCGACTGCGATAAATCCCCTCGATAGAAGGGAGGTCAGAGCCGATGATGGACTGGGCAGTGTTTACTACTTTATGTAGTCTTTTCCTCTCCAGGGCGCTCAAGTTGCCGTACCAAGCCACGATGCAACCGGTCAGCATGCTCTCTACTGTGCACCTGTAGAAGTTAGAGAGAGTCCTCCTTAACACACCGACTCTCCATAGTCTTCTCAGGAAGTAGAGGCGCTGATGAGCTTTCTTGATGATTGCATTAGTGTTCTCAGACCAGGAAAGATACATAGATACATAGAAAATAGGTGCAGGAGTAGGCCATTCGAGCCTGCACCGCCATTCAATATGATCATGGCTGATCATCCAACTCAGTATCCCGTACCTGCCTTCTCTCCATACCCCCTGATCCCTTTAGCCACAAGGGCCACATCTAACTCCCTCTTAAATATAGCCAATGAACTGGCCTCAACTACCCTCTGTGGCAGAGAGTTCCAGAGATTCACCACTCTCTGTGTGAAAAAGTTTTTCCTCATCTCGGTCTTAAAGGATTTCCCCCTTATCCTTAAGCTATGACCCCTTGTCCTGGACTTCCCCAACATCGGGAACAATCTTCCTGCATCTAGCCTGTCCAACCCCTTAAGAAATTTGTACGTTTCTATAAGATCCCCTCTCACTCTCCTAAATTCCAGCGAGTATAAGCCAAGTCTATCCAGTCTTTCTTCATATGAAAGTCCTGACATCCCAGGAATCAGTGTGGTGAACCTTCTCTGCACTCCCTCTATGGGTATAATGTCCTTCCTCAGATTTGGAGACCAAAACTGTACGCAATACTCCAGGTGTGGGCTCACCAAGACCCTGTACAACTGCAGTAGAACCTCCCTGCTCCTATACTCAAATCCTTTTGCTATGAAAGCTAACATACCATTCGCTTTCTTCACTGCCTGCTGCACATGCATGCCTACTTTCAATGACTGGTGTACCATGACACCCAGGTCTCGCTGCATCTCCCCATTTCCTAATCGGCCACCATTTAGATCTTCAGATATGTGCACGCCCAGGAATTTGAAGCTCTTGACCCTTTCAACCATCGACCCGTAGATATAAACGGGGCTGTGGGACCCCATCCTACTCCTTCCAAAGTCCACAATCAGTTCCTGGGTTTTGCTGGTGTTGAGGGCCAGGTTATTGTGCTGGCACCATATCGACAGTCGCTCGATCTCACTTTTATACTCTGACTCATCCCCATCAGTGATACGTCCCACAACAGTGGTGTCGTCAGCGAACTTGATGATGGAGTTCGCACTGTGACCGGCTACGCAGTCATGAGTATAGAGGGAGTACTATCAATGAGGTAGATAGTAGTTCAGCACTGCTCTCTGGTTGGGGTAGGATAGTTCAGTTGCCTGACAACTGCTGGTAAGAAACTGTCCCTGAATCTGTGCATTTTCACATTTCTATACCTGTTGCCTGATGGGAGAGGGTAAAAGAGGGAGTGGCCAGTATGTGGCTTGTCCTTGATTATGCTGATGGCCTTGCCGAGGCTGGGAATGAGTTTGATGCTGAACTCGAGTGCTGTGTGTGTGTGTGTGTGTGTGTGTGGAGTTCACACGTTCTCCCTGTGACCGTGTGCCTTCTCCTTCGGCTGTTTGTGTGTGTGTGTGTGTGTGTGGAGTTCGCATGTTCTCCCTGTGACCGTGCCTTCTCCTTCGGCTGTGTGTGTGTGTGTGAGTGTGTGTGTGGAGTTTGCCTGTTCTCTCCGTGACCCATCCGGAAAGGCACGACTTCTCCGGATGGGTGTGCTGATGGATTGTGCTCCCTACTTGCAGGCTCTTTTCAGACACGGCCACCAACACGACCAACGCAGCCGCAGCCGCAGACACCATCGCCACCGACAAAATCTCCACCGACAACATCGCTGTCGACAACATCGCCATCGACAACTTCGCCGCTGACAACATCGCCGCCGACAACATCGCCACCGGCAACATCGCCACCGGCAACATCGCCACCGACAACATCGCCGTCGACCACATCGCCGCCGACCACATCGCCACCGGCAACATCGCCACCGGCAACATCGCCACCGACAACATCGCCGTCGACAACATCGCCACCAACAACATCTCCACCGTCAACATCGCCGTCGACAACATCGCCGCCGACCACATCGCCACCGACCACATCGCCACCGACAACATCACCACCGACAACATCACCACCGACCACATCACCACAGACACCATCACCGCAGACAACATCATCACAGACAACATCACCACCAACAGAGCCACAGACACGGATACCGACATGGCCACAGAAACCGCCGGCGATATGGCCGCTCACACTGCCGATATGGCCGCTCACACCGCCGATGACACCGCCGATCACACCGCCGATATGGCCGCTCACACCGCCGATATGGCCGCTCACACCGCCGATATGGCCGCTCACACCGCCGATATGGCTGCTCACACCGCCGATATGGCTGCTCACACCGCCGATATGGCTGCTCACACCGCCGATGACACCACCGATATGGCCGCTCACACCGCCGATATGGCTGCTCACACCGCCGATATGGCCGCTCACACCGCCGATATGGCTGCTCACACCGCCGATCACGCCGCCGATGACATCGCCGCTCACACCGCCGATATGGCCGCTCACACCGCCGATATGGCCGCTCACACCGCCGATATGGCCGTTCACACCGCCGATATGGTCGCTCACACTGCCGATGACACCGCCGATATGGCCGCTCACACCGCCCTTATGGCCGCTCACACCGCCCTTATGGCCGCTCACACCGCCGCTCACACCGCCAATATGGCCGCTCACATCGCCGATATGGCCGCTCACACCGCTGATGACACCGCTGCAGACGTGGTTGACGCCACAACTGACGATTCACCTGAGGAGCTGCAAAGAAAGGTAATGGAGACCCTCTGCCTCATGCACAGCATGGTGGCGCAGCAGTAGCATCGGTGGTACCAATATCCTGGCGGGGAGATTTGCAAAGATTTGCAGAGACTTTAAACTAGAACGGTTGGGGGGAGGGACTCAAATAGAGAAAGCTAGTAAGTGTGTGAGGCAGGAGGCAGAGAAGAGAAGCAATCAGACCCAACATGTAGGGGGGAAAGAAGAAAAATATAATAAACAGAAAATAAGAGGTGGTGGGTTTCTTAAATGTGTGAGCAGACAGACATAGGGATGTAAAATGGGGGTAGAAGCAATAGGTAGCAAGGTGAAAAGTAAACATGGCAGGCAGACAAATCCAGGGCAAAAATTAAAAAGGGCCACCTTTCAACATAATTGTATAAGGGGTAAGAGCGTTGTAAAAACAAGCCTGAAGGCTTTGTGTCTCAATGCAAGGAGCATTCGTAATAAGGTGGATGAGTTGAATGTGCAGATAGCTATTAATGACTATGATATAGTTGGGATCACGGAGACATGGCTCCAGGGTGACCAAGGCTGGGAGCTGAACATCCAGGGATATTGAATATTCAGGAGGGATAGACAGAAAGGAAAAGGAGGTGGGGTAGCGTTGCTGGTTAGAGAGGAGATTAACGCAATAGAAAGGAAGGACATTAGCTTGGAGGATGTGTAATAGTAAGATTAAACGAGATCTTTATTTTATGAGGAGTTACGTAGGTGATTACGTGAAGAACCCCGCCAGTGCGCCTGCGCGTCAATCTTCAAAGCAGCGGTGTGAAATCACAAAAAACAACAACCGAAGTAATATAGTCTCATAATAAAACGAGTGATACAAGAACTTCCATCTGACCTTTATGATAGAGGGTAGGGTCGTGGCGGGCACGTAATCACCTACGTAACTCCTCATAAAATAAAGATCAAACTTCAAACTTAGGTAAGTTCTCGTTTAATCTTACTATTTTACTTCGGAGTCACGTGAGTGACTACGTGAAGATTTTAAAGCTTTGTGATTTCATGCCGTGGATCAATCCCGGCTTCTCACTGCACTGATTGACTCGGAACGAGAAATAATCAATCATGCATTCATAATAACATTTGTACCACAAATGCAGTAATTCATTTCAATAATGAAATTAATCAGATCCCCTTTAAACCAGAGGAATTTACTCAGAACTTAAAATAGTTTCTGCAAACAATCCCGCATTAACAATAAGCCGATGGTAAAAATGTTGAAACATCAACTCATTGGCTGCGAGGATATGGTCGACGGGGACGTCTTTTGCCCTGGCCGCCGACGTTTCTGCTGCCCTAGGCGAGTGAGACGTAAAAACATAAGTGTTAATACCAGCAGCAGTTAAGACTTCTTTTATCCATCTGGAAATAGTCTGTATTGAAACTGTATTGTGGTTTCTTGTGTGTGATCAACAACCCAGTTTCCGTATTTCTCAAATTCTTTGTGACTCCAATGTATTGTAACAAATATGTCTCAACACAGAGACAAGGATCATTTGGATATGCTGCTAGCATAATTTTAAATCCTGTCACACCTGGCCTAATTTGCTTTAGTAGGTCATAGATATAGAATGTAACCTTGTCTTCAGTTACTTCCATACTGTCTATTTGTAATTTTCCAAGTGTTTGCACTCGTTGTGCTGTCACTCATGCCATAAGCATGAATACTTTCATACTGAGCTTGGCCAAAGGTAAAGACACACTTGGTGACCATTCACAAAGTAGTTTCAGTACCACACTTACATCCCTGATTGTCATGTACCTAGGTTTCGGTGGTTTGGAATTAAAGATTCCTTTCATTAGTCTGGAAACAATTGGGTGTGACCCAATTGGGTTTCCTTCTGAATCCAGAACCAAATATGAGGACAATGCACTTCTGGCTGAATTAATTGCACTACAACTCAGACCTTCATCATAATAAAGTTTTGACAGAAATTCTAAACATTTGAAATATCTGCAGTACTATATTGCACATTCTTTTGTACACAGAACTCTTCCCATTTCTTAATATAAGAAAGGTACTGTTTTTGAGTGCTCTTCCTCCAGGCTGCCGTAAGCATGTCCACAGTACGCTCAGACAGTCCTCGCCCCAGAAAAGGCCTTCTTAAAACCTGCAAATCAACAAATCCAAACGATCATATAATGGATGTTGTTCCCCTGTTACAGGGTGCAGCAATAAATTACCCCTTTTTGGGACTTTCATCAACATTTGTGTTGTTAATTCTAATATCAACAGATACCATGGCTGTATAGGCCAATCTGGTACTACCAATACCCCTGAAGCAGCATCTTGCCTGATTTTAAGCAAACATTGGCTTATGAGGCAGAAAAGTGGAAATATATATGAAAACATACCACCACAATGTAGCGAGAAAGCATCAATCGCCACTGCTCCTGGATCTGATTCCCATGAGACATATCTCGATAGCTGATGATTCAGTCTAGATGCAAACAAGTCGATGTCGGGCATTCCAAATCTGATTACTATATCATTCAATACCTCTCGATTCAACATCCATTCTTATTATCATGGAACTTTCGTGACCTGGTGTCTGCTATCGTGTTGATTCTACCTGGTAGATAGATAGCTGAAATCCAAATGTTCTTTTCAATACACCCAGACCAAAGTTGATTAGCCATTTTGTCACATGACCCCGACTTGATTCCACCCATATCATTAATATAGGCAACTGCTGTTGTTTTTATCAATTTGAACTTGAACATGCCTTTTAGTTGTGTTAGAACAATAAGCTTGGAGTCCATAGAAACATCCTAAAACTCCAAATAGTTAACTCCCCATGTCTGCAGTAACAATGACTCTTCCTGATTCCATCTGCCTCCGCAGCTAGATGCTAAGTCAGTTGCACCCCATCCTAGTGCACTGGCATCAGTTTGTAATATCATGGAAGGTTGTTCAATCAGCACTTTGCTGGAACTGCTTGAGACATGTAGAATCCACCACTGCAGATCAGAAACAGCATTTGTTGTAAGTTGCATGGTTCTATCAAAATGACCAGCATGCATTCTCAGTGCCTGTTCTTTAACTCTCTGCAGCTGTTGATAATGTAATGGTCCGTATTGGACTGCTGGGAACTCTGCTGCTAATTTTCCCCAGTATTCGAGCCACCTGTCTGAATGAGGGTTTTTGCTCGTTTAACAGATTACTGCAATCTTTAATCAACTCCGCCCTTTTTTCACTGGGCGAAGTAATTTTCATTTGGACTGAATCAATTGTGAACCCCAAATAATCAATCGAGGTACATGGTGTTAACCTTGATTTCTTTGGATGAATTAGAAACCCCAAACTTTCAAAAGTTGATTTCACAACTGCAACAGATGCTTCTGTTGACTGTTTTGTCCTTCCTATAATCAGGACATCATCCAAGAATGCCATTAGTACATGTCCCTGGCTTCTCACCAACCCCAGAATTGGTTTTAACAATTTTGTGAATATTCTGGGAGCGGATGTTAACCCTTTAGGCAAAGCTTTGAACTGCCATAACTAGTTCATCCATGTAAATCTATAGTTCCCATATGACATGCTTCTGAAATAAGTTGTTTGGCAGTCACAAATGTCTCCCTTTTAAAATGTTTAAATTAAACAAAAGGATTCAGACTTGTCAAGTCTAGAATAATCCTCCATCCTCCATCCTTTTTTGATCGAGGGAATATATTTGACCCAAATTGGTGAATTTGGTAGACTGATTCTTCAATAACACCTTTTATATATAGGGTTTTGAAGCGCAGCTTGAACCTCCATTACTTCGCAAAGTGGAGAGTTCTGCTAGGAACATGCTGGACAGGCAAATCATAATTTGGATTGAATTCAATTCGAAATCCTTGTATATTATTCAGAATTACCACATCTGAAGTAATCTTCTTCCAATGTTTATAGAAGACGTAATCTGCCTCCAACTTTTGGACTTAATCCAGTTAGTATGTTCCCATGAGAACCAGGTCCACCTACCTCTTGAGTCATTTGAGTATTCTGAGATCCCTGGATTCTCCCGGAAGCACCACCACCACTGGTTCTTACTCCCGCTGCAGGCCGCCAGCTACGTCCCTGCGTTGATGAGCGACTTGGTCCTGGTCTAGGATCCGTATGACGTCTGAAAGGATACTTCCTCTTTACAGACTTTGCAACCATTGATGTTTTTATCAATCCTGTTTTCGCTTCATCTTCCAACTCTTTAATACGTCTCCCGAGATCCTCTCCAAAGAGTAAGTTGGGTAATTGTATATTACTTGGTTTGCAGAGTGCTGCGAATTTCGGATTCATAGTAGGCCGTATAGCACCGTCCTCAGATAATTGATCTCGAAGTGGGTGCTGCATAGCAACCCCAGTGCTTCCTGATGCAACTTCGTCATCTCTTGGCTATTATCTGCTATTCTGGTAAAAGCAGTTATTCCAGAACCCAGCAGCTTTAATATTCTCTGCAACTGATTCCAGATAATTTGGTTCACTGCTGCTGCTTTCAGCAACCCACAGTTACTTGGGGTCTCCTGCTTTCTTGCAGTCTCATCCATCTCCTGCTGTTCCAGCTGATGGTAAACCAAGTAATTTATTAAGGAGGCCAGTTCTTCTCCTAATGGCTCTCCTGACCCTGACGGGGCAGCAAATCCTACTGCCAGGGGTGGAACATCTGGCAGCTGCCGTTCATCGCCTTGTACAGCCTCACCGTCAGAGTCGGGGTCTGAAATCTCATGACCCGTAGCACGCTCCTCATCCCTGAGGGTGCATTCCATCAGCCCTGTGCCAGGTGCTGTTGAGCTGCTTCCAGCAGCTTGGATTTCAGTACACTCCTTCCTGAGTGAACTTTGCTCCAAGAGCCTATGTAAAAGGCTTCCTATTTGGGCAATACGCTCGAAAGCAGTATCTAGCCCTGGAGCTACTTCCATTGCCTGGGACTCCCTCCGTGGGCCGTTCGGATTTAAACTTCTTCTTTTGCCCGACAGGCGCTGACTGTTTTCACCAGCCCTAGGTCCACAGTCGCTATGCTCACCGCTGGTGACTACCGGGGTTTAGAGGCGGTTGGTCGCTAACCGCAGACTCCCGACTTTCCCGACTTTCTGTCAGCTGTGTCGCTCGCCTCTTCCCCCTGTCCATTTTTCCCCATGGCGTTTGTGGAAAAAAATCCCCATAGACCCACCGTAAACGGACCTGGAAAACATGAAAAAAGTTTCTACTTACCTTGTAGTTGAAAAACTACAAACCACTGGAGGAGCTCTGCTCCTCACGTCCGTTTGCGTCAAGGCGTCTGACGTAATGACGCGCAGGCGCAATGGCGGGGTTCTTCACGTAGTCACTCACGTGACTCCGAAGTAAAATCAATATGGGTAGAGCTGCGAAACACTAAGGGGCAGAAAACGCTAGTGGGAGTTGTGAACAGGCCACCTGACAGTAATAGTGGAGTTGGGGATGGCATCAAACAGGAAATTAGAAATGTGTGCAACAAAGGTAAAACAGTTATAATGGGTGACTTCAATCTACATATGGATTGGGTGAATCATATTGGCAGGGGTGCTGAGGGAGAGGATTTCTTGGAATGTATGCGGGATAGCTTTCTAAACCAACATGTAGAGGAACCAACGAGAGAGCAGGCTATTCTAGACTGGGTATTGAATAATGAGGAAGGGTTAGTTAGCAGTCTTGTTGTGCCTGGCCCCTTGGGCAAGAGTGACCATAATATGGTTGAGTTCTTCATTAGGATGGAGAGTGACATAATTAATTCAGAAACAAGGGTTCTAAACTTAAAGAAAGGTAACTTTGAGGGTATGAGACGTGAATTGGCCAAGATACACTGGCAATTGATTCTTAAAGGGTTGACGGTGGATATGCAATGGAAGGCATTTAAAGACTGCATGGATGAACTACAACAATTTTGTAAATCCCAGTTTGGCAAAAGAATAAATCAGGGAAGGTAGTGCATCCGTGGATAACAAGGGAAATCAGGGATAGTATCAAAACAAAAGATGAAGCATACAAATTAGCTAGAAAAAGCAGCCTACTAGAGGACTGGGAGAAATTCAGAGTCCAGCAGAGGAGGACAAAGGTCTTAATTAGGAAAGGGAAAATAGATTAAGAAAGAAAACTGGCAGGGAACATAAAAACTGACTGTAAATGTTTGTATAGATATGTGAAGAGAAAACGATTAGTTAAAACAAATGTAGGTCCCTTGCAGTCAGAAACAGGTGAATTGATCATGGGGAACAAGGTCATGGCAGACCAATTGAATAACTACTTTGGTTCTGTCTTCACTTAGGAAGACTTAAATAATCTGCCGGAAATAGCAGGGGACCGGGGGTCAAATGAGATGGAACTGAGTGAAATCCAGGTTAGCCGGGAAGTGGTGTTAGATAAATTGAATGGATTAAAGGCCGATAAATCCCCAGGGCCAGACAGGCTGCATCCCAGAGTACTTAAGGAAGTAGCCCCAGAAATAGTGGATGCATTAGTGATAATTTTTCAAAACTCTTTAGATTCTGGAGTAGTTCCTGAGGATTGGTGGGTAACTAATGTAACCCCACTTTTTAAAAAGGCAGGGAGAGAGAAAATGGGGAATTACAGACCAGTTAGTCTAACATCAGTAGTGGGGAAACTGCTGGAGTCAGTTATTGAAGATGGGATAGCAGCACAATTGAAAAGTAGTGAAATCATTGGACAAAGTCAGCATGGATTTATGAAAGGTAAATCATGTCTGACGAATCTTATAGAATTTGTCGAGGATGTAACTAGTAGAGTGGATAAGGGAGAACCAGTGGATGTGTTATATCTGGACTTTCAGAAGACTTTCGACAAGGTCCGACATAAGAGATTAGTATACAAACTTAACGCACATGGTATTGGGGGTTCAGTATTGATGTGGATAGAGAACTGGCTGGCAGACAGGAAGCAAAGAGTAGGAGTAAACGGGTCCTTTTCAGAATGGCAGGCAGTGACTAGTGGGGTACCGCAAGGCTCAGTGCTAGGACCCCAGCTATTTACAATATATATTAATGATTTGGACGAGGGAATTGAATGCAACATCTCCAAGTTTGCGGATGACACAAAGCTGGGGGGCAGTGTTAGCTGTGAGGGGATGCTAGGAGGCTGCAAGGTGACTTCGATAGGCTGGGTGAGTGGACAAATGCATGGCAGATGCAGTATAATGTGGATTAATGTGAAGTTAACCACTTTGGTGGCAAAAACAGGAAAGTAGACTATTAACTGAATGGTGGCCGATTAGAAAAAGGGAGATGCAACGAGACCTGGGTGTCATGGTACACCAGTCCTTGAAAGTAGGCATGCAGGTGCAGCAGGCAGTGAAGAAAGCGAATGATATGTTAGCATTCATAGTAAAAGGATTTGATTATAGGAGCAGGGAGGTTCTACTGCAGTTGTGCAGGGTCTTGGTGAGACCACACCTGGAGTATTGCGTACAGTTTTGGTCTCCTATTCTGAGGAAGGACATTCTTGCCATAGAGGGAGTACAGAGAATTTATAAGATTGAGGGGGGATCTTATAGAAACTTACAAAATTCTTAACGGGTTGGACAGGCTAGATGCAGGAAGATTGTTCCCGATGTTGGGGAAGTCGAGAACAAGGGGTCACAGTTTAAGGATAAAGGGGAAATCTTTTAGGACCGAAATGAGAAAAACATTTTTCACACAGTGAGTGGTGAATCTCTGGAATTCTCTGCCACAGAATGTAGTTGAGGCCAGTTCATTGGCTATATTTAAGAGGGAGTTAAATGTGGCCCTTGTGGCTAAAGGGATCAGGGGGTATGGAGAGGAGGTAGGTACAGGATTCTGAGTTGGCCTACTCCTGCACCTATTCTCTATGTTTCTATGTGCCTTACTGCACTTGCAGCGCCACAGACCTGGGTTCGATCCCAACAATGGGTACTGTCTGTACAGAGTTTGTACGTTCTCCCCGTGACTTGCGTGGGTTTTCTACCACACTCCAAAGACATACAGGTTTGTAGGTTAATTGACTTGGTATAAATGTAAATTGTCTCTAGTGTATGTGGGGCAGTGTAATGTGCGGGGATTAAAACAAAAAATGAAAACATAGCCATGAGGAACTGTAGATGCCTGCGTACCTTTTTTAAAAGACGCAAAGTGCTGGAGTAACTCAGCGGGGTGCAAGTGTCCCAGCCTAACGTTTCAAGCACAAAATGTTTTACGACGTGACTGTTCTAACTTTGTGAAAACAAAATGTTTTCCCAGAATACTGCCTGGATTAGACGTCTTCAGCTACAGGGAGATGGTCGGATAGACGGATTGTTTTCTGTACCATGTCAGATGATGAGAGGAGACTTGGCAGATGTATATAAAATGATGAGTGGTCCAGATAGGGCAGACTGTCAGAATCTTTCTCCCCCAGGCTGCAAATGTCCAAGACAACACCTATCCACATCCTCCAGAAATGCTGCCTGACCTGCTGAGAGTATAGTTCAGTTTATTATTGTCACGTGTACCGAGGTACAGTGTAAAGCTTTTTTGTTGTGTGCTATCCAGTTAGCAGAAGGACAATACAGGATTACAATCAACCCATCCACAGTGTACAGATATAGGATTAAGGGAATAATGTTTAGTGCAAGGTAAAGTCTGATTTAAGATAGTCTGAGGGATAGTTTAAGAATAAGGGGTAATACATTTAGGATGGAGATGAGGAAAAACTTTTTCACACAGAGAGTTGAGAGTCTGTGAAATTCTCTGCATCAGATGGTGGTCGAGGCCGGTTCTCTGGATGCTTTCAAGAGAGAGCTGGACAGAGTGCTTAAAAATAGCGGAGTCAAGGGATATGGGGAGAAGGCAGGAACAGGGGTATTGATTGTGGATGATCAGCCATGATCACGGTGCTGGCTCGAGGGGCCGAATGGCCTACTCCTGCACCTATTCTCTATTGTCTTCAATGAATAATAATGAATGAATACAATTGTTATTAGCCAAGTATGTCCACATACAAGGAATTTACATTGGTGCTTGGCTTGCAGGTAACAACAAGATATTCAGTAGACAATTAAAAATAAAACATTCTAATTTAAACATGTGAAAATAAAGTACTGGAGTAAAAAGAGGCTAGTCTTTTAGCTATTGAATAGAGCTACTGCTCGTGGGAAGAAGCTGCTTTTATGTCTGACTGTGCCAGCTTTGATAGTTCGCAGTCGCCTCCCAGAAGGAAGTGATTCAAAGAGTTTGTGGCCGGAGGTGAGAGCGGCAGAAAACATCTGCCAATGCGGTAGATGGTAGGTGGGGACTGCTCACTGGTTGGTGATAGGATGCTTAGAACGTAGGACAGTGCAGCACAGGAATGGGCCCTTCGGCCCACAATGTTTGTGCCGAACATGACGCCAGGCTAAACTCTCATCTGCCTGTACATGATCCATATCCCTCTCTCCCCTCTACTTCCACATGCCCACCTAAAAGCTTCTTAAACACTCCTGTCATATCTGCCTCCACCACCTCCCCAGGTCAGGCATACCAGGCCCCCACCACTGCCCCGCGCATTCCCATTAAACTTTCCCCCACTCTCCTTATAGCGATACCCTCCAGTCTTGGACATTTCCAGCCTGGCGTAAAAAGATTCTGAGTGTCTACCCTAACTGTGCCTCTCATAATTTTATATACTTCAACTGGTCTCCTCTCAACCTCCGATATTGCAGAAAAAACAATACAGGTCTATCCAACCTCTCCCTGTAGCTGAAGCCCTCGAAATCCAGGCCGCTTTCTGGTAAAACATTTTGTTTACAAAAAGTTAGAACCTTTTCCTCGTAAAACATTTTGTGCTGCGCACGTCCGTCTAACGCATTCTAATGAGGGGTGGACGCAAGGAACTGCAGATGCTCGTTTACATAAAAAGATAAAGTGCTGGAGTAACTCCGCAGTTGCTGGGGGGCCTGGTCTGGAGAAAGGCAGGTTTGTGATCCTTAGTGGAGGTCAGGTAAGTGGAGGAGCTTTGATTGAGTGTGTGGATCCTGAGGAAGGATAAAGTGAAGCTGAGATCTATGGAGTGAGCTGACCTATTCCAGCACTTTGTAGCGCAGCAGTAGAGTTGCTGCAAGTCGTAAATTGTCCCTGGTGTGTAGGATAGTGTGTGGGGATGGCTGGTCGGTGTGGACTCAGTGGGCTGAAGAACCTGTTTCCGCACTGTATCTGTAAAGTCACTCAAATAAGACTTGGCTGCTTTTTAAGCAGTCGTTGTGTTATGCAGAAGCAATACAGTACAAGTGAAGCTTTGCATGTTGCAAGTGCATCACATCAATATTTAGTTTAGTTTACGTTAGAGAAACAGTCCCTTTGGCCCACTGAGTCTGTGCCGACCAGCGATCACCCCATTCATTAGTTCTATGCTACACACTAAGGACAATTTACAGAAGCTAAATAACCAATAACCCTGCACATCTTTGGGATGTGAGAGGAAATGGGATAAGACAATAAAACATTACTGACTCTTGAAACCGGAGGAAACCCACGTGTTCACAGGACGAATGTGCAAACTCCGCAAGGACAGCTCCTGAGGTCAGGATCGAACCCTGGTCTCTGGATCTGTGAGGCAGCAACTAATCTCATGATTTTATACACGTCTATAAGATCACCACTCATCCTATATAGAGGATGGGAGCAGCCTGGATTGATGATAGAACTGAAAAGTTGGATTGGAAATATCTAAATTCCCATCCTTACTGTTTTGTTTTCCAGCCGAATGAATCGTTACCATCTACCCACTCGATGGACAAGGCCTCTTCCCGACTTTCTTCATTTATCCGCACCTTTTTTTGCTTGCCTTGCTGCCTCAACAATCGCAAGGACCACAACGACATCATCTCGGGGACTTCCCGCAGCTCCACAACGTCACTTCCTCAGCACATCAAGGGGAACGAAGAAAATGTCGTCATCCGCGTCGGCCTCGAGAACGGCCATAGGAATGTGTACGAAAGCATTGTGGTAAGTGCATGGCATTCTTCCACGGCTCAGATACTATTTTATAGCAGAGACACAGCATGGAAACAGGCCCTTCGGCCCACTGATTCTGTGCCAACCAACCATTGGATAGGATGCACTAGTTCCTGCATGCTAGGGACAATTTACTGAAGCCAATTAACCTAAAATCCCATATATCTTTGGTGTGGGAGGAAACCGGGGCACTGGTGTTAGTCAGGGGTTATGGGGAGAAGGCAGGAAAATGGGGTTCGGAGGGAGATAAAGATCGGCCATGATTGAGTGGCGGATTAAGCTTGATGGGCCGAATGGCCTAACTCTGCTTCTATGACCGTATGAGCACCCGAAGAAAATCCCATGCGGTCACGGGGAGAACATACAAACTCCCCACAGACAGCACCAACAGTCAGGATGGAACCCGGGTCTCTGGCGCTGTATGGCAGCAGATCTACCATTGCTGCAATATATTTGTGACTTCTGAATAAAACATTTGGAAATGTGAAAAGTTGAAAACACAGGAGCTTGTTTCCGTGCTGTTTAGTTCAAAGTCTACAACAGACGCAAACTTTAATGAGATTCTGGTTTCTCTCATAAGGGGCAAGAGTCAGCGGATATAGAGTGATGCAGTGTAGCCCTTTAGCCCATCTTGCCCACACCGGCCACGTCTCCCACCTGCCTGCATTTGGCCCATATCCCTCCAAACTTGTCATATCCATGTACCTGTCCAATTGCTTCTTAAACATTGCGATTGTCCCTGCCTCAACTTCCTCCTCTGGCAGCTCGTTCCATACACCCACCTCAATGTGAGAGGGGAAAGATTTAGAAACATAGAAACATAGAAAATAGGTGCAGTAGTAGGCCATTCGGCCCTTCGAGCCTGCACCATCATTCAATATGATCATGGCTGATCATCCAACTCAGTATCCTGTACCTGCCTTCTCCATACCCCCTGATCCCTTTAGCCACAAGGGCCACATCTAACGCCCTCTTAAATAATTCCAATGAACTAGCCTCAACTACCTTCTGTGGCAGGGAATTCCAGAGATTCACCACTTTCTGTGTGGGACCTGTAATAGGGAACTGAGGGGCAGCTTTTTCACACTGAAGGTGGTGGGTGTAGTGGTACAGAAGGCTAAGAGGTGATCATATAGATGTGTATAAAATCATGAGCGGAATAGAAAGAGTGAATGCAGAGGGTGTTTTATCCCGGGAGGGGAATCAAGACCAGAGGACATGGGTTTAAGGTGAGAGGGGCAAGATTTAATAGGAATCTGAGGGGTGTTGGGTTTTGGGTGCGAGCTGCCAGAGGAGGTAGTTGTGGCAGGAACTACACAATATTTAGAAGTCAACTGAACAGGTACATGGATAGAAAATGTTTCAAGGGATATGGGCCAAACGTGGGCAGGTAGGACTGGCGTAAAAAATGGGCATCTTGGCCGGTTTGGGCAAGTTGGGTTGAAAGGCCTGTTTCTGTGGTGCATGGTGCTAAGGGTATAATGATTTGAAAGATGCTCTGTATATGATTCCTGGAATGTCCTTGGGGACACTCTTATCTTTGATTGCCTTGGACTCCCTGTAGTTTGAAATGGAAGAGAGAATATAGATCCTAATATCAATTAGGGTTGATTATTTGTTCAAAAGATGATCTTTTGCCAAACAGGGTGTAAAAGCATCAGAAAGATCAATCTAAATATAAATAATTTAAAATTAATGAAACCTTTGCCTACTGCAGTGGATGTTGTAACTACTTTAGACTTACAGTGTTGGAAACTGGTCCTTTGGCCCACCGAGTCCACGCCAATCATAAATCACCCCGTACACTAGCACTATCCTACACACTAGGGACAATGTACAATTTACAGAAGCCAATTAACCTGCAAACATGCACATCTTTGGAGTGTGGGAGGAAACCAGGGCACCAGGAGAAAACCCACACGGTCCCAGGGAAAACGTACAAACTCCATGCAAACAGTACCTGTAGTCAGGATTGAACCGGGTCTCAGGCGCTGTAAGGCGGCAGCTTTGTACTGCCCAATTGTTAGCAACCTTATCCGCATCTGTTGCAGACCAATTAAACAATAGAAAGATTTCAACTCCACCCGATTAGTTTCTTTGTAATACAGTCCACTTAAATTCTATTGCCACAGAAGGCTGTAGATAGCAATATTACAAAATTTTGCGATTTTGAAAATCAAGTCTGCAATTTATCCCATCAGATAAAGCATAAAAAGAAGTTTAATTTGACACCTAATTCACTTTCATATCTTCAGTATTAAATAAGTTAAGGCCATTTTCATACTCGGAAATTAGCATCTTGTTCCCTATTGCTTTTACATTGACTTAACTCAAAAGCTGTGATCGAGGACAGTCAAAAGCCCGTAACATTCTTAAAAATTAAGAGAACTGAATGAAAATTTCAGTTATTATAGATTGAAGCATTCTGAAACAAATATGAAACAATCTTACTTGGATGACTTGAAATTAAAGCATATAATTAGTTAGTTACCTAATTGTAGCTAATTACAAAATTCAATTACTAGATCTAAACACCTATCCATTTCTTAAGAACATTTTAACATTTTTAAATAGCCTAAGTGTCCAAATAACATTCACACAAGAATTCAAAATATAACATGATTTTTAAATCTCATTGTCATTAATTTATAGGCCAAATGGAAGGAATTCAATGTTTAATTCCCGTAAATTAATGGGCATTTAAATCATCTTGCGAGTGGGTTTTTATGGAACGCGATCGATTGGATCGATTGGAATGTTGCGGTTGCAGTGAATTTCATCCCCATATCGGGAGGAAAAACACTGCTGGTTCGTATGGAGCCAAAATCACATTTTCGTCAATTACTTTGGTTTAAAGTCATTGTAAGAAGCAAGTTTATATGTAAAATAGACGACTTACTTTATGTTTTGTCCCCTACTTGAGATCTGTCCCGTTGTAGGTGTTGACAGCGTTAGAAGTATCTTTTTATTTTACTCCAGCGATTGAATTGTCCCGCGATTTTTTTTAAAAACTTCCGTGAATGGAAGTCCGTTCGATTGTTCTGCAGCAGCTGGCAGCCTGAGGAAGTTTGCCTCCGACAGGCAGGGGGAAACGGCAATTTAATCCGCCCCCCCCCCCTCAAAGGCGCCAAAGTCGCTCACACGGCCAGTGGCAGAACTGCAGCGCCGCTGACGGTAAGTATTGTAACATCGCTAACTTAGAGGCCAAGTCAGTGGATATTTTTAAGGCATAGAAACATAGAAACATAGAAAATAGGTGCAGGAGTTGGCCATTCGTCCCTTCGAGCCTGCACCGCCATTTGATATGATCATGGCTGATCATCTAACTCAGTATCCCATCCCTGCCTTCTCTCCATACCCCCTGATCCCTTTAGCCACAAGGGCCACATCTAACACCCTCTTAAATATAGCCAATGAACTGGCCTCAACTACCTTCTGTGGCAGAGAATTCCACAGATTCACCACTCTCTGTGTAAAAAATGATTTCCTCATCTCGGTCCTAAAAGTCTTCCCTCTTATCCTTAAACTGTGACCCCTAGTTCTGGACTTCCCCAACATCGGGAATAATCTTCCTGCATCTAGCCTGTCCAACCCCTTAAGAATTTTGTAAGTTTCCATAAGATCCCCCCTCAGTCTTCTGAATTCCAACGTGTACAAGCCGAGTCTACCCAGTCTTTCCTCATATGAAAGTCCTGCTATCCCAGGAATCAGTCTGGTGAATCTTCTCTGTACTCCCTCTATGGCAAGAATGTCTTTCCTCAGATTAGGTAGATAGATTCTTGATTAGTATGGGTGTCAGAGATTATGGGGAGAGGGCAGGAGAATGGAGTTAGGAGAGAG
Source organism: Malacoraja senta (assembly GCA_038087875.1). Taxonomy (NCBI): domain Eukaryota; kingdom Metazoa; phylum Chordata; class Chondrichthyes; order Rajiformes; family Rajidae; genus Malacoraja; species Malacoraja senta. The sequence continues at coordinate 117,761 of JAXLNO010005921.1, forward strand.
AGATGATCAGCCATGACTGAATGGCCTAATTCTACTCCTATTCTTATGAACACGGCAGCAGACAGCATCCGTAGTCGGGGTCAAACCCAGGTCTCTGGTGCTGTACGGCAGCAACTCTGCTGCTGCGCCACCGTGACTCCCTACATTTCCTTTTTTTCTGCCTTGTGGCTCTTTTGAAAGATTACTGGTATATTATCTAGTTACAAACTGAAGCCAAGAACCCTGCAGAGGATCCAGGGATGTCGTCTTGGTTCGCTAATTGAATACCCTTTTTTGCCGATTTTTCAGAGTAAATTGCTTCTACTTTGCAGGAAGCTTAGTTTAATTTATTGTCATGTGTCCAGTAAAAAGCTTTTGTTCTGTGCTAACCAGTCAACAGAAAGACAATACATGATTACAATCGAGCCATCCACAGGGTAAAGAAACATGATAAAGGGAATAAAGTGAATAACGTTTAGTGCAAGATAAAGTTCACTTAAATCCAATTGAAGATAGTCCGATTTTAAAAATATTTACATTAAGACTGGACCCAAATACAGAATTGATTATTTTCGGAGCAAGGGAAGCCTGTTCTGAACTAACTATATTTCAAAGATGTTTCCTAAACTATGGTTTGATAACGGCAAAAAAACTTATACTTAAATTCTGGAAAAACGCTCCTATCCCACGTTTAAAATGTGGATCACAAATATGTCGGAAATATTACCTCTCGAGGAAATGAGACGTTCTAGCAGGAAAACAAGAACAATTCTTAAGGATATGGTCACCTTTTATTGATTTGCTACAAGTGTAATATGGTGCAGCATAACCCGAGAAAGTTATTGTTTTAGAACTAGGTGATGAGTGTGAATCGATATGAATTAGGCACATTCCTTTCCTTTTTCGTTTAGCTTTACCTTCTTTGGATTTTTTACTTATTTCCTTTCCCATCTTAAGGCCTTCTTCTCTTTGGAGCCTTGGTTTCTTTTCTTTTTTCTTTCTTTATTTTTATTTTTTTCACATTCTCAAGCACGCAGTCTACTTAAACATCAACATTCATTTAACGCCAACTACTGCGGACTACATTTCACTACTATCCTCATTCTTCTCTTTCTCTTTTCTCTTTTTCTATTACAGGTTAAAGTTTAAAAAAAAGGGAATTTGTACACAAAATGTATTATGTTGCATATCATGATTAAGATGTATGTACAATGCTTCTAATAAAAAAAAATAATAATAAACAAATAAATAAATTTTAAAAAGAAGTTCTTCCGAGCATCTGCAATGAGGAAGCGAGTAGCTCAAGGCCGCTCTCTGGTTGTTGGTGGAATGGTTCAGTTGCCTGATAACAGAAAGTGGGATAACATTGAGCTGGTGTGAAAGGGTATTCAAAGGATGGTGTGAACTCGATGGTCCGAAGGGCATGTTTCCATTCTGTATCTCTAAACTTAACTGAAGTAAATACTTTTTCCCTTCCTCTCCAGGTGACCAACGAAGAGAGATCCCCGGTCGTCATCCAGAGAGCCATGGCTAAGTACAATCTGGATGACGATTGGAAGGAATATAATCTTGTCCTGATCGTCTCCAACGACAGAGGTGAGGAATAACACATAGGTTCCTTGAGGCTAGAAGATGTACAGTATTCCTCCTAAACTCAATGTGTTGGAGGAGCTCAGCAGATCAGGTGGCACAGTGGTAGAGTTGCTGCCTTACAGCATTAGAGACCCCAGTTCCATCCTGACTCCAGGTGTTGTCTGTACGGAGTTTGTACGTTCTCCCATGACCGCATGAGTTTTCTCCGGGTGCTCCGGTTTCCTCCCACACTGCAAAGTCATGCAGGTTTGTAGGTTAATTAGCTTCCATAAAATATTTGTCTATGCTGTGTAGGATAGTGCTAGTGTACAGGTGATCGCTGGTCCGCGTGTACAGGTGGGCCGAAGAGCCTGTTTCCAATCTGTGTACACTAAAATACTGAACAAAACAAAACTAAATTATCTGTGAAGGGAATGGGCAGGCGACATTTCAAGTTGCAACCTTTCATACTGGATATGGAAACCATATACAGCTAGGGTTGAGTCTGAAGAAGGGCCCCAACACAAAACGTCGCCTGTCCATGCCTTCCAATTTGTGGAAGCAGGCACTTCGGCCCTACATGACCATGCCGACCAACATGCCCCATCTACACTATTCCCACCTGCCTGCGTTTGGCCCATGGCCCTGTAAACCAATGCTATCCATCCAGCTGTCCAAAGGTTTTTAATCATTGTGATAGTTTTCTTTAGAGATACAGCATAGAAACCACTGGCCCATTGAGTCCATGCCAACCATCCTTCACACCACTTCTATGTGATCCCACTTTCTCACCCACACCATACACAATAGTGACCATTTTTACAGGCCCATTAACCTACAATTGTAGATGGGATATGAAGGAATCGGGAGCACCCGGAGGAAACGCATGCGGTCACGGGGTGAACGTGCAAACTCCACACATACAACACCCGTGGTCAGGAACCCGGGTCTCTGCCACTGTGAGGCAGTGGCTCTGCCTGCTGAGCCTCTGTGCCGTGCTACGGATACAGCACGGAAACAGGCCTTTCAGCCCACCGAATCCACGCTGACCATCGATCACCTGTCCACACTAGTTCCATGTTATCCCACTTTGTCATCCACTTCCTACTCACTAGGGGGAATTTACAGAGACCAATTAAACAATTATTGACATTATAATATTATTGAGTGTAAATCCAAGTGAGGTAAACCCTTTTGTAGTGTGCTGCAAGATTTGAGACGGTATTGCAACTAAGCCCCACTCTGAATTCTATAACTTCTACAGTACATACCTTTAGAAAGGAGATGAGGAGGATTTTATTTAGCCAGAAAGTGGTGAATCTGTGGAATTCATTGCCACAGATGACTGGAAAGGCCAAGTCAAGGGATATTTTTAAAACAGAGATTGCCAGATTCTTGATTAGTGCAGGTGTCGGGGGTTATGAGGAGAAGGCAGGGGAATGGGGTTGAGATGGAAAGATAGATTAGCGATTATTGAAGGGCAGAGTAAACCCGATGGGCCGAATGGCCTAATTCTGCTCCTGTGATTTACAAACTTATTCACTGGATATGTAGCTTTCTATTCACAAAGCAAGACTGCAATGTAAATATATGTAAAAACAAAGAACTGCAGATGCTGGTTTAATATCAAAGATAGACACAAAGTTCTAGAGTAACACAGCGGGTCAGGCAACATCTCTGGAGAAAATGAATGGGTAACATTTCGGGTCGGGACCCTTCTTCAGACTGAATGTAGGTGGGGTGGGGGGAAGGAAGAGGTGAAGAGCTGGAGGTGAGAAAATCAGGAGCCATCAGGGTCGGCCACAAATGAGCTCAGATGGGGTGGTGCCTGGTAGGTCCATTGTTGACTGGCTGAAGGTGTGATCTCAAGAGAAACAATGTGGAGAACTGTGGTAAAATGACTAGGGAGGAGGAAGGGGGGCAAGGGTGGAGGGGGAGTGGGTGTAAGATGAAGTTAGTTAAAATGAGACAATTCAATGTTCATAGAGCAGTCCTGAACTATCTACCTCATTGGTGACCCTCGGACTATCCTTGATCGGACTTTCTTGCTTTACCTTGCACGAACAATATTCCCTTATCATGTATCTATACATTGTAAATGGATCATCATGTATTGTCTTTCTGCTGCTGCTGAGCATGCAACAAAAAGCTTTTTGCTTTGCCTCGGTACACGTGGCAATAAACTGAACTGTAACATAAAGCTATGTACAAGTTGCCCAAGTGAAATATGAGGTGCTGTTCCTCCAGCTTGCGTTTGGCCTCACTCTGGCAATGGAGGAGACCCAGGACAGAAAGCTCAGTGTGGGTCAGGAATAGGAGTAGGATAAGACCATTCGGCCCATCAAGTCATACTCCGCCATTCAATCATGGTTGATCTACCTCTCCCTCCTAACCCCATTCCCCTGCCTTCTCCCCATAACCCCTGACACCTGTACTAATCAAGAATCTATCTCTGCCTTGTTCATTGATTTGGCCTCAACAGCCTTCAGTGGGAAAGAATTCCACAGATTCACCATCCTCTGGCTAAAGAAATGTCTCCTCATCTCCTTCCTAAAAGAACATCCTTTAATTCTGAAGGGGTGTTCAAAGCAGGGATGAAGGTATAAGTTATTTGCCTTCTATCACAGTGGGGAATGTGAGGTTGCCGAAAACAACAAGATGGTCGTGCTGCCTGCACTGGTGAGGATTCGGAGGGAGTGCCGTGTGTGCGGTGATCTCGGTGTTTATCAGGTCATGGCGCCATGTGAACATCCCCGAGTCTGGTGCGAGTGTGGACGGCTTTCTGACTGTTCGGGTTGACAGGGACTGCAGAGAGAGTGATAGCTGATGGCTGTGGATCTCCGCTTATGCTGTGTGGCCTGGGGATTCTCACACGCCGCTGTGGTGGGTGTTTATGTTTAATTTTTAAGTAGTTTTGTATCTTGTTGCTTTTTTGGTGTGACTATATAGTAAACCAAATGCCACTGTACCTCGGTACACGTGACAACAAAGGACCATTGAAATGTTTGTCAGACGGGCGATCACGTAAGCCTCGTAGGCCTAGTGTTCAGTGAAACGGTCGCCCAGTCTACGTTTGGAAATGTACTGATTGTTTTTTTTCTCTTCTGTCCCCAGCGGTGGTCATTCCAGACGACGGCAATATATACTACGCGGTGGGCTCCTCTACCAACGTTGACGTTATCCTGAAGAAAAAGGAGAGTCGCAGTCAGCTAGGAAACGTATCGGCCAACGGATGCCGAAATGTGATTGCGTAAAAGTGGTCTCAAAATTCTGGTCAGCTTCATATAGAATGGATATTTTGTGTCTACATGTGATCTGTGATCTGTGTCATGGAGGGGCAGTCTCAACTATCTGGAAGGTGACTTTTATAGCTTTTCTGTCCTTTTATTATGGGATAATGTTGGTATGTTCTGCACAATTCTAACACACACACTCACCCACTCTCTCACCCACTATCTTACCAACTCTCTCAATCACCCACTCACTCTCTCTCACTTACTCACATTCATCCATTCAATCTCACTCATTCTTCACTCACTCTCACTCACTCTCACTCACACACACACTGACATTCACCCACTCACTCTCACTCACTATCTACATTCTTCACTCACTCTCACTCACCAGGGTTGCCAGATTGAAATTGTAATTTAAAGCCAAACAACACTGGGGAAAAAAACATAAAAAACCCAAACAACCCAAACTAGAAAAACTACAAAAAAAGGCCAAACAATCCTGCCTCACCAGTACAGCCGTACCTCACCACCTCTCTGGGCCTCGCTGCCTCACCGGGACCGCCGAACCTCTCCGCCTCACCGTGCCTCTCCGTCTCACCGGGCCTTGCTTCCTCACCAGGACCGCCGATCCTCTCTGCCTTACCGGGGCTCACCGCCTCACTGGGCTTCGTCAGCTCAATGGGACCACCTAATCTCTCTGCCTCACAGCCAAACTTCGTTGCCTCACCGGGCCACGCCGCCTCACCAGGACCACCGAAACTCTCCGCCTCACCGGGCCTCACCGGGACAGCCGAACCTCTCTGTCTAATTGCCGAACATTTTTGCCTCACCAGGCCTCGCCAACACACCGGGCCTCACTGCCTCACTGGGCCTCGCCCCTTCACCGGCACCGCCGAACCTCTCTGTCTAATTGCCGAACATTTTCACCTCACCGGGACCGCCGAACCTCGCCGCCTCACTGGACATCGTCACCTCACCGTGACCGCTGTACCTCTCCGCCACACTGTACCTCGCTGCCTCACCGGGACTGCCGAAACGCTCCGCCTCACCAGGACTGCCAAAGCTCTCCGCCTCACCAGAACTCGTAAAATCACCGGGCCTCGCCATCTCACTGGGACTGACGAACCTCTCTGCCTCACTGGGCCTCGCTGCCTCAAGGTGACCACCGAACCTCACCGCCTCAACGTGACCGCAGAACCTCTCCACCTCACTGGACTCTTCCTTTCTTCTTCCCATCCCCCCTTCCACCACCACATCAGCCTGAAGAAGGGTCTTGACCCAAAATGTCGCCTGTATCCTTTGCTCCATAGATGCTGCCTCACCCGCTGAGTTTCTCCAGCATTTTTGCCTACCTTGGATTTTCCAGCATCAAACAAACAATCTTTAATATATTTTTCTACACATATCTCATGAAAAGCTCCAGAATCAGATCATTACTATCCTCCCCACTGGAATGAGTGGAACATACGGCATAAATCTTGTCTGATGTGACGTTTTTCAGCCTTTATTGATATGCAGTGAAGTCTTAGAAACATTTAGCAATGTTACAAAATTTTGAGATTTTAAAAATCAAGTCTGTAATTTATCCCATCAGATAAAGCATAAAAAGAAGTTTAATTTGACACCTAATTCACTTTCATATCTTCAGTATTAAAAAGGTTATGGCCATTTTCATACTCTGAAATTAGCATCTTGTTCCCTATTGCTTTTCCATTGACTTAACTCAAAAGCTGTGATCAAGGACAGTCAAAAGCCCATAACTTTCTTAAAAATTAAGAGAACTGAATGAAATGTTCAGTTATTATAGATTGAAGCATTCTGAAACAAATATGAAACAATCTTACTTGGATGACCTGAAATTAAAGTATATAATTAGTTAGTTACCCAATTGTAGCTAATTACAAAATTCAATTACTAGATCTAAACATCTCTTAAGAATTTCTTAAGAAAAAGTTAACATTTTTAAATAGCCTAAATGTTCAAATAACATTCACACAATAATTCACAATATAACATGATTTTTAAATCTCATGGTCATGAATTTATAGGCCAAATGGAAGGAATTTAGTGTTTAATTCCCGTAAATTAATGGCCATTTTAATAATCTTGCGAGTGGGTTTTTGTGGAACGCGCTGGTTTGGAACGTTGCATTTGCGGTGAATTTAAACCTCATATCGGCAGGAAAAATACTGCCAGTTCGTATATTTACATAATGACATTTTCGCAATGTGAAATTTTGATTAAAGGCATCCTTAGAAGCAAGTTTATATATAAAATAAACGGCTTTCCTTTACCTGTCCCGTACATGAAATCCGTCCCCGTTGTCGGCGTTGACGGCTTTAGAAGATTATTTTTACTTTACTCCTGTTCGTAAAATATTCAGTGCAGTTTAAAAGAAACTTAATAAAACGGCAATCAAAGTGATTATTCTTTAGCATCTAAACAGCCTGACAGAAATCGATTTGATCAGGCTGGAGAAACAAGGCATTTTAAACCCGCCCATCTCTCAAAGGCGCCAAAGTCGCGCACACGGACAGGGACAGATCTGCAGCGTCGCTGAAGGTACGTTTTGTAACATACCTACAACATTGGCTTGAAAGCAATAGACTTTCACAACAGCATCAAGAAGATTCAGCTGCATTCTGTTTCTTGCCTTCGTTTTTACAGAGGATACAAGAGAAATATCCTCTCAACGACAGCATTGCTGACAGGGGTTATTAGGCACGTAAGGGCAAAGGTGGCAAGCTCTTTAAATGCCTGATGCTGAAGTACACCAATCCAAAACTGTTCAGTGTCTGTCGGGAGTCTATTTTTCGTAAATGGAGCTTCTTCTTTCCATCTATATCTGCCATACGGTGTGTTAAATGTCGTAAGCTGAGAACTCTCATCATCCAGTTCCACATGCCAAAACCTATTCTTGACGTCAAACGTGCTGAAGACATTGGCTTCATTCAGGTCTGTGAGGACATCTTCAATCGTTGTCATTGGGTAATGACTTCTTTTCAGCCCCTTGTTCAGATCCCTCGGGTCGAAACACATTCTCAACTTTCCGTTGGGCTTTTCTACACACACAAGGCTGGATACCCTTAGAGTGTGGGTCTCTACTGGGGCAATTATTTCAGCTTCTGTTAGTCTGTCTATCCTGTTTCAGCGTATTCCGTAAGGCTACAGGGACTCTTCGTGGAGGATGGATCACCAGCGTTACGCTGTCATCTACCTGCAGACGGTACTTGCCCTCGAATTTACCTGTCCCTTCAAACACATCAGCATACTCAGCCATCATTCTTTCCTTGCTCAGAGAGATTTCACTGCCATTCAGTTCTCTGTACAGACTGAGATGAGTCCCATCTGCTGGGCTGCCCTGCTTCCCAGGATTGGAATGCAGTCTTCCTCCAGGACTACAAACTCTACTTTGTATCTCCTTCCATACTTTAGATTTACTAGTTTCACCTTGCTTTATTCCAAGAGGCACCACTGTCGTATTGTTGTACATCGACAATACTTGCTTGGTTTCATCCACATCCTTTGCATGCATCTTGGGAATGATGTTACATGTGGCTCCACTGTCTACCTGGAATTCTACTTCCTTCTCTTCCAGCATCGTGGTCGCAAAGATTTTCTTTGGGAATTGAGTCTCCTCAACACAGTGAACACTCTGCTTTTGATGCTTCTGGTTGCAGTTCCACTGTTAGGCTGTGGGCCAAGGAGCTTTTTCGTTCAAGTTCGTGACCCAACTCACGATACTACCTGAATTTTTAACATATTGTGTAAAAATATTATATAAATCATACCTGAAACTCGTCAAGACCAAAACCTGCACATTTTTTACAAATATGAGAAAAAGCTCCGAGTTGTAATTGTCCAATCAATGCACGTTTGACATTGACGTCGGACGCAAATTGACCAATCCCGCGCTTTTTTTTATGGTCGCTAGGCAGCGATGACCCTAGGATCATGGCTGCCTCCTCATTACATCAAAACAATAACAAGGTTTCCAAGGAATGAAGGTTATGCTAACCTTGCTGATAATTTTGTTTTTCAATTGATTTATCTGTATAAAGTTGGGGTCAATCAGTGAGTCAGTCGGATATTCAGTCAGTCAGACGGTCGGTCGATCAATCGGTCAGTCTGTCGGTCAGGCTTGTCGGTAGGCCGATGGATGATGTGGAGAATCGGTCGGGCTGTCGGGCTGCCGGTGGGTGGTGACCGTTGGGGCGGGCCGCTGGTGGGTGGTGAGAGTGGTGACTGACAGGCAAGAAAGAAGACCAATCTGCTGATATAGCGATTTTTTAAACCTTCATAACTTGTAATCCTCCACCGATTGGAACAAAACTTGGTGCACGTGGAGGAGCGGAGACCAGTGAGTAAGGTGGCACAAAAATCCTAGCAATAAACGGTACAGTGTTTGTTCAAATTTAAAGAAAGGCAAACCGGAAGTTGTCAAGATGAGAGTTTTAGTAATAGTATAGATAATTATACATATTATGTATGATTACAGTCATGTTCACGTCATATACATACATATATACAGATATATACACATATATAGTATAATAATATATGGTTTAAATAGACCACAGCACGGAATTAGGCTCCCCATGGTGTAATATGGGCATAGGACACTAAATGGGGCTTACTTTTACAATCTAATTTTCTAATTAGTTTAATTAATTAATGTGCAACTTTTGGCATTGATGAGTTATGACTTCCTTCTCAATTATATTTTATCTAAATCTGTGCAAAATTTCATGTAGTTCCGAGACATGGGTCATGAAAGTTAAATTCTAGACACATTTCTGAAGCTCGGCCCACAGCCTATGTGTGAATTTCATCATACTCTTGAATGTCATTATACTCATCACTGGAGCTCTCCACTTCCCCCACTGCATGCACAGATTTGTTGCCTTTCTTTTCTTCTGGTTCTTCTGTTGCACCTGCTTTTCCATCCATTGTGATGCAAAATGATTTATCTTATGGCATTTGAAACACTCCTGGCCAGATGTTGGACATTTCTCCTTCTTCCTCTCATGTTTGTGTCCGCGGTATTTACACTGTATGGTTGGCTGGTATCTTGTCCCCTCTTGTCTTACTGCACAGACATCTTGTCGTTGGTCACCTAACAGGACATCAACTCTGGCCTTGGAAAGCCTGGCATGCCTTCACACACTTTTCATCTCTTATGCCCCATATTATGCTATCACTTATCAGTGAATCCTTCAACTCTCTGAAATTGCAATGAGCTGCCAAGAGCTTCAGTTCTGTTTAGAACAAATGTTTCCCCTCTTCTTGGCACCTTGTAAAGAATCAATACCTGTCGATGGTCTCGTTCCTCACTGGTTAGCAATGCTGATCAAAAGCATCGAGAGCCTGCATTAGCGTCACTTCTTGTCCGTGTCCCTCGCGGTTTTATCGTTTGGTAGAGCTCTCTCCCTTGTGGTCCAACTAGGTACATGAGCATTTTCCTCTTTATCTTATCATCCTTCCCTGTCATGCTCAAATCAACATAGAGCTCAAACTCGTCCCTCCATTGGCTCCACTCCATTGGTATATCCGTCCATGATATATCCGCATTCAGACTTCTTCAGAGATTCTTCCATCTTCTAGAAGTATTAAAACATTGTTTTTAGTTTGAAGTCGTACCGTGTGCACCAAACCCATAACATCAGGCATAATACCGTATATTGTCCAAAACACAAAGCCCAAAGTTTGACAGCATGAAACTTTTTCCTCCATGTCCAATCAACTCATGGATATGTTGTAACAATGATGTTGAAGTGTGAAAATCATTCGAGAGAATAATAGGATTTTTAGCAATAACGTTCACTGTGATGTTTTGTTTAATTTCTGGATCATTAGCAGAGGTTTCAAATCCCAGTTCATGTTTTGGCCATTCCCTGTCTGGCTTACAGAGCAACTCTTGTCCATTGATCTATCTCTTATTGCTTAAGAAGCGGTCTGCTGTCAGTCCTCTGGAAGCTTCATCCGCAGGATTTTCTTTTGTGTTAAAATATTTCCATTAATGATACATCAGTTGCTCCCAATGCTCTTTCCATTGCCAAATTGTCTTTGTCCAAATCTAACTCTCTGGTCTCTTTGGCTCTATCATCTGGTAGAATGCTTCCAATACAACGCGACTGATGCTGATCCACTTGGAAAGCATGAATCCTCCCTTATTGCAGAGGGAAGTCAGATGTTTTACCATTTGAATTGCTTCCTGCTCAGTAGACATGGATTTTAAATAATCACCCACATAGAAATGATTCTTCAAAGTGGTTATCATTCCACTGTAAAATGAACTTTGTGGTCCTCTGCGGTCTTCTTTGATGCAAAGTTCACACAACTTGGTGATGACACTGCTCCAAAGAGATGTACCTTCATCTGGTATTCAACAAGATCTTGCTGTACATCCCCTTCAGGCCACCATACGAATCGCAGGTAGTCAATGTGTTTTTCTGATACTTTGACGATGAAACATCGCTCTGATATCAGCCATCAAAGCAATTGGTTCTTATCTGAATTTAATGAGAACTCCAATGAGTGAGTTGGTAAGGTCTGGACCTTACAATAGTTGACAGTTAAGTGATGTTCCTTTGAAGACTGCAGCCCAGTCAAAGACCATCCTCAAAGTCCCTTTCTTCGAGTGATACACCCCATGGTGCGGAATATATCATAGCTCTCCATCACTTCGATTCAGTTGGTTTGTTGGTACCAGTTCGGCATAATCTTTGTCAATCATATCCTTTTGGAAAGATGTATATTCCTCATGAAATTTCGTATTCTGGCCAAACTTACGCTTCAAATTTAGGATGCGTTGCTCTGCCATATGACGATTATTTGGCAGACTAACACTTTCTTGTTTGAAAGGAAAGTCCAAACAATAGTGTCCGTCCATTATCTTTACTGAGTAGTTCATAATATCCAAGAACTTTAACTCTTCCCTGGACATTTCTTCAGATTCCTTACTAGTTCTTTCATTGAAGTCATGATTGTATTGCTTGATCAATAGCTTTTCTAATTTACCAGTAGATATTTGATTAACAGCAGCGGCAGGATAGTTCTTCTGGTTTCCGCTTTCATTGTTCCTTCTCAAGGAGCCATAGATAACCCATCCTAGTAGGGTTTTCACAGCAAACGGTCCATCACCTTGGCTCCTCACAATCTGTATCGGTTCCAATGCCTTCAATGCATTCGTTCCGATAAGTAGGTCAATATCAGAATCTATTTTAGATATTTTGACATCCTTCAAGTAAGGCCATTGTCTCAAGTCCTCATGTCTGGGTATATTTTGATGACCAATAGGCATGGTTTCATGTGTAAACACTTCAGATATTGGTATAAAATTATCTTCATCCAGACTAGATATTTCCCTACTTGTAATGTAATGATTAACGGACTCCTTCTCTTCATTCATGGTATGCAATCGAATCTTAATCTCCTCTCCTGTGATGTCCAGCCTTCTCATCATGCCTTCTATGCAGAAGGTAGCCGAACTTCCGTGATCTACAAATGGATATGTTTGCAACACTGTATTCGTCTTGCTATTCCTTACCTGTACTGGTAAGACAGAGAAGATACAGGCTTCTAACCCGGCCCCAATATGAGCAGTTACTTGAGGTGAGGTGACAGCATCACTAGTAGCTGGCTTCTCCTTCTGTTCTATTTGCTCCGGTTACCATTATTCGGCCTGCTTTATCTCACCACTTTTCTCTCAGTCGTCTGGGCAGTTTTAGAATGATGGCTCTAGTATTACTAACAAGATTCATCTCCCCCATGTGGTTGAGATTTTTCATCGAGCTACATCAACCTCTAAGAAATTTTGCAAAATCAATGCCTCCACATCTTCTGGCTTGATATCTTTCCAAGCGTAGGCCTTCTCCATGTATACGTTAGGAATCCTCTGTTCAAAGTAACATTAGCAAATTTGCAGATGACACAAAGCTGGATGGCAGTGTGAGCTGTAAGGAGGATGCTATGAGAATGCAGGATGATTTGGACAGGTTGGGGGAGTGGACAGATGCATGGCAGATGAAGTTTAATGTGGATAAATGTGAGGTTATCCACCTTGGTATCAAAAACAGGAAGGCAGATAACTATATAAATGGCGTCAAGTTGGGAAAAGGGGAAGTACAATGGGATCTAGGGGTCCTTGTTTATCAGTCTATGAAAGTAAGCATGCAGGTACAGCAGGCAGTGAAGAAAGCGAATGGCATGTTGTCCTTTATAACAAGAAGAGTCAAATATAGGAGCAAAGAGGTCCATCTGCAGTTGTACAGAGCCCTAGTGATACCACACCTGGAGTATTGTGTGCAGTTTTGGTCCCCTAATGTGAGGAAGGGCTTTCTTGCTATTGAGGGAATGCAACGTAGGTTTACAAGGATGGCGGGACTGTCATATGCTGAGAGAATGGAGCGGCTGGGCTTGTATACTCTGGAGTTTAGAAGAATGAGAGGGGATCTTATTGAAACATATAAGATTGTTAACGGTTTGGACATGCTAGAGCAGTGGTCCCCAACCTTTTTTTGGCCATGCCCGACCTAATCACCTCTAAAATCCTGATGCCCCCCACCCCTCATGTGGTGATATATAATTCTTATCATTTCAATACCTTGGTTTAAACAAGCTTCAAAAGAACATGGCATCCATGAAAAAGAAAAATGAAATAAACAAAAGACAGTTAAAGTTCTGAGCAAAAAATTACTAAAAAATTGTTAAAAAAAAGAAAAAAACATTAGGTGGTATTAAAATAATAATAATGATAAATATGATAATAAAAGAGTATTCACAGGTAATAAAGAGAGAGAAAATTTCTATATTAGAATATTGAAATATTTGTGGATTGTCTCATACCAAAACAGCAAATAAAGTTTCAAAACATATAATAGAGAACTGAAATGTTATACAACACAAACTAATTTGAATGGAAGCTTTTTCTGTAATACATCGATCATTTTAATTACTGTACAATAAAGTAAAGGTACCTATCAAATGCAAAATACCATTTGAGCTCACCTCAAGATAATTAGAATAAAGTTAGTGAGACCCTTGTGCTTCATGCCTGCTGCAAAGAGATTTTATATTAGGCACTAATTTAGTCAGCTTCAGTCTCAAATCTCCTCGTTTAGTGATATCCAGTCGATTTCTTTTCTCCAGTAGCAAATCATTTACAGCACTAAAGCCACATTCAGCTAAATATGTAGATGGGAATGGTAACAACCGTTTTCTTGCAAAGCTGGTTGAATTTGGGTATCTAGTTTCTGTCTCATCACAAAGCCATGCCATCACTCCTTTTATGTTGAATAAAGTTTTAACTGACTCATCATTTTGTATTTCCGAGAGTTCTTCTTGGTACTGCATTGAAACATCAGATAGATCCACTAGCACTGGCTGCATCACCCATGTTGGAAAATCAATCTGTTTTAAATCAGAAAATCTTTCTTTCAAATCAGAGGCCAATATTTTCAGATGATCCACAATGACAAGTACAGCAGCATCAGTCGGCTCACATTTCTTTAGCCAATGAAACTGGTCAAAATTTTTGTCAGAAATATGTTTTTGGCATAACTCGATAAATGAAATAAAGCCAAATATCTTCGCCTTTGCATCAACAAGAGTTTTATTTGTTCCTTGAAGTTGTTTATTCAACACATTCAGTTTTTCAAAAATATCTGCTAAATAACTCACAAACGCTTTTCCATCAACGGTTAGCAGGTGCTTCATTTCAGGCTTGTCACTTAAAAAGTCACAAAGCTCATCAAATAGTTCCATGAATCTTTTCAAACAATTCCCCTTCGAAAGCTACCGCACCTCAGTGTGAAGTAAAAGTCTCACATGGTCTGCATTGTTATCTTCACAAAATTGCTGAAAAGACGCCCACATTTGGCATTAGCTTTGATAGCATTGATAGATTTTATAACTGATTTCAGTACCTCATTAAGTACAGGAGAAATATTTTTCGACACTAAGTTCTCTCTGTGAATAACACAGTGCACAAGAAGCATTTCCGGATTCTCATCTTTCATCAATTTTAAGCAACCATTTTTCTTGCCCATCATAACAGGAGCACCATCAGCTGCACAAGATGTTATGTTTTCCATTGGTATATTATTGACATCTAAGTAGTGTTTTAGTTTATTATATATATCAGTGGCGGTAGTGGTGGTCTCTAACGATTTGCAGAATAACATTTCTTCAGCAAATTCACCTTTATCAATATATCTTACATAGGTTAGCAATAAGGCCTCACTGTCTCTCACAGTTGATTCATCCATTTGTACTGAGAATTTTCTTGATTTCAGCTTTTCAACAAGTTGCGTTTCAATATCTTCACTCATTTCATCTGTTCTTCTCCTAACAGTGTTGTTACTGAGTGGCATGGCTTTAACATCTTTGTCATCTTTTTCCAGAACTGTTTTAAGAAATGCTGATAATGATGGTTTAATTAAATCCTCCCCTATAGTATGATTTTTTCCAGATTTAGCAATGAGTAAAGAAATTTCATAACTAGCCTCAAGAGTACGACTGACAGTAACAGTTTGTGCAGTGAACAGAGACTTTATTGTTGATCTTTTTTCAAACTTATCCTTTAAAGATTTGAAGTAATTCAAATCTGAATTTACATACGCACTATGTTTCGCCTTCAAATGCGCCTCAAGACGACCTGGTTTAATTGATTCGTTGGTCAAGCATTGTTGGCATAAGAGGCAGAAAGGTGACCGTTCACCATGGACAGCGGGTATGAAACCAAGTTTTAAATATTACTCTGAATACTGACGAACTTTCTTCTTGCTTGCACTACTCATTTTAGCACGAGCAGTCAAAGAAATAATTCTCAGAAAATGGATTGCTTTCCCTTGAGAGAAAACGGAGGAAATAGATATTATAAGGGTAATTTAGCAAAAGCTCTTTGAATCGCATTTCTAAATCCAATTCAATAAATAAGGTTCTCCCATGACCTCGCGCGCTTCGTGCGACGTGCATGAAGAGCGATGGCGCGGTGATTATGTAATAACTACACAATAAAGACCTTTTTTACCCCAAAAAAATTATTTACTCAAAATAACATCTGAAACATAAACTACATATGTTTACCTGATGGAAAATCCAAAAAAATAAAAATTGAAAATTTGGACCCAGACCTCCTCAGTCGCGCTCAATTGCCCCCCTTAAAAATCAAATTGCCCCCCTGTGGAGCGTACGCCCCACGTTGGGAACCACTGATGTAAACGGTGGCATGCACATATGTGTAGTGGAGATTATAAATGGCATGGATCAATAAGGGTTAATCTACAAACCTCACTTTTCATTATCTACATCATCGATTTGGCAACCACCAACTTTGTGGCTAGTTCCAGGTGTGCTTTTCGTTACCTTATCTCTTCTTCTTGTCGCCTCATCTCTTCTCTCAGCTGTTCTTCTTGTCGCTCAATCTCATGTTTCTTCTCCAAGGTATTTGATTCTATTGAGAGTGCAGCTAGATCAACTTCAACTTCCATTCGAGCAAAGGCCCTTGATGCTTTACTGGCTATAGAACCAGATTTATGTCCTGATCTTTGTGTAGATACATTTGAAATATTATCTTGAGGTGTAATCACATCTTCCATTCCAGCACCTTGTTGCGTGGCTTGTTTCCTGTTTTCCAGGCTGGCAAGCGAACAAGCTTCTTGGCTTCTTTCCAAACTTTAGCAGAACTAAATTTCTCCAGACTCTTCAGAAGCTGTTTGAAGTAAACATTCCAGCTTCTGAATTCAACATAGTAGAATAGTTGTTCTACACAAGATTCTGGGCAGTGGGCAGGTGCTATAGACCTGCACGGGAAGGTAGACGCTCCCGTCCCCACGAGTCTCGGGCAGATGGGGCTCGTCAGCCTGGGAAGGCAGTCCATCTAGGAGAGGGAAAACTCTGATTTAAAACCTCCACTGCCTTGTGGCTATATCCAGTCATGGAAAAGGCTCCAGGAGTAAACCTGGCTGGTTGAGATCTATTTTCTTCAGTTCCTCTTCCAAGGAACCAGTCTTCAGTTCCTCCTGGTACTAATTTTTGGGCGAATCTCTCTCCAGAGATCCAGGCCAATCTGTCCCACTTCTACCACCTCCTGACTGTAAGGTAGCTTTCGACTCGATATAATGGCAGATTATTATATTGTTCAAGGATTTTCTCCCTCTAGCCACTAGGAGAAGACACGGGGTGAGGAGATAGCGTCGTTTTACGAATGGGAACTCTCCACGAGACATTCAAAGCCGTAGAAAGATAAATCATCAAAACAAACTCTCTTGATTAATAGTTTCTTTATTGTCAAAGTAAAACAGTCAGATATTCATCTAAACCTCTTCTTGATAAGTACATTTTAATCTTCGTCAAACTCCAGCATGTGGCTCCGAAATATTAGAAAACGTCTTTGGTGTTGGAAAGCTCTGACCATTGGTCGAAAGCTATACTGTCCCACCATGCTTCCTCCGAACTAAATAAAAACCTACAAGTTTCTTCCAAGAATCCCAGCAGCAAACACGCCTCTGACTACATAATATATCCCACCCACATAATTACAGGCAGACAACATTTAAAGGCAAATTCCATAATTTATGACACAAAAAATTAAGCCAAACGGCCACTACACTCACTCTCTCACTCACTCATCTACTCTCACTCACTCACTCACACTCTCATTCACTCACTCACTCTCAGTCACTCACATTCACTAACACACTCACTCACACTCTCTCACTCACACTCACTTACTCACTGTCACTCTCTCTTTCTCTGTCTCTCTTTCTCTTTCTCTCTCTCTCTCTCTCTCTCTTTCTCTCTCTCTCTCGGTAACCATGTGCCTATGATCTCCAGTGAGCAAGTGTTCGAAGAAGCTCACAAACAAAGATCTGGAGTTCCTACTCTTTTTTCCCCTCTCTTCCTTCATCCGGTCCACCTTAGCTGAAACACCAGTAACTAATATGTTCATCAGACACGGACTGCCCCGAACCTACATGAAAGTTTCAAAATCTCGGCGCTTTCTCTCAGCATTGAGTGCACTAATGTAAAAAGAAAATGTATCTACGGTATTGGACACAGATGTTAAACACAAATTGCCTGCGGTATCAGTGAAACCTTCTGTATATATACTTTTGTAAATAGTTTTGAATATTCCCTGTTTTTAATTAGTTTTTAAGAAAATAGCTATTATTAATGAATTTCAGTGCATCAATTTGTTTTTTGAAATAAAATTTTGAGATATTTAACGCATTAGGCTTTGGCGGCTGTTATTTTTCTGCTCTGACCTTAACCGCTGCTCTCTGCATGTTGTTTATTTGTTGTTCTGAGTTTGGTTCCATGGTATGGATTAGGTATTGGGAATACAGCCATCTCTTACACATCACAGATCCAAGCACAAGTCTAATTTCCCAATAAGCTGTTCACGTACTATTTATGGTAACTCCCTTCAATAACATTATCGAGATAGACACAAAGTGCTGGAGTTACTCAATGGGCCGGGCAACATATCTGGAGAAAAACAATGGGTAATTTTTTTGTTTTGTTTAGAGATACAGCACGGAAACTGGCCCCTTCAGCCCACGGAGTCCATGCCGATCAGCGATCCCTGCACACTAACGCTATCCTACACACACTTACTTACTTAGACTTAGTTCCTCCCACACTGTTGAGTGCGTTGGGCAGCAAGCTTTGGCCATTCTGTTCGGTTATGTGCAACGTCTTCCACCCTCGATAGGTTAGCGTCCCGGGCTTCCAAATCCTACCAGAATGTTCACCTCATGTGAGTTTTGGTCGGCCTCTTTTCCTTCTTCCGTCAGCTTGCCATGTCATTGCTATCTTAGGTGCACGTTCTGCTGACATTCTGAGTACATGTCCTGCAGATTTCATCCTGTGTCCCTCCATGTCCTGGATGAGAGGCTTTGTTGCAATTTCCCGGTAGATCTCCTCATTTGTGATGTGGTCTCTGTAGCTAGTCTTCAGGATCCTCCTCAAGCAACGTTGTTGGGATGCATCCAATTTATTTTTCATCTTCACATTGATTTTCCATGTATCAGTGGCACAGAGGGCTGTAGGGAAGACTACGGACTGGAAGAGTTTGACTTTTAGCATCTTGGATATCCCACCACTAGACCATATTGGCTGCATTTGTCTGAAGATTGATGCAGCTTTACCAATTCCGAGTATTTTATAATTTTTACCGAAGCAAATTAAAAACCCTAGCGTCTTTGGCATTTTGGAGGAAACCGGAGCACCTGGAGAAATCCCACAAAGGTCACGGGGAGAACGTAAAACTCCATACAGACAGCACTCGTAGTGTGGATCGAACCTGGGTCTCTGGCGCTGTAAGGCAGCAGCTCTAACGTGGGTGACGTTTCGGGTCGGGACTCGCCTTCAGACTGAAAATAGAGGGGAGGGAATTGGAGGTAAGAATAGAATAGAAACATAGAAAATAGGTGCAGGAGTAGGCCATTCGACCCTTTGAGCCAGCACCGCCATTTAATATGATCATGGCTGATCATCCAGAATCAGTACCCTGTTCCTGATTTCTCCCCATATCCCTTGATTCCATTAGCCCTAAGAGCTAAATCTAACTCTTTTAAACACACGGACCAATATAGAACAAATCAGGGCCAGCAACAGGTGAACAGCAACAGCAAGGAAGGGTGGAGCCCATAATGGCCCATTGTTGGCTGGGGAAGAGGTTATAACGAAGGGATACAATAACATTATTACCGACCCAAAACATTGCCTATCCATGTTCTCCAGAGATACTGTCCCACTCAGATATTTTGTGTACACCAGCATCTGCAATGGAGCAGTCTGAAGAAGGGTCTCGACCCGAAACGTCACCCATTCCTTCTATCCAGAGATGCTGTCTGACCTGCTGAGTTACTCCAGCATTTTATGTCCAGCATCAGCAGTTCTTTGTTTTCATATTCTCCCTTCTACCCATTCCTCCCCCACTCCCAATTCTTCCGTCTACACCGCATCTGCACCCAGGATGAGGTGTTCCAGACCAGGGCATCGGAGAAGTCCTCATTCTTTAGGGAACGGGGGTTCCCCTCTTCGATTATAGATGAGGCTCTCACCAGGGTCTCCTCTATATCCCGCAGCTCTGCTCTCACTCCCCATCACCCTACTCGTAACAAGGACAGAGTCCCCCTTGTCCTCACCTTCCACCCTACCAGCCGTCGCATTTGCTTTCACCTCCTTTCCCCATTTTGTACCAACATTTGATACAGTAACATTTAAACGACGTAGGAAGGAACTACAGATGCTGGTTTACACTGAAGATAGACACAAAAAACAGCGGGTTAGACAACATCTCTGGAGAAAAAGAATATGTGACATTTTGGTTTCAGACTCTTCTTCGGACTCAAGTCTGTTGCCATCTGTAAAACATCTGTCATGTTTCAATGGTAGACTTCCAAAATATATTGGACATTTGGGCACAATTTCAGAAAGTGTGGTGCGTAGGTCCCGAAATGAAAGCGAGGAGCCAGGTATTTCGGGAGGCACCTTTATTTATGTCCTTCTAGATTGTAGGGAAGTCCACGAGAGAAAGATGGCACCCAAACCCTTGCCTTTAAACCTCTGGTTAAGGGCCGCCTCTGGACTGAACCATTCCCGTGCCGAGGGGTTTGACAGTTAGGATGGTCCGACCCTTGGGAGCCGCCACAAAAGTTTAGATTAGAGATACAGTGTAGAAACAGGCCCTTCAGCCCACTGAGTCCGTGCCGACCAGTGATTACCCGCACACTAATACTATCCCACACACTAGGGACAATTTACTATTTTATCAAAGCCAATTAAGCTACAAACTTGTACATCTTTGGACAGTGGGATGAAACCAGAGCCCCCCGGAGAAAACCCACTCAGTCACGGGCCGAACGTACAAAATCCGTACCAACAGGACCCGTATTCAGAATCGAACCTGGGTCTCTAGCGCTGTGAGGTAGCAACTGTACCGCTGTGCCGCCCCTGAATGTATCCAACTGTAAATCCTTGGTGTTGCACCTGTTACATAGTTCTCTTGAATGAGCTTTCCAATTACACAAAGTGGCGTTCTCTGTTACAGGATTCTCAGTAGGATTTGCATTAGAGTGCAAGGATTTCTGGCTGCCCATTGCTATGAATCCAGCTGTTTTCCTTGCTGGTTCTGGTTAGACAGATGTTTCCCATAAATAGTCTAATGATCCAAATGAATTGGAGAAGTGAGATTCACAACAATCCAGAAATCAGTTTAGCATTTTGATTAATATGTTCTTTTAAACAAGATTAGTCGTGGAATGTGCAACTTCTCATGTATGGTCTGTAAACTCTTCCTATATTGTGATCTAATTATGCTTCTAAACTGATAGCCAAACATCAACATCAACATTCCCTGTGTTCCCATTCTATTTTCACTTGGTTCTCAGAATAAAAATTTTAAACTTTGGAGATTACTCCACCTTATTTTCTCTTACATCTTCAAGCTTTGCAAAACCATATAACCATATAACCATATAACCATAACAGCACGGAAACAGGCCATCTCGTCCCTTCAAGTCCGTGCCGAACATTTTTTTTTAATTATTATTATTTTTTTTAATTAAAAATAAATACTTCCCCCTAGTCCCATCTACCTGCACTCAGACCATAACCCTCCATTTCTTTCCCGTCCATATACCCATCCAATCTATTTTTAAAGGATAACATCGAACCTGCCTCCACCACTTCCACTGGAAGCTCATTCCACACAGCTACCACTCTCTGAGTAAAGAAGTTCCCCCTAATGTTCCCCCTAAACTTCTGTCCCTTAATTCTCAAGTCATGTCCCCTTGTTTGAATCTTCCCTACTCTCAATGGGAAAAGCTTATCCACGTCCACTCTGTCTAACCCGCTCATAATTTTAAAGACCTCTATCAAGTCCCCTCTTAACCTTCTGCGCTCCAAAAAATAAAGACCTAACTTGTCAAACCTTTCTCTGTAACTTAGTTGCTGAAACCCAGGCAACATTCTAGTAAATCTCCTCTGTACTCTCTCTATTTTGTTGACATCCTTCCTATAATTAGGCGACCAAAATTGTACTCCATACTCCAGAATTGGCCTCACCAATGCCTTGTACAATTTTAACATTACATCCCAACTTCTATATTCAATGCTCTGATTTATAAAGGCCAGCACACCAAAAGCTTTCTTTACCACCCTATCTACATGAGATTCCACCTTCAGGGAACTATGCACAGTTATTCCTAGATCCCTCTGTTCAACTGCATTCCTCAATTCGCTACCATTTACCGTGTACGTCCTATTTTGATTTGTCCTGCCGAGATGTAGCACCTCACATTTGTCAGCATTAAACTCCATCTGCCATCTTTCAGCCCACTCTTCCAAATGGCCTAAATCTCTCTGTAGACTTTGAAAATCTACTTCATTATCCACAACACCACCTATCTTAGTATCATCTGCATACTTACTAATCCAATTTTCCACACCAAATAACCAAATAATTAGTTTAGTTGAGTGATACAGCATGGAAACAGGTCCTTGGGCCCACCGGGTCCGCTCCAGCCAATGATCATCCTACACACTAGGGACAATGTACAGAAGCCAATTAACCTACAAACCTCCATGTCTTTGGGATGTGGGAGGAAACCGGAGCACTCGGAGAAAACCCACGCGGTCACGGGGAGAACATACGAACTCCGTAGAGACAGCACCCGTAGTCAGGATCGAACCAGGGTCTGTCGCACCAAAGGTTCTTAATGATAGACACAAAGTGCTGGAGTAACTCAGCAGGTGAGCCAGCATCTCTGGAGAAAATGGATAGGTGACGTTTCACAGAGTGTTGGAGTAACTCAGTGGGTCAGGCAGCATCTCTGGAGAAAATGGATAGGTGACGTTTCACAGAGTGTTGGAGTAACTCAGCGGGACAGGCAGCATCTCTGGAGAACATGGATAGGTGACGTTTCACAGAGTGCTCGAGTAACGCAGCGGGTCAGGCAGCATCTCTGAAGAAAATGAATAGGTGACGTTTCACAGAGTGCTCGAGTAACTCAGTGGGTCAGGCAGCATCTCTGGAGAACATGGATAGGTGTCGTTTCGGATCAGGACCCTTCTTCGGACTGATTGTGGGTGGGAGGGGGTGGATTGGAAGCAAGAAAGGACCAGGACAAATCAGGACCGGCAACAGATTACCTCAGGCAAGGACAGTACAGAAACATAGAAAATAGGTGCAGGAGTAGGCCATATGGCCCTTTGAGCCAGCATCGCCATTCAATATGATCATGGCTGATCATCCAGAATCAGTACCCCGTTCCTGCTTTCTCCCCATATCCCTTCATTCTGTTAGCTCTTAGAGCTATATCTAACTGAAAGGCTGATTATCTGCTAGGGATGGTGTGAATCTGAGGAATATATTGTGAACTGTGGAACTAATTAACTGACTTTTAGTGCAAGAAGGGGGTGGGAGGGTGGAGGGGGGGGGAAGGAGAGGAGGAAGGGGAGCATATGTAGAAGTTACCTTAACTCAGAGAATCCAATGTTTACATTACTGGGTAGTGAGTTGTTCCTCCATGTTGTGTACAGCCTCAATCTGGCAAAGGAGGAGGCCCGGGACACATTTCTTAAAGTCACACACATGCCGTAGGTAGAACAATGGAAGATAGACTATATTCCTCACCAATGTGAGGTGAAGTACTTGGTGAGGGCTATTCACGGTGGGAATGCGTAGGGAATGGTGGATTCCTACGGAGTATTGAGGAATGGGGACTTTGGAGTTCGAGGATCCTTGAAATTGGCAACATTTAAGGTGGTAAAGAAGGCATACAGGATATTTACCTTCAATATCTGTTATCTCTACTACTGATTTTCCAGCATCCTTGGTTCCAGAGCCTTTCTGGATTATCTGTTTTGCCGGACCAACAGTGAAGTGGTTTTTTGGTGTGGGCTATCCAGTCAGTGGAAAGGCTATACATGAATCCCAGAATACATACATCTTAGAATAAAGGGGAGGCCATTTGAGACTGAGGTGAGAAAAGACTTTTTCACCCAGAGAGTTGTGAATTTGTGGAATTCCCTGCCACAGAGGGCAGTGGAGGCCAAATCACTGGATGGATTTAAGAGAGAGTTAGATAGAGCTCTAGGAGCCAGTGGAGTCAAGGGATATGGGGAGAAGGCAGGCACGGGTTATTGATAGGGGACGATTAGCAATGATCACAATGAATGGCAGTGCAGGTTCGAAGGGCCGACTGGCCTCCTCCTGCACCTATTGTCTATGTTTCTATGATAACAACCAAACCCCTCCTCTAGTAGGGAAACAAAAATGCAGCATCTATGGAGCGGAGGAAATAGGCAACGTTTCAGTCTGAAGAAGGGTTTGGGCCCGAAACGTTGCCTATTTCCTTCGCTCCATAGATGCTGCTGCACCCGCTGAGTTTCTCCAGCATTTGTTTACCTTCCATTTTCCAGCATCTGCAGCAAAGATACTAGAGGATCCGCGATATAATCTTTGATCTGCAGTTCCTTCTTCAACACTTTGTCCTCGAGTATCTTTGTTGTCCACAAAGGCGCTTCCGGCAGGAGGGGGGACGGGACAGTTTAGGAGTGGGTTTTTGTTGTTGTTTGGTGTATTGAGGGTGGGATGGAGAGGAAAAAGGAGGGGGAGAAGGAGGGAGGGAGAGAGGGAGGGAGGGAGGGAGAGAGAGAGGGGGAGAGAGAGAGAGAGGGAGGGAGAGAGAGAGGGAGAGAGAGAGGGAGAGAGGGACAGTGAGAGAGAGAGAGAGAGTGGGTTTGTAGGTTAATTGGTTTCTGGTAAAGATTGTAAATTGTCCCCCTGTGTGTGTGTAGGATAGTGTTAGTGTGCGGGGATCGCTAGTCTGCACAGACTCGGTGGGCCGAAGGGCCTGCTTCCGCGCTGTATCTCTAAACTAAACTAGTGTGTGAACGGACGATCGCTGGTCAGCACAGACTCGGTGGGGCCGAAGGGCCTGTTTCCGTGCTGTATCTCTAAACTAAACTGGTCTAAACTGGTTGAAGAACATAATTCAAACATCAAGTTGTCTACCTTGGATTTTTCCAGCATCTGCAGTTCTTTCTTAAACATGTACTTGTTCCTTGTACTTTTCCTGAGTGTATGATGGGGGTAATATGGAGTGAGCTTTACCCAAAATCAAATGTGAGGTAAGAGTCGTTTAATTGTCATATGTATGAACAATAGAACAACAAAATTCTGACTTGCTGCAGCTTCACCTGCATGTAACTGCAATAACACAGAGATAATATAAAACAACCAATAAAACAATAAATTAATAACTGTAATAGTGGACTATCATAATAGTGCAAAAAACTAAATTCATATTACATTCAAAGACAGTCCGTAGATGATCATAGATGCTGAAGTTAGTTTTGTGTGGTGTTGAAGAGCCTGATGTTTGCTGAGAAGAGACTATTCTTGAATCTGGTTGTCACGGTTTTCAGGCTGCTGTATCTTTCCCTATATCTATACTTAGGGGCGGCAGGGTGGCGCAGCGGTAGGGTTGCTGCCTTATAGCACCAGACACCAGGGTTCGACCCTGACTATGGATGCGGTCTGCACGGTGTTTGTATGTTGGGTGAACGCATGGGTTTTCTCCGGGTGCTCCAGTTTCCTCCCACACTCCAAAGACGTACAGGTTTGTAGGTTAATTGGTTTGTAAATTGTAATTTGTACCTAGTGTGTGTAGGATAGTGCCAATGTAAAGGGATCATTGGTCTTCGCAAACTTGGTAGGCCGAAAGGCCTGTTTCCACGCTGTATCTCTAAACTAAACTAAACTAATTCTGCCCTGAGAGTGTGTGCATGGACAACGCAGACACAGCTTAAAGGCCCTGTCCCACTGTACGAGCTAATTCAAGAGTTCTCCCGAGTTTCCCCCGATTCGAACTCGGAGAATTACGGTAATAGCCGCTCGTAGGTACTTGGGGCTCTCGTGGACTTTTTTCAACATGTTGAAAAATCTTCACGAGTCTTCACGAGCTTACCGCGTTTCCCGAGTACCTGCCGTTAGCGTTACGAGCCGCTAGGAGACTTCCCGAGCTCCGACGTACCCGCTACGTACATTCTACGTGCTTACCACGAGTTTAATTTTTTTAACTCGGGAGAGCTCTTGAATTACCTCGTACAGTGGGACAGGCTTTGAATTTTCTTTTTAAAAGGCAGTATATTGAGGCAACTGGCAGAATTGGTGCCCCTCTGCTACAGCAACTTGGATTCAATCCTGATCTCGGGTACAACGTGTATCATTTTCTTGTTCTCCCTATGACACGAGGATCTCCACCAAATGCTCCGTTCCTCCTATATCTCAAAGACATGCGAGTTGGTTGGTTAATTGAATTTTGTAAATTGCCCAGTGCGTGATTGGATGACAGATGTTGTCTATGTTTAGTTTAGTTTAGAGATACAGTGAGGAAACAGACCCTACAGCCCACCGTGTCTGCACCGACCAGCGATCCCCGCACTTTAACGCTACCCTACACACACTAGGGGTAATTTTACCTTTTATACCAAGCCAATTAACGTACAAACCTGTACATCTTTGGAGTGTGGGAGGAAACCGAAGATCTTGGAAAAAACCTACGCAGGTCAAGGGGAGAACGTACAAACTCCATATAGAAAAGCACTTGTAGTCAGGATTGAACCCAGATCTCTGGCACCATGCCATCCTTCAGCAAGGTCCCACATGGGTGGCTGGTCCATTAGGTTGGAAAACATGGGATCCAGGGTGAGCTAGTCAATTGGACACAAAGTTGGCTTGGTGGTAGGAGTCAGAGAATGGTAGTGCAGGGTTGTTTTTTTACATAGGAAGCCTGTGACCAGTGGTATGCCTCAGGGACTGATGCTCTGATGTCATTCAGTCACACACAGTGCTCTCAGACTGATTAATGATTTCAATTTGCAGAAATGAAAGAGATGAAGGAAAGAGAGATAGAGCTGAGGGATGAGAGATGGAGAGATAAATAGATGGAGAGAGGTAGGGAGATAGAGAGAGATATATATAGTGAGATGGAGAGAGATGATAGATAGAGAGAGGGATAATGTGATTGATACTTGTTGAGAGCAGAGCTGAAAATAGGTGAGGTGCCCTTGGGAAACAGTGTGGAAACAGGATGTCTGGGGATGGCCAGTTTATAAATGGACTACACTATGAAGGAAAATAGATCAATGTTAAGAGTTCTCAAGCCAGATAAGCAAAACAAAGATGTGTTTTGTTATTCAGTCCATGGATGAGTGGCAACTTGAATTTCTTGATTTTCTTTTCAGAGTTCAGACCTTGGATTAGAGTCTATTGTGCAACAAATCAGCTGAGCCCCTGGACAGATTAATGGTTGCCTGTTCAACATTCTGTACAACTGTAACATGACACCCCAACCCTAGTCCTCAGTACCATGGCTGAGGAAACAAGGCACAACATATACTCTGCGTAGGAATGAACAGCAGATGCTAATTTAAACCGAAGATAGACACAAAAAGCTAGAGAGACTCAGCGGCAATATTTCTGGAGAGAAGGAATGGGTGACGTTTTGGGTCGAGGCGATTCTTCAGACATATATTCCCTTCACTTCCCTATCAAACTATGATGCCATTTTCAGGGAATTATGTAATTGTACACCAAGGTACAGCTCCATTTACAATCCTGCAATAGATTTGGCCAGTCATGATTTGACTTCCCAAAATGCATCAAATCACACTTGTTTGAGTTAGATTTCAACTGGCATTCCTTCCCTCCCTCACCTCCCATCCCCTCACCTCCATACCTTTCCGGTTGATCAACATTATTTTGTAATCTTAGACAACAATTATCATTACCTAATATACTTATCAATTTTGTTGTCAACTCTGGCAAAGAAGAATCCAAAGATACTTTATGTACATTCAAGAGTCAATATTGTTTTATTGTCATACCAGACCAAGTGCAGATCGGGTCTGCTCCCCCAACGAAATATTCCAGCACTCATCCGTTCCCCCAACGCAACCCGTTTGGCTTAAAAAAACACTTTAATCATGAATAACCCGGTGGGGGGAGGGGGCAGGGGGTGTGGCACTCGGCAGCTTGAGAGCCCATCGTGATTGGTGCACTGGAGGGGGGTGGGGAGGGGGGGAGGGGGGGGTGGGGAGGGGGGAGGGAGGGTTGGAGCACTGGAGTGCCCGTCCCTCCTGGAGTGGCCCTGTCCTGCCTTGCGAGTGCATTGTGAAGTCACTCGGATTTTGTTTCCAAAATGGAAGAGTTTGAAGAAATCAGACTGTTTAAATTTTTTTTACGATTAATAACTTCGGAAATATAGGTGGAAATATGACGGGAAGATGTTTATCGCCACCACGGGAAAAATGTGAGTACGACGTGTGAAAATGAGAAAGCTGTGGCCTAGCATTAGGAAGAAGATAGCAATTAACCAGATTGACACACACAGAGACACATCGTGGGCACAAACAAGCCAAAGACTTTTAGTTATATAGAGATGTCCTAGATAGAACAATGACATTCTTACTTGCAGCAGCACAACAGAATATGTAAACATAGAACACTGTAAACAATATAAGAAACAAGAAATAAAAATATCTGGGTGTGTATATATACACATACTCACAAATACACATATATACAGATCATATTCGTATATATATATCCACACACACACACTCATATGTACACACAAAAAACAAACAATAATGGTGCAACAATAACAATAATAGTCTATGTAGTTAAGAGCTTGTTTAAGGCTGTAGTGTTTAATAGCCTAAAGGCTGTAGGGTAGAAGTTATTCCTGAACCTGACGTTACAGTTTTAAGGCTCCTGTACCTTCTACCCTATGGCAGGGGTGGTGTGGGTCTCTGATGATGCTTGCTGCCTTTTTGAGCTTCCTTCGATGGTAGGAAGGTCAGAACCCGTGATGGACTGGGCAGTGTTCACAAGTTTTTACAGTCTTCTTCACTCCTATATTAAATGAATGAGGGTAACTTGATAAAGAATAAATCCACTCAGAAAATAAAAGCTGTCATCACTGTGAGAAGCTGCATGAGATGAGCAAGATCTTCAATGAGTATTTCTCCCCTGTTTTTACTGTGGAGAAAGATTTGAAGATGAGGGAGCTTGCAACAGGAAATGGAGATGTCTGGAGGACAGTCCGTGTTATGGCCGATGATGTGCTGGACATCCTAAGACATATGAAAGTAGATAATTCACCCAGACCTGATCACATATATCTGAGGACAATGTGGGGAGCTAGAGAAGAAATTGCAAGCGCCCTGACTGAGAGATATGAATCATTG
Organism: Malacoraja senta; assembly: GCA_038087875.1. Lineage (NCBI taxonomy): Eukaryota > Metazoa > Chordata > Chondrichthyes > Rajiformes > Rajidae > Malacoraja > Malacoraja senta. The sequence goes on from JAXLNO010005921.1 coordinate 146,818, forward strand.
TTAGACATGGGTGAGGTGCCGGATAACTGGAGGTTGGCAAATGTTGTGCCTCTATTTAAGAATGACTACAGGGCAAAACCTAGAAACTATAAATCAGTGGGCCTACAATCTGCGGTAGGTAAGTTACTGGACAGGATTCTGAGAGATGGGGTAAATATGCATTTGTAGAGACAAGGGCTGGTCAGCGTAGTTTCGGACGTGGGAGATCATGCATCGCCAATCTGGTAGTTTTTGGAAAAAGTAACCAAGAAGGTTGATGATGATAAGGTCATAGACATTGTACATATGGTCTTCAGCAAGGCCTTTGATAAGTTTCTGCATGGTAGGCTGCCCTTGATGATTAGAGCTCATGGCATTCAGGGAGAACTAGCTGCCTAACCAATGAATTAGGTTCATGGAAGGAAGCATAGGGTGATAGTGGAAGTGATTTTCACACAGGAGGCCTGTGACTAGAGGTGTCCCTCAGGGATCTGTGCTGGGCCCATTGCTGATTGTGGTTTATATGAGCAACTTAGATGAAAATGTGCAGCATGATTAGAAACTTTGCAGATGACATTGACATAGTTGGTATCATAAACAGTGAACATAGTTATCAAAAATTACAGCTGGATCTTGATCAGTGAGACAAGTGGGCTGAAGAATGGTTAATGGAGCTTCCAGGCCTGACCTACTGACACTGTTGATCATGCCACCATCAGCCCACAAAGCTTCCAGGCCATGTTTGCCTCCAACCTTCACCTGTACTCTAGCCCCTCGTGGGCCCATTGACTCCGCCGATCCTCACCTCGTCACCGGCCACCAGCCGGCCAAAGACATCAACTCACATGGTTTGCAGTCCCAGTTTTCGGCCATTGGCTGTTGGCCCCTACAATGTATGGTAGAGCTGTCTGGGATCCTTCCCCCCCCTGCGACTTACTTCTGATACAGACCAGTCAGTCTTGAACAGAGGCCTTATCTTTGTACCCCTACACCCCCCACTTCAACGAGTTCAGGGCTTACCATGATGTAGAGCTCTTCTTCAGTTGCCTCCGCTTCCGAGCCTTTTTCTACGGGAAGGAGTCCTCACCTCCTGGTGAAAACACCGTCCTCCATATCCAACATTCCCCCTCCTCTTTGACCCCCTGTGCCGGCCTTCTACCCTCTCCCGACCTGTTTATTTCGAACTGCCGGCATGACATATCTCTAAACCAAACTCAATTATGAACAAATGGTGATTCAATTCTAAGTCAGGATGGATCCCAGGTCAGGTTCTCACACATCTGCTGACCTTGTTGTTCTTGTGCTTGAGATGTTGAGTTTGGAATGTTCTGATGGGCTAGACGACACGTATCTGCAGTGTGTTTTGTCGCTGGTTAAAGCTTGTGGTGCAGTGAATAAACGAGGAAATGAAATTGAGCATTGTGCAATCAACAACAGACAATCACTTTTGACTTTATAATGGAAGGAAGGTCACTAAAGTCCCAGATCTTGATTACTGAGTACTGTACATTTTCCAGGCACCTAACATTAATTTACCTTGATTGGGTTACTTGGATCTGCATAAGGAATGGGAACAGCTTCAAACAATCTACTTGATTGTCGTTAATTAATTTTATTAATAATATCATAGAGTCATAGAGTGATACAGTTTGGAAACAGGTCCTTCGGCCCAACTCGCCCAACAATGTCCCAGCTACACTGGTCCCACTTGCCTGTGATTGGTCCATATCCACCCAAACCTGTCCTATCCATGTACGTCCAACTGTTTCTTAAACAATAGCATAGTCCCAGCCTCAACTCCCTCCTCTGGCAGCTTGTTCCATAAACCCACCACCCTTTGTGTGAAAAAGTTACCCCTCGGATACCTATTAAATCTTTTCGCCTTCACCTTGAACCTATGTCCTCTGTTCCTGGGCAAAGTAATCTATGCATTGAATAACAGTTGATTGCGTTATCATTTCAATGTGTGCTGATCTTTCAGGAAACGTTCCAAGTCAATCCATGTTCATCACACTCTGAAGAAGGGTTTCGGCCCGAAACGTTACCTATTTCCTTCGCTCCATAGATGCTGCTGCACCCGCTGAGTTTCTCCAGCATTTTTGTGTACCTTCATCACACTCATAGTCACTTTGAGGTAACATTGGCAGGGCAGGTTGTCGCTTCTAGTAATCTTGATAAGGAATGTCTAGCCAAGTGTACAATGCTCAATTATTTCATAAAGTCAGATTCAAGTTAGGGCCGTGGACCAGTGTCTGTTCCATGCAAGATTAATCCTGATATTGTGAACTTTACACTAATACCAAATAATGTGGGCTAAACCCTGCAGCTCCAAACCAGTGCTGCCACCAAAGCAATAGGTTATAAGGTGAAGTTAAATCACTACATTGTTTACAACTTTGGAGTTTTGATTTATGCAAAATGTTAGTGGAAATGTGGTAACTCTTGTATTGTCTCAATGTAATCTATATTTCCTGTAGTCTTGTACTAAAGTATGATTGTCCTTGTGTATTGTAAATGTTTGACAGAACTGTATGCAAAAAGGAATTTCACTGAACCCAGGTATATGCGACAATGAAGTACCATTGAACCATTGAATCAATGCACCCACTGTCACTTGAATACATAAGCAGGTTATAGTCAAGAATTATTTTAAAATTCATTTGCCCAGGTTTATGCACAGGTATGAAGTATTAATAGTCTCAGTTCAGTTTAGTTTATTGTGAAACAGTGAAAGCTGTTTACAGTGAAAAGCTTTTGTTGTGTGCTAACCAGTCAGCAGAAAGTCAATACATGATTGTAATCGATCTGAAGATAGACACAAAAAGCTGGAGTAACTCAGCAGGACAGGCAGCATCTCTGGAGAGAAGGAATGGGTGACGTTTCAGGTTGAGACCCTTCTTCAATTCTTCTCTCCAGAGATGCTGCCTGCCCCGCTGAGTTACTCCAGCTTTTTTATGTCTATCTTCTGTTTAAACCAGTATCTGCAGTTCCTTCGTACACATTACAATCGATCCATTTACAATGTATCACAGCAACTGGAGAAAGAATCTCATCCTTTAATCCCATTTTTTCCCCTCAGTCCAACACACTGAACACAATGGAAATTAGCTGACTGACCGGAGATGTGTTCTCCATGACTTTGCATAACTCAAGCTGTGGAAGCTCTACAGAGCTGTAGATGTTGTGTACATGGATTTCAGAAAGGTATTCGAAAAGGTAGCATGGTAGGCTGCTCTGGAAGATTTGATCACATGAGATCCAAGGAGAGATAGCTGAATGGATAGCAAATGGCTCCATGGAAGGAAGCAGAGGGTGATGGTGGAAGGTTGCTTCACTGATTGGAGGCGTGTGACTAGTGGTGTGACTCAGGGTTCGGTGCTGGGCCCGTTACTGTTTGTCATCTACATAATTGATTTGGATGATATAATGTGGGGCAAGATTAGCAAGGTTGCTGATGATACAAAAGGGAGTGGTTTTGCAGATAGTGAAGATGGTTGTGAACGATTGCAGGTAGACAATGGTTGTGAACGATTGCAGCAGGATCTGGATCGATTGGCCAGTGGGCTGAGGAATGGTTGATGGAAGTTAATACAGAGAAGTGTGAGGTGTTGCTTTTTGGGACATCTAACACAGTAAATAGTCGGTCTCTGGGGAGTGTTGAGAGGAGAGGGATCTAGGAGTACAAGTGCAAGGTTCCTTAAAGGTCGAGTCATAGGTAGATAAGGTGGTCACAAAGGCTTTTGGCACATTGTCCTTCATCAGTCAGAATAATGAGTACAGAAGTTGGGAGGTCATGTAGCAGTCATATAAGACATTGGTGAGACCGCATTTAGAATATTGTGTTCAGTTCTTGGCACCATGTTATAGGAAATATGTTGTCAAGCTTGAAACTGGTCAGAAAATATTTACAAGGATGTTGCCAGGACTAGAGGGTGTGAGTTATAGGGAGAGGTTGAGTAGGCTGGGTCTCTATTCCTTGGAGCGCAGGAGGATGAGGGGTGATCTTGCAAGAGGTATACAAAACCATGAGAGGAATAGTTCGGGTAGATGCACAGAGTCTTTTGCCCAGAGTAGGGGAATCGAGGACCAGATGACATAGTTTCAAGGTCAATGGGAAAAGATTTAATAGGAATCCGAAGGGTAACTTTTTCACACAAAGTGTGGTGGGTGTATGGAACAAGCTCCCAGAGGAGGTAATTGAGGCTGGGACTATCCCCTCGTTTAAGAAACAGTTAGGCAGGTACATTAATATGACAGGTTTGGAGGGATATGGACCAAAGGCAAGCAGGTGGGACTAGTGTAGCTGGGACATGTTGGCCGGTGTGGACAAGTTGGGCCGAAGGGCCTGTTCCCAAACTATATCACTCTATGACTCCATAACTAAACCAGGGGCCACAGTCTTAGAATAAAGGGGAGGTCATTTAAGACTCGGGTCAGAAAAATCTTTTTCACCCAGAAGATTGTGAATTTATGGAATTCCCTGCCACAGAGGGCAGTGGAGGCCAAATCACTGGATGGATTTAACAGAGAGTTAGATAGAGCTCTAGGGGCTAGTGGAGTCAAGGGATATGGGGAGAAGGCAGGCATGGGTTATTGATAGGGGACGATCAGCCATGATCATAATGAATGGCGGTGCTGGCTCGAAGGGCCGAATGGCCTCCTCCTGCACCTATTTTCTATGTTTCTATGTCTCTATGTTTAAAAGTCATGGAAGGAAGGAGATAATTTTCATTGGAGATGGGTTGTATGATGTGAAAGTGTTCATCGAATGTAAAATTTCTGTTTGCATTCGACTAGGTCAGTTTATCTTGGCATTACATTTGGCATATACATTGTGGGCCAAAGGGTGAGTTCCTGACCTGTAATATTCTGTATCTGATAGTGTACAAAGCACACATTCACCCTGCCTCTGTTCCTGTACCTCTTCTGACTGATCTGTTGGGCTGAGACTCCAGCCCCAACCTCTTACACAATGTGAGATTTGTGGAATGACAAATACATTTCCATCACTTAGTGACTGGAGCACCTCGGGCACTGGGCCAAGTGTTTGCTGATAAACTGTCCACTATTGCCTGGGTTCTTGAGTGAACAAGGCACTCTTTCAATATCTTCTCAACTATCTAAAAGATCAAGTAACAGGGTGGAACGTAATTAATTCAATTTGAAGTTCATATTTATGTTATAAAATTAGATATGATAAATATAGATTAATTGCATAAATGTAGCTGTCATTGATAAGCTTGATCTGTTCACACCATTTTGAATCACATGCCCGTTCAAAAATTCCTCCATTCACACCATTCTGAATCACATACCCCATTCAAAAATGTATCCACCAGCACCATTCTGAAGAACATCCCCATTCAAAAATGTATCCACCAGCACCATGGTGAATCACATACCCCATTCAAAAAATTATCCATTCACACAATACTGATTCACATACCAAATGTGCAGGAAGGAACTGCAGATGCCAGTTTACACGGAAGACAGACACAAAATGCTGGAGTAACTCACAGGCAGTATCTCTAGAGAGAAGGAATGGGTGACATTGTGGGTCGAGACCCTACTTCAGACCAAGATGTGTTCAGATCCAATAGACTACTATTAAATTTTATAAGTTCACATTTCCATCCAAATCCCACTGACTCCCATTTCACAGTCAACAGCTCCATTCTCATTGACATGCGATTTACACATAGGCCAGGAGGATTTTCCCCCCCAATGGATCTCAACCCAAAACATCACCCATTCCTTCTATCCAGAGATGCTGCCTGTGCCTGTGAGTTACTACAACATTTTGTGTCTATCTTCGGCTTAAACCAGCATCTGCCGTTCCTTCGTGTACATTAAGAATGTTTTGAACTTGTTTAGCATGGTTTGAACTCATTGTTTGAAACAGAATTCATTAACATTGTCCAATAGGGAGAGTGAGTATTTCTTTAATAAATGCCCCAATTTGTTTGCTTTTCCTCGTGAAAGGCTGTGCTTGGTATTGGGTTTCCTGAATTCAACTGTAATCAATATCAGACTGACAGACAAAAAGCCTTGATCTCGCCATTAACTATGGGGTAACATGCAGTCTAGTTCAGGCTAGGCTGTGATGTCTCCCAGTAAATGGAAATAGCTCTCAAACATACCATATGAGAACTGATCTTCAAAGTTCAGTCATGTGAGAAAGTTACTGTAGAGAGTGTGTCTACTTACAGCTAAAGCAGAACAAGAGGTCAGTGCACTTGTATCAGAGAAATTGATTAAAACATGTTTAAATAACCTACGCCTTTCCAGAGAATGCCATCTTGTAACAAAAGGCCTGTTATCAATAGATTATGAGAGGTGGCTGTTGATTGAATTGAATTGAATACTTTATTGTCACATGTGACAAGGCTCAGTGACATTCTTTGCTTGCACACACAAGGCATGGAAATAGTTGCCCATAAAGGGCGCTTACAAAGTGACAAATTTCCATCCCCCCACGCCAGGTCCTCCTTTGTTCCTTCCCTCGGCAGCGGCGCCCTCAATTCCACGTCTCCATCCTCGTCCATCAGTAGGCGCCATCATCGACCGCCACACCGGCCTCTTCACTAACGCTGCCTGGTCCTCTCCGGACACCTTCGTGGCACCAACCCAAGCCCCCGCTGCGGGCTCCATCCACCCAGGCAAGAAGTAACTGTGAGTTGTGTGCAAAACATTTTTTTCATGCGGTGTCAGCCACAGCATATCTCCATTCTCAGTCAGAGAGCCACGGGTCAATATCCCACCAAAGAAACACCAGTGGATTCTAGTGCTATACAGGGCGTTCTGCAGAGATTGTTGCAATTTTATAACCACATGTTAAACCAAAATACTACCAGGCACAACTGGCAGAGCTGCTCCCTCAGTGCTAGAGAATATTGTGAGCAATTTTGGGCACTATATCTGAGAAAGGATGTGCTGGCTCTGGAGAGGGTCCAGAGGAGGTTTACAACAATGATCCCAGAAATGAGTAGGTTAACCTATCATGAACATTTGTTAGCACTGGGCCTGTACTCTCTGGAGTTTAGAAGAATGGGGGGGGGCCTCATTAAAATCTACAGAATAGTGAATGGCTTGGATAGAGTGGATGTGGAGAGGATGTTTCCACTAGTGGGAGAGTCTAAGACTGGAGGCCATAGCCTCAGATTTAAAGGAAGTTCTTTTAGGAAGATGAGGAGAAATTTCTTAAGGCAGAGGGTGGCAAATCCATGGAATTTGTTGCCACAGAAGGCTGTGGAGGCCGTCAGTGGATATTTTTAAGTCGAAGATAGATAGATTCTTGATTGGTACAAGTGTCCAAGGTTATGGGGAGAAGGCAGGAGAATGGGGTGAGGAGGGAGAGATAGATCAGTAATGAATGAATGGTGGAGTGGACTAGATGGGCCAAATGGCCTAATTCTACACCCATTCCTTATGACCTGGCCTTGTTTCTGCCCTCAAGTACTGTCCATGTGGAGTTTGCACCTTCCCCCTGTGACTGCGCTGGCTACCTCCAGGTGCTCCAGCTTCCTTGTACACCACATGCTGGCTTGTTGTTTAATCGGCCTCCGTGAAGTCAAAATATGATGCATAAATGTGATAACACTGAACTGGTGTGAACGGATGGTCAATGACTGGTGTGGATTCGGTGGGCTGAATGGCCTGATATATATTTCAGCCCTCTAAAAAATAATCCCAAAACGTTATTTAAGGAATACAGGTTAATCCCAGAATCCTCATTGATATTTTTCTTGCAGTTGATACCACCGAAGAACACAGATCATCTGTAGCTCATCACATTTCCCTTTGAATGAAAATTGAAAGCAGTGTTTGAGAGTGTCAGCTGTGAGGACAGGTTGGACAAACTTAGATCATTTGCTCTTGTGGAGTTGGAATATGAGGGGGATAAAGGACACCTGATGGAAGTATATATAATTATGAGAGACACAGAGTAGAGAGGAGTAAATCTTAAATGATTTTTTACACAGAGAGTGGTGGGTGCTTGGAGCGTGCTGTCAGAGGAAGTAGTGGAAACAGATATGATAGCAATGTTTAAAGGCATTTAAACAGGCATGTATGTGGTACTGCCCTATGTTTTATGTTAACTAATAAATTGATTTTGACTGTCGCGCCACACAGTGGCTCTTTTATTTTTTATTTTTATTATTATCTTGTTTATCTATTTATACTCTGTTTATGGGCCTGTTAGGCTGCTGCATGTAATAATGTAATTGTTCTGTTGTTGGAACATTTAATTAGACATTTCATTAAAGAAGCTTAACTCTCTTGTCTCTCTTGGGTCCTGACATGTGAACAGAGAGGAAATAAAGGGGTGTGTGGAAAGGAACGGCAGATGCTGGTTTAAACCAAAGGTAGACACAAAAATCTTGAGTAACTCAGTGGGAAAGGCAGCATCTCAGGAGAGAAGGATTGGGTGATATTTTGGGTCGAGACCCTTCTTCAGTCTGGATAGACCATGTGCAGGAAGATGGGGGCAAAGTTTGTAAAGGCAACATAGCCAGCACAGACATTGTGATGCTAGGGCTTGTCCCTGTGTCATCCTGCTCAATGTTCTTTGTTTATTCATTCAATAGTGTTTACTTTTCAAGAAATACTCAGTGGTTCTAAATGTTTTTAAAATGTTGTGAAAGGTTTTGCAAGAATGAATCTATATATTTTACTTTTTTCTCCGTTTTTCATATTCTGATTTACATTGTAAAGAATCTCATTGCGTACGCACACAGAAACCAATCAAACAGTATCATACTTCAAGGCCAGAGTTTATGTTGCACTTGAACCTGCAAACACCCTTGTTGGTATAACTTTATCAGTGTAACCATCTGTTGGCTTGTTACTTATTTGTTTACCGAGGCAGCTTGCTGTTAAATAAAGGTGTTATATTTACCCCAGCTTCTCACTATGTAGCAGATCCCCCCCTTGTCAATCTTTTCCGAGAGTTTCCCTTCTTTATCTCTTTCCTTTGCTGCTACATTTTCCTTGATCTCCATTCCCTTTGTCCTGTTTTCACATCTTACACGTCCTTATCTATACAGTTCCTTATCTATCGACCTCCCATTCCCCTGACATCAGCCTGAAGAAGGGTCTCGACCCAAAATGTCACCCATTCCTTCTCTTCAGAGATGCTGCCTGTCCCGACGAGTTACTCCAGCATTTTGTGTCTATGTTCTGATTGGATCTCTTGTTGTTTCCTTGCATTCTTATTTTGATTGTCATTAAAGTTGTTGGCCTTGCCTGTACTGGATCCCACCCCTGGCCCAAGACAAGCAACAAGACACAATGACATAAAAGTTAACATAAACATCCACCACGGCAGAATCCCACATTCCTCACTGTGATGGAAGGCAAAAAAGTCCAATCTTCTTTCTTTTTATTCTCCCGCGGTCGGGGCAGTAGAGCCATTGTCGGGGTGATCGAAGCTCCCGCAGCGGGCGGTTGAAGCACCTGCGTAGGGGCGATTGAAGCTCCTGTGTCGGGGTGGTCGAAGCACCTGCAGCTTGGAACTCCCAAGGTCGGTCTCTGACCAGAGACCGCGAGCTCCGTGATGGTAACTCCGCAAGCACCCACAGTTGGAGCTCCGAGGTCGATCCCTGGCAAAGGGATCATGAGCTCCGTGATCTTCTTCTTTTCGTGTCTTTGAAGCTGGTTGGCTATATGACAGTTTCCCATTCCTTTACACAGTCCTTTGCATTTTTATTGAACACTGCAAGATACTTTGAGCTGCACTGGTTGGGTAGTAGGGGGAAGACAAGGCAGTGCTGCATTGTGTGGTCCTCTTCTCCACCTTCACAGGTGGTTTGGCCAGTTTCATAGCCCCATCTGGCCATGGCTTCCTTTGATCGCCCTGTTCCTGTTCTCAGGCGGTTGAGCGTCTTCCACTGGACCCATGGTGCTTCTGAGCCCGGAGGGAGGGCTTCAGAAGGAGGGATACCCATGTCAGTAGGAGGGGGGTCGTCCTCGAGCCTTTTTGTCCATTGTTGGAGTCTGGTTTCTTCCCGTGATGCTATTAGGGGCTGGACATGGCTGAGAAAGCTTCTCCTGGACTTCAGCCGTTGGGCCGGGGGTACACGTCCGTAGTGGAGGTGGCGTTCATCACTGGTGGCCTTGGTCATCTCTACTCGGCTGGCGACTTTCCGTCTCACATCAGCAGGGGCAATGCCAGCGAGGAGGTGCAGATTTTTTATGTTGGTGGGCTTCAAGCAGCCAGTGATTGAGCGGCAGGTGTTATTCAACGCTGGGTCTAGTTTCTTGGCATGGGATGATCTCTCCCAGACAGGACACGCATACTCCGCAGAGGAGTAGCACAGGGCCAGAGCAGTAGATCTTAATGTGTGAGCTGTGGCTCCCCATTTGGAGTTGGTCAGCTTCCGGAGGATGTTATTCCGGGAATTTACTTTGTTTGGTGTTTTTGACGTGTTCCTTATAGGAGAGAGTGCGATCCAGTGTTACACCGAGGTAGACAGGGTTGGTGCAGTGCTCAAGAGGTGTTCCAGACCATGTGATGTTAAGGGGTCTGTTTGCTTCCCGGTTCCTGAGATGGAACGAGCAGGCTTGGGTCTTCGCAGGGTTTGCGTGTAGGTGGTTGCGCTCGTAGTAGAGGTGTAGCTCATCTTTTTTTGGAGGAGGTGGTGGTTCACAGTGTCATACGCGGCAGACAGATCAACAAAGACGGCTCCTGTCACCAGTCCTTTCAGGAACCCGTGATGGTAACTCCGTGATGGTAACTCCGCACGCTCCCGTGGTGGAGCTCTCAATAGTCGGTCTCCACCAAAGGCCGCCAACTCCTGGATGTTAGGCTGCAGTGCGGACCGAGATACGATACAGAAAAAAATCGCATCTCCATCGAGGTAAGATATTAGAAAAGGTTTCCCGCAACTCCCCCAACCACCCCCACCGTAAAACAAGCTAAAGAACACTAAAAACATACATTTAACACATGGGTCAGCATCCTTGTTCTGCATAGGAGCCAGGACCCATGTCTGTGAGTGGATGGCGGGCCACATCTATCACCATAGTTAATAATTAATTAATTATAGTTTTAAAAAAATCGCGACAAAAATGTAACAAAAAGACAATTACCCCCGCGACAAATACGACTAAAGTGCAACACTGTGGTCGGAGCGGAATTGCTCACCGACCCCGCTGATGCTTTGTTTTCCTCCAGCCCGTCCGCTGCTGGGCTCCTGAGGAAACCGCTCCAGTACCGCCTTGTCGAAGTCGCTCTCATCCCGCTGCAGTCTCACACAAGCCGCAGCACTGAGGTGGGGGACGCTTTCACTTTGCGTGGTCGGGAGGATGGAAGAGGGGGTGGGAGGGTAGGGGCGGAAAGAGAGAGAGATTTAAGGGCCTGTCCCACTGTAAGATGTAATTCAAAAGCTCTCCCGAGTTTAAAAAAAAATCATACTCGTGGTAAGTACGTAGAATGTACGTAGCGGGTACGTCAGAGCTCGGGACGTCTCTTAGCGGCTCGTAACGCTAACGGCAGGTACTCGGGAAACGCAGTAAGCTCGTGAAGACTCGTGAAGATTTGTAAACATGTTGAAAAATGTCCACGAGAGCCCCGAGTACCTACGAGCGGCTATTACTATAATTCTCCGAGTTCGAATCAGGGGAAACTCGGGAGAACACTTGAATTAGCTCGTACAGTGGGACAGGCCCTTGAGTCGACGGGTATTGTGATATGGAATTGGCTCTGTGTGTGTGTGTGTGTGAGAACTACTCTCGGATAAGTGTTGTGTGTGTTTTGTGTTACGCCTGCGGGCCAGATGATTTCGAGTTACAGTCCGGATCTGGGCCGTAGGTTGCCAACCCCTGATTTAACACAAACTGTTAAAACACAAAGAATGAAGGGACAGACAGACTGTTGGAGAGGCAGCTATTGCTGGCGCCACCAAGTGGTTGGGTTGGTTAGTTAGTTTGCAGGCGCCACCAACATTGATGGAGTTGCGAAGAGTGAAGAAGGCTGTAGTGTACAATGGGAAATGCATCAGATACAGAAATGGGCAGAAAAAATGCAAATGGAGGTCATTTTGAGCAAGTATGTCACACTTTGAGTGGTCGAATGTAAAGGAAAAGTATACAGTTATTGGCAAGACCCTTAACAGCATTAATCTACAGAGAGATCTTGGGGTTGAATCTTGTGTTTCTAGAGACAGGAAGTCATAATACAGTTTTATAGGGCTGGGTAGTCCACATTTGGAGTACTATGTGCAGTTTTTGTTGACCCATTACATTAAGGATGTAGAGGCATTGGAAAGGGTGCAGAGGTTTACAAGAATGATGCCTCAACTAGGGTGTGTTGGCTACATCAAACATATGGACAGATATGGATTGCTTCCGCTAGAATGCCGGAGTTTGATGGGACACCTGATAGAAGTACATACAACCATGAGAGGTATAGATAGGATAGATAGTCAGAACAGGGGCAGTCACTGTGGCGTAGCAGTAGAGTTGATGCTTTACAGCGCTTGCAGCGTGGGAGACCCAGGTTCGATCCCGACCACGGGTGCTGTATGTATGGAGTTTCTACGTTCTCTCCATGACAGCATGGGTTTTCTCTGAGATCTTCGGTTTCCTCCCACACTCCAAAGATGTACAGGTATGTAGATTAATTGGCTTGGTGTATGTGTAAATCGTCCCTAGTGTGTGTAGGGTAGTGCTAATGCCCAGGGATCACTAGTCGGTGCGGACCCGGTGGGCCGAAGGGCCTGTATCTCTAAACTAAAATAAACTAAACTTAACATGGATGGAAACATTGAATACAAGAGGGCATAGCTTTAAGATGAGAGTCTAAAGGAAATGTGCAGGGCATGTTTTTTCACAGACAGTGACGAGTGCCTGGATGACACTGTCTGAGGTGTGTTTGATGCTGCAGGTAAATATATTGTCTTGCCTTCAGAGGTGTTGGGTCAAAATCTTGCAAACCCCTCCAAAAAGTCTAGCAGTCAGGTTTCTGCTTCATCTCAGTCCTTGCGAGGAATCTCACAACTGGGCAATAAATTCAGGGTCACCCAGATTGCAAACACTGATGGAAACAAGCCAATTACCATTTGGTGTAACATTAAACTCACAGTTACATATTAACAGAAAATAAATATATCAGTACCTCAATAAAGTTGATGTTTCATGCTGACTAGGGTGTGGGAATTAGATGACTTGGGAATGGAATTTAGTTTTGTCTGAATATTTAATGTACCAAGTAAATACACTTAAGATATCAGCAATCAAGTAATTATTATGTGTTTTCACAATCACCACAATAGATCAGTACAGCACAGGAACAGGCCCTTTTGCCCACAATGTCTGTGTTGAACATGATGCCAAGACCAACTCCTATCTGCCTGCACATAATATACCTCCATTCCCTGCACATCCTACAACAATAAGGGCAACATGGTGATGCACCACTGGAGTTGCTGCCTTAAGTGCCACACAGCCGGGTTTGATCTTGACTATGGGTATGTAGGTTAATTGGGTTGGTATAAATGTAAACCTGTTCCAAGTGTGTGTAGGATAGTGTTAGTGTGCGGGAATTGGTGCGGACCCTGTTTCCACCCTGTATCTCTAAACTAAATAAACTAAATGTGCTAACCAGTCAGTGGAAAGACAATACATTACAATCGAGCCATCCATAGTGTACAGATATATGATCAAGGGAATAACATGAATAACGTTTGGTGCAAGATAAAGGCAGTAAAGTCCGATCAAAGATTGCCCGAGGATCTCCAATGCAGGAGACAGTAGTTCAGGACTGCACCCTGGTTGTAGGTAGGATGGTTTCAGTTGCCTGATAACAATTGGGAAGAGACTGTCCCTGAATGTGGAGGTGTGAATTTTCACAATTGGTTATATGAAGAGTAAAGTTGTTGTTATTCCGTTCTGATGGGCGTTTGACGGCACTAGGCCTCTACTCGCTGGAGTTTAGAAGGATGAGGGGGGGACCTCATTGAAACTTACCGAATAGTGAAAGGCCTGGATAGAGTGGATGTTGAGAGGATGTTTCCACTAGTGTCAGCATATCACCAGAGGGCATAGCCTCACAATCAAAGTACACTCCTTTAGGAAGGAGATGAGGAGGAATTTCTTTATTCAGAGGGTGGTAAATCTGTGGAATTCTGCCACGGAAGGCTGTGGAGGCTGTCAATGGATATTTTTTAAGGCAGAGATAGATAGATTCTTGAATAGTACGGGTGTCAGGGGTTATGGGGAGAAGGCAGGAAAATGAGGTTTGGAGGATAGGATAGATCAGCCATGATAGATGGGACGAATGGCCTAATTCTGTTCCTATCACTGATGATCTTATGATTGAGTAAATAGCTGTCTGTAGTATTAACAATGACAAAACAAGTATATAGGTCAGTGTAGCATGCTAACGTCTTGGTAAAACTCATTCAAAAGTATTTTATTAAATGCTCATAATTCAGAAATGACACTGGTGGATATACAATGAAATTCTCGGTCTGTTGCACATAAAACACTTCCAGAGCTATTACACCACAGCTTTGATAATGAGTATTGTTACCTGTGATCTGTCGGGTCAACAAAACACAGCCCCCATACGTTACCATGTTCCATAAATATTCACATGACATGGGACTGGGATGTTGTCTATGTGGAGTTTGCATGTGCTCCCTGTGACCATGTGGGATTTCTCCCGGTGCTCCGGTTTCCTCGCACATCTCAATGATGTACAGGTTTGTAGGTGAGTTGGCCTTTGTAAAATTGCCCTAGTGTATCGAAAGCGGATGTGAAAGAGGGATAACAGAACTGGTGTGCAGGATGGTTGGTATCAACTCGATGAGCTGAAGGCTCTGCATCCATGCTCTATAACTCAACTAAACTAAGCAATCTTATCGAAGCTGTGGTGTAGAGCGTGGTTCGTATTGAAAACAAAGATCCTTGTTGACTGGCCCATTAAATACTTGAAGCACTGAGTGAAGCATTAAATGCAAAGGCAATTACTTCTCCACTACACCATCAGGTATGTGAACAAGGAATGCAGCTTACAGTATGTGACAAAGACAAGTGGCAAAATAACTAGGAACGAACTGCAGATGCAGGTTTAACCCGAAGATAGGCTCAAAAAGCTGGAGTAACTCAGCGGGTCAAACAGCATTTCTGGAGTCTGAACAAGGGTCTCATCCCGAAATGTCACCTATGTCTTGTATCCAGAGATGCTGTCTGATCCGGTGAGTTTCTCCAACTTTTTGTGTCTATCTCTCGCAAGATATGTATATGATGTTTGAGAGGCTTTTAGATCGACAAACTGATCTGCAGGAAATAGAGGGATATGGATCAAGTTGCAGTTGGATGGGATCAGTTTAGCATCTCATCATGTTCACCACAGACATTGTGGGCCAAAGGGCCTCTTCCTGAGATGAACATTTTTATGTTTTATATAAAATAAGATTAGTAATCAGCTGTAAGCCCCCTTGAACAGACTGCATCATTCAATAACATTATGTCCAATCTGATTTCGATCAGTTTACTGCATTATTCCTGCTACCTTTGATTCATTTCTGATCTAAAATTCTCTATATCTCAACCTGGAAAATATTCATTCACCTTATCTTCACAGCTGGAATAGAATGTTCAGGCAAATCATACACCTCCTGGAAAATAAATCTTCTTCATAGCTATTTTAAAGAAGAACCTGGCAAGGGAGGATTGCCGAGAACAAAGAGGGTCTCGGGGTTGGGGGGGCTGATAATACAGGTGAACCCAACATGGAGCGGCTGCCGAGAACAAAGATGGTCCCAGGGTTGGGGGGCCGTTGATAACACAGGTGAACCCAACATGGAGGGACTGCCGAGAACAAAGAGGGACCATTGGGGACTGTAATGATTACTTTGTAACTGTGTCGACACCCTATACATGGTGACTCTTTGTATGTCATGCAAAACAAAGAATTTCACTGTGACATGACTCATATGGTAATAAAGTATCAATCAATAAAATGGGCGACCTTTTATTCCAAAATGTGGCGCAATGTATGACTTTGGAATCACAGGGTAACTGGTGAAGACAGCACTTGAAAAATTAATGGCTGAATGTAAAGCCATCAGTCAGCATTGATACAATAAAGAGCATAGAACATAGAACAGTACAGCACAATAACAGGCCCTTTGACCCACAATGTTTGTGCCGAACATGATGCCAAGACCAATTGTTATCTGCTTGCACATAATCCATATCCATCCATACCCTGCATATACATGTGCCTATCTAAAAGTCTCTTAAATGCCACTATCATATCTGCTTCCACCACCACCCCCGGCAGCACATTCCAGTCACTCGCCACCCTTGGCGTAAAACACTTGTCCTGCACATCTTTTTTAAACTTTGCCACTCATTGCAAAGCTATACCTGCTCTTATTTGATATTTCCATCCTGGGTAAAAAGTCAGATGGTCTACCCTATCGCTACTCCTCCCAGTTTGATATATTACTGTCAGGTCTCCCCTCAATCCCCGACATTCCAGAGAAAACAATCCAACTGCCCAGTCTGTCCAACTTCTCCCTGTGGCTAATACCCCACTAATCCAGGCATCATTCCGGTAGACCTCCTCTGTATCCCAACGGAAGCTGATTGTGCTTCATGGTCACTGCAGTCCGCTGCTGGTCTCTGCTGTTGTCAGCTGGTCCCTGTTCATTGAAAGGTTTCATCTTTTTCCTCTTCTTCCAGCAACCAATTCCAAGGATGATCCCCAGGAGAATAAGAGGAACAATTACAGCTCCAGTCACGATCCTAATCTTTATATCTTCTTTCGCTGCCATGTATTGATCAATAACGACTTTGTAATGATTTTATTATCTACATTAAACTAGCACTGTTCATATCTAATTACAAAGTAACAAAGTCTTAGATTTATGTAATTGTCCAGACGATGGATGTTTAAATAGATCAATGAAAAATCTTTGAAGTTCATATTAGCGTTGAGATTTTATCTGCAGCATTTAATTATGAATTTAAAGAATCAAGCATATGTCAGAAATAAAGATTCAAGATTCAAGATATTTTATTTGTCACATTCACATACACCCGGGTGTAGTGAAGTGAAATGCTTTTTGCCATTATGCAGCACAAAAAAGAGAAGAATACAGACATCACACCAAGATAGTCTTAACACTGAACATCCCCCCACAATGGCTCCCACCATGAGGGAAGGCACAAAGTCCAGTCCCCCACCCCAGTTCACCCATAGTCGGGCCCATTGAGGCCTCCACAGTTGCCTCTACGGAGGCCCGATGTTCCAGGCCGTTCTCGGCGGGTGATGTTGCTCCGGCGACGGGAGAGTCCTCCCAGCGGCCTGGGAACCCTGGAACGGCCGCTTCCGCACTGGGGGCCGCGGCTTCCGAAGCCAACAAGGCCGCGCCGGTTGGAGCTCCACAACTGGCGCTCTCATATAGAGATCCCAGGCTCCCGGTGTAAAGTTCAGCGCCGCTGCCCGCAGCTGGTCGCTCCACAGTCCCGCAGCCCCGCGATGTTTTCTCCAGTGATCCTCAGCTCACCGGAGCTCCAGCGCGGCGACCCGGGCAAGGCATCGCCCGCTCCGCGATAGCGCTCCAGCGCTGTGCCGCCGCCGAAGCCGAGGCTCTGGGCGGTCCCCGACAGGAAACGCCGCTCCAGGCCTGCTGGTAGGCCGCGAGGACGGGTCGAAGCTGCAGCCCGGAGAAAAGCTGCCTCTCCGGCCAGGTAGGGACCCTGAAAGGTAGTTTCCCCCTTCCCCCCCCACACAAAAAAGTCTAGACCTCCAAAACAAAACACTTTACTGACTAAAATAAAAAAGAAAGGTGAAAGGACAGACAGGTCAGCGCCCCCGGTGGTCTATTTGCAGTGTAGAGGTCAACAAGGCTATTTTCTTATGTTGACCATTGTTATTTTAGCAAATAAAAGTGAACCCATTTATAGTTGATAAAACTTCAAAGGTTTTAAACTTTGCTGATATTTAAATATCTGAGAGTTTGATATTTTCACACACACACACGCACGCACGCACGCGCGCGCACACACACACACACACACACACACAGGTGCTGCTACTTCAGACTGATAATGAGGTTGGATGTGGCACCACTATTGGCCTTTTGTGCAACTAACTACTATCAAAAAAATTAGCTAGATGCCCAAGAAATAAGATAAGAGACCTTGGCCAGGATCAGCCTATCTTGCTTCCTACATTTGGATGTGTGAGTTAAGGGTGACAAGAATAATTTTTACCATTGGAGCAGAAGTAGGCCTTTCAGTCCATTGAGTCTACTCCACCATTCAGTCATGGCAGATCTATTTTTACCTCTGAATCCCATTCTCCAGCCTTCTCCCTGTAACTTTTGGCACTCATACTAATCAAGAACCTATCATTCTCTGCTTTAAAATATGCAATGACTTGACCCACACAGCTGTCTGTATCAATGAATTCCACAGATTCACCACCCTGTGACTAAAGAAATTCCTCCTCATCTCCATTTTGAAAGTACGTATTTTATTGTGAGGCTGTGCTAGACTCTCCCATTACTGAAAACATCCTATCCACATCCACCAACTGGGACTTTCATTAACTGGTAGGTTTCAGAGATTTCCCCCTCATCCTTCTAAATTCCCATGAGTAGAAGCCCAGAGACTTCAAACATTCCTCATACGTTAAATCAATCATCCCCAGGACATACTTCCTCTGGACCCTCTCCAAAGCCAGCACATCCTTTCTAATATGGAGCCCAAAACTGCTCACAATATTCCAAATGTGTCTTCACCAGTGCCCGATAAATCCTCAGCATTATATCATTGTTTTTATATTCTAGTCCCCCCGAAATGAATGCTGGCATTGCATTTGCCTTACTTACCACTGACTCAATCTGCAAATGAACTATTTGGGAATCCTGCACTAGTATTCCCACTTTGTAGCCCAGATTTCTGAATTCTCTCCCCATTTAGAAAATAGTCTATGTCTTTATTCCGACTGCCAAAATGTAAAACCAGACACTTGCTACACTGTATTCCATTTGGCTCTGCTTTGCCCACTCGGTGGAACTGCTGCCTTACAGCGCCAGAGACCCGGTTCAATTCTGACTACGGGTCCCGTCTGTACAGAGTTTTGTACCTTCTCCCCGGGACTTGCGTGGGTTTTGCC
Source organism: Malacoraja senta (assembly GCA_038087875.1). Lineage (NCBI taxonomy): Eukaryota > Metazoa > Chordata > Chondrichthyes > Rajiformes > Rajidae > Malacoraja > Malacoraja senta. Next base: position 165,935 of record JAXLNO010005921.1, read on the forward strand.
TGGATCTCCGGTTTCCTCCCTCAGTCCAAAGACAGACAGGTTTGTAGGTTAATTGGCTTGGTATAATTGTAAATTGTCCCCTAATAAGTAAGATAATGTAAGTGTGCAGGGATCGCTGGTTGACGCAGACTCGGTGGGCTGAAGGGCTGGTTTCTGGGCTGTATCTCTTAAACTAAAACCACATTCCATTGACTATCAATAATTCTGGGCAATTAGATAACCACAAATTAATAATGGGTGGCACAGTGGCGTAGCAGTAGAGCTGCTTCCTTACTGCACCAGAGACCTGGGTTCGATCCTGACTACAGGTGCTGTCTGCAAGGACATTGTATGTTCTCCCTGTGACTGCGTGGGTTTTCTCCGGGTGCTCCGGTTCCCTCCCACACTCCAAAGAAATATGGGCTTGAAGGTTACTTGGCTTAGGTAAAATTGTAATTTGTCCCCAGTGTGTTGGTTAGTGTAAATGTACGGGATGATCACTGTTCAGCGAGGACTCAGTGAGCTGAGGGGTCTGTATCTGCACCATATCTCTAAAGTTTAAAGTCTAAATGCACAGCTTAGTTAAGAGTGTGAGTTGAGGCTGTTATCTCAGTCCAGGAGGTTTATTGTCTCAAGTGATCAGCCGCATTGACTTGCCACTTACCCTGTGGAACATTGACTCCCTGCAGCAGAGTTGCATGTTCGATGTAACAGGAGAATTTTGCCACATCTTCTCTACTCAGTTGAATTGTATTCTTCAGCTGGTAAGTCCCATCCCAATTGGGCAACAGATCATCACTGGATTCAGACTTGTGGACCCCCTCACCATCTCTCAGCCACGTTACATCGATGGCCCGTGGCTAGAAGCCTGTGACAAGGCAGGAGAGTCTCAGTGATTGCGACCCATCACTTTTAATCCCAATAAACACCTCAGAGGTTTCTGCAAGTGTAAGAAGCGTCAGAATCAGTGAAGACATGAACAAAAGCCTTCAATTGTAAGATCACTGCAACTCACCACTTTCCCAATCAGAGTTTTTTCTCTGGCTGAACTAAGTTTCCAGCCTAGACCCAAAATGCTGGAATAACTCAGCAGGTCAGGCAGCATCTCTGGAGAGAAGGAATGCCCAGAGATGCTTCTGACCCACTGAGTTACGCCAACATCTTCTATCTTCAGTGTAAACCAGCATCTGCAGTTCTATCTTGCACAAGGTTTACAGCCTTTTCTCTTTTCATTTTGCATTTCTGACAAAACAACAAAACATTTAGTTTTAATACAACTGACATGCTCCTTATCTTAGCTCCAGACTTGAACTGACAGCACAGATGAAAGGGGAATGCAGGGCCCAATGGAGGAGTATAACTCACCATTGGGATTGATACTGTAGACATGATTGCTTCTATTTGTTCATGAATCTCAGCTGAATAATAACACTAAATATTCCAAGAGGGAATGGGAGGAAGAAGTTCTTCAACCAGAGAACTGTTGGAAATTGAATGTCACCATCCCAAGGAGTAATAGAGGCAAATAGAGAATCTGATTGGGTTTTTGATCAGCACAGCAACAGACCCTTCAGGCCACAAGGTCGGTGCTAAACATAAGACCAAGATACATATTCCTCCATTTCCTGAATATCTATATGACTGTGGATAAAGGACACTGGTACAATATTTATCTTTCACTTGCACTTCCTACCCACTGGCTCCATCTAAGAGGCATGTTGCCAGACAATTTACTGATACCCTCGCCCAAGAACAGGGTGGCGAAGCGATCGAGCTACTGCCTTACAGCGCCAGAGACCTGGGTTTGTTACTAACTAACGGGTGCTTGTTTTTACACAGTTTGTACGTTCTCCCTGTGACCTGCGTGGGTTTTATCCGAGATCTTCGGTTTCCCCTCACGCTCGAAAGACGTACAAATTTGTAGGTTAATTGGATTGGTATAAATGCAAATTGTCCCTAGTGTGTGTAGGATAGTGTTAGTGTGCGGGCATGGCTGCTCGGTGCGGTGTCGGTGGGCTTCCGAGCTGTATCTCTAAACTAAACTAAATAATTACTCAAGTGACAGCCTGACGTGCATGATATTTCCCACCTGATCTATCCAGAGGATATCCTCTGGCCCATCAGTCAGAGTGCCTACGTCGTGTACCTCTCCTCTGTAGTGCTTCTTGTCCACACTCCAGATATATCCGCAGCCACTTCACACAGTCCTTCTCCAGGAGATCTTTAAAATACTTGTTCATGAAGGTGTTGACATTCCACCGATCTGCTAGCATCTGGAAATCTGGACGTAGTGCAATCCAGAACATTCTGTCCTTGTCAAAAGCACAGGCATCCTCCCCATCATAACCCAGTCTGACAAACCCATCAGTGGAATTGTCACTGTCCACTTCACAGCCGCAGAAACCCTGCACAAAGAAAACAGCTTGGGCTGAGGTAGGGGTGGAGGATTTGGGTTGGGGTGAGTGGATGGAAGGGAGAGGCAATTTACAAATCAGTTCTCAGCATGGTACAAACAGGCATAACAGAACACAACATAGAGCTGTACAGCACAGGAGCAGGTTTAGTTCAGAGATACAGCGCCGAAACAGGTCCTTCGGCCCACCGAGTCCGCACTGACCAGTGGTCCCCGCATATTAACACTATCCTACACAGACTACTTTTCTTTCCAGCTTTCTCCACCCTACTCCATTACTCTAAATGGTCCTGGTCTCATATGTTTTCTGTCCATTTGTCCACAGCATGCTGCCTGACTCGTTGAGTTCCTCCTGTTTGTTTTTAATTCAGATTGGCAGCATCTGCAGTTTGCTGTGACTCCATCTTAGCACAATGGATGATCAGTGTGGATTCAGTGAGCAGAAGGGCCGGTTTCCATGATGTGTGACTCAATGACCCATGGTCTATATACTGAGGGCATGGACTAACCTCAAGTGTTGAGGGGGGAAGCTTTACTGTTGTGGATGTAACACTAAAGGAGTTTTGCTGTGTCAGAAGGGTAGAACTCAGATTCTGCACTTTCGTACATAAAGAACAGAGGAAGGAGTGCATTGTCAGATGGGCAATGTTATACAGTGAACAGGTCAGTCTCAAGGTTAAGGCAATGCAGATGGGTAGTACATCAACGCTGTTGCACAGTGTGGGATTGCTACACTCTCTGTGGATTGCTGCCAATATTGAGGGAATGCTGGATTAACAGAATATTATTGTTGAGGGAATACATCATAGTCACCATCAACCAGCTTAAATCAAGGTCCCATCTCTAGGTGATCAGGCTATAAATAAACTAATGGTTTCTCCCTCATTCCAGCCCAATAAAACAGATGATCCAATCCATCCACTTTTTACTGGTGTTAAATATCAAATGCTTAACCCATAAAGAGACTATCACCAGCCAACTGTTATCAATGGGTGTTCAGCAGTTAGGACACATTAAATATAGGCGATGGGCCGTGTCTCTATCAAAATGTGATGGAGTAAATGTCTGAAACAGCATCAATTAGGTATGTTACAAAACCTACCTTCAGTCGCGCTGTAATTCTGCCACTGGCCATATGCGCGATTTTGGCGCCTTTAAGGGGGGGCGGGGTTAAAACGCGGGTTTCTCCTTCCTTGTCCTAGTTAATATTTTGTTGGAGTACAAGCGCTGGCTGATGAATCGTTCCTACCGGCGTTTTGTGAATTTTTTATTTTTATTAAATCGTCAATGTCAGCGCTAGAGTAATTTTAAAAGCAGCTCCTGAAGCGTCAACGCCGATAACGGGGACGGATTTCACACACGGGACAGGTAAACGAAAGTGGTTTCTTTAAATGTATAAAAGTGCTTCTTAAGAAGCCTTTAATTCACATTTTTTCATGCGACACGGTGATTTTATTCCCCGAACTAACGGCAGTATTTTTCATGCCAATACGGGGTTAAATTCACCGCAAATGAACGTTCCAAATGATCGCGTTCCAGAAATCCTCACTCGCAAAATGAATTAAATGCCCATTAATTTACAGGTATTAAACATTCAATTCCTTCCATTTGGCCTGTAAATTCATGAAAATGAGATTTAAAAGTTATGTTATATTGTGAATTATTGTGTGAATGTTATTTGGACACTTAGGCTATTTAAAAATGTTAATCTATTCTTAAGAAATTGATAGATGTTTAGATCTAGTAATTGAATTTTGTAATTAGCTACAATTAGGTAACTAACTAATTATATGCTTTAATTTCAAGTCATCCATACTTTCATGTCTTCTAAGTAAGATTGTTTCATATTTGTTTCAGAATGCTTCAATCTATAATAACTGAAAATGTCTTTCAGTTATCTTAATTTTTAAGAAAGTTATGGGCTTTTGACTGTCCTCGATCACAGCTTTTGTGTTAAGTCAATGGAAAAGCAATAGGGAACAAGATGGCCATAACTTCTTTAATACTGAAGATATGAAAGTGAATTAGGTGTCAAATTAAACTTCTTTTTATGCTTTATCTGATGGGATAAATTGCAGACTTTATTTTTAAAATCTCAAAATTTTGTAACATTGCTACATCAATGGTGCTGAAGTGAAAAAGGTTGAGAGTTTCTGGTTCCCCTACTGCCTCAGGAGACTAAGGAAATGCGGCATCTCCAATGACTCTTACAAATGTCTACAAATGTGCCATAGAAAGCATACTGACAGGTTGTATCACAACTTAGTTTGGAAAGAGTTCTGCCCAAGACCGCTGGAAATTGCAGGGAGGTGGAGATGTAGCACAGTCGATCACACAAACATGATTCCCCACCAGTGAATCCACCTGTATTTCAACTGGTTCAGGAAAGCAGACAACATAATCAAAGATTCATCCCGCTCTGGTCATTCCTTCTTCTTCCTGCAGAAGGTACGTAAGCATTAAAGCGTGCACCACCAGACTCAGTAACTGTTTCCTCCCCTATGTTGTCTGGTTTATGAACAGTCCTCCCTTATGCTAGGGTTCACCTCAACCCCATTGTAGACACTGGACTTTGTCTCTGGCACTGGTGCCTTACAATGCTGAGAACTACATTCTGCACTCTTTGCTCTACCTATTGTACGAGTTTGGTTTGATTGTATTTATGAATAGTTTTCTTTGATGTGATTGACTAACATGCAAAAAAAGTGTATCAGAGAATCATGTGACAGCAACAAAACTAAAACAAAATCCATTTGTTCCATCACTGGGTGTCTACCCCAGGTCCGGTCATGACACTTACTCGAGATACCATGTTGCTGTTGGTAGACTATCTCAGCATTTCCTCTGACAATCCCATGAAAACCTGCAACTGTGATGGCCATTGAATCCCATTGATCCTGCGGGAAAGACTGGGCCATCCATCGCTGTCTGGGAATAGCCAGCTCTAGTGTGCTTTCAAAATATGCTATCTGGAGGTCATCCAGCATTGCTACCATACTGTACTCAGGCAGCTCACTCAATCCATGGTTCAACAGGTAGTAAGATGCAAGATGGTGTAAATCTGCAATGCATAAACAATAATAAATATGATTGTATCATTCACTGAAAATAACTAAGAGTTATTAAACTGATAACAATACAATAACTTTGAATAAGGGAGTCACAAGGACCTGCAGATGCAAGTGCTGGATGAACTCAGTGGGGCAGGCAGCATCAATGATCAGGTGACAATTTGTGTCAGGAGCCTTTAGTTTAGTTTTTAGCTTAGAGATACAGCATGGAAACAGGCCCTTCGGGCCACTGAGTCCACACTGACCAGCAACCCCCACACGCTAACACTATCCTACACACACAAGGGACAATTTACATTCTACACCAAGCCAATTAAACTACAAACCTGTACGTCATGGAATGTGGGAAGAATCTGAAGATCTCAGGAAAAACCCACCCGGTCAGGTGGAGAATGTACAAACTCCATACAGACAGGACCCGTAGTCAGGATCCAACCTGGGCATTGGTGCTGTAAGGGCGATAAGGCAGCATCTCTAATGCTGCACCACTGAGCCTTCTACAAGAGTTGGCTAGATGGGCTCTGATACCTATTCCACCAATTGTGGTCGAGGTATTGAATGATCCTATTGGATTGCTTCCCATCTTCAAAGATCTATTATTATCTATCATGTCGATACAGCCTACTAGTTACAATATTCCAAAATTCAAAGAATATTTTATTATATTAAGAAAATGGACAACGTCAAGGAGATTTTATAAAATCATAGAGAGGTAAAGTCAAAGAGTCATACAGCAGGGAATCAGGGCCTACGGCTGAATGGCCTAATTCAATCATGGCTGCTCTATCTCGCCCTCTCAACCACATTCCCTGCTTTCGCCCCATAACCCTTGACACCCATACTGATCAAGAATCTGTCAATATCCACCTGAGAAATATCCATTGACGTGGGCTCCACGGCTGTCTGAGGAGGCCCATATCCTTCTAAACCTATCTATCCATGTACCAGATTAAATGTTTCTTAAATGTTGCGATAGTACCTGCCTGAACTCCCTTCTCCGGCAGTTCATTCAGTACTCCCACCAAAGCTATGCCTCTGGTTCTTATTAAATCTTTCCCCCCTCATTTTAAACTTATGTATTCATTTTTTGCCCATTTTGGTTTCACCATGTAGAAATTACACCTGTGTTTATACATAGTCCCCCCATTTCAGGGCACCATAATGTTTGGGACATGGCTTCGCAGATGTATGTAATTGCTCAGGGGTATTTAAATGCCTCCTTAATGCAGGTATAAGAGAACTCAGCATCTAGTCTTTCCTCCAGTCTTTCCATCACCTTTGGAAACTTTTATTGCTGTTCATCAACAGGAGGACCAGAGTTGTGCCAATGAAAGTAAAAGAGACCATTATGAGACTGAGAAACAAGAATAAAACTGTTCGAGACATCAGCCAAACCTTAGGCTTACCAAAATCAAACTGTTTGGAACATCATTAAGAAGAAAGAGAGCACTGTGAGCTTACTAATCGCAAAGGGACTGGCTGGCCAAGGAACACCTCCACAGCTGATGACAGAAGACTTCTCTCTATAATAAAGACAAAACCCCAATCCTTTACTAATCGCAAAGGGACTGACAGGTCAGAAACACTCATCAGGAGTCAGGTGTGGATTTGCCAATGACCACTGTCCGCAGAAGACTTCATGAACAGAAATACAGAGACTGCACTGCAAGATGCAAACCACTGTTTAGCCGCAAAAACAGGATGGCCGGGTTACAGTTTGCCAAGAAGTACTTAAAAGAGCAACCACAGTTCTGGAAAAAGGTCTTCTGGACAGATGATACAAAGATTAACTTATATCGGAGTGATGCCAAGAGCAAAGTATGGAGGAGAGAAGGAACTGCCCTAGATCCAAAGCATACCACCTCATCTGTGAAACACGGTGGTGGGGGTGTTGTGGGCTGGGCATGTATGGCTGCTGAAGGTACTGGCTAACTTAGCTTTGTTGACCATTCAGCTACTGATGGTAGCAGCATAATGAATTCTGAAGTGTATAGACACATCCTATATGCTCAAGTTCAAACACATTGGCCTCAAAACACATTGCCCAGCGGTTCATACTACAGCAAGACAATGATCCTAAAGCAACAAAGGAGTTTTTCAAAGCTAAAAAATTGTTAATTCTTGAGTGGCCAAGACAATCACCCGATCTGAACGCAACTGAGCATGCCTTTGATATGCCAAAGAGAAAACTGAATGGGGACTAGCCCCCAAAACAAGCACAGGCTGCAATACAGGCCTGGCAGAGCATCGCCAGAGAAGTCACCCAGCAACTGGCGATGTCCATGAATCACAGACTTCAAGCAGTCATTGCATGCATAGGATATGCAACAAAATACTAAACATGGCTACTTTCATTTACATGACATTGCTGTGTCCCAAACATTATGGTGCCCTAAAATGGGGCAGACTATGTATTTTGTGACTATGTAAATTGACTGCTGTAATTTCTACATGGTGAAACCAAAATGTTTAAAAAATTGCCTTTTTTTTAATCTGACAATGTGCACTTTAACCACATGTGATTTTTTTCTATTACAAATCTCAAATTATGGAGTACAGAGGCAAATAAATATATGATGGGTCTTTGTCCGAAACATTATGGAGGTCACAGTATGTACGATCAATTCACACTGGCCAATTTACCTCTCAGCCTCTCATCTTTGGAATATTGGGAGAAACTGGAATAACCAGAGGAAGCACACATGGTTTCAGGGAAAGAATAAAAGTGCCACACAGGTTGTAGTAGAGATCGGGATTGAGTCCAGGTCCTCATAGGCACCATCTCTATGAGCTGCAACCCTGAAATGCCCATCTGGTGGGAAATCTCTGCATGGAATGGGGCACTTCTGACTTATGAGGACATTGGGATTCTGTAACAGTAAGTGTAAAGAAGACCTTACTGATGAGTCCCGACTATCAAGGCTTGGGTGGGGTGGGAGGTGGGGGTGGGGTCGGAGCAGACTATAATAAACAGGGTCTAAACTGAAACTCGACACATACTGGAGTAACTTAGTGGGTCAGGCAGCATCTCCGGAGAAAAGGAAAAGGTGACGTTTCGGGTCGAGACCCTTCTTCAGACTGAGAATCAGGAGACAGGGAACCAAGCGATATGAAAAGGTACATAGAACAAATTAATAAAAGATATACCCCCGACTCTGTCTGAAGAAGTGCCTTGACCTGAAACGCCATCTATTCCTTTTCTCCAGCGATGCTGCCTGACTTCCTGATTTACTCCAGCTTTTTGTGTCTATCTTCGGTGTAAACCAGCATCTGCATCACCAGTCTGAAGAAGGGTCTAGACGCGAAACATCACCCATTTCGTCTCTCCAGAGATGCTGCATGTCCCGCTGAGTTACTCCAGCTTTTTGTGTCTATCTTCGGTTTAAATCAGCATCTGCAGTTCCTTCTTACACATCTAAACTGATGTCTAAACTGAAACATCACCTATCCATGTTCTCCAGACATACTGCCTGACCTGCTGAATTACTCCAGCATTTTATGTGTATTAACCAGCATCTGCATTTTCTTGTTTCTACATGAATAAGCAGTATTTGTTCTGTGATAAAGTTTCCATGCAGCACACCAGACAGTGTCAAAGTTCAGTGTCAAAGTGAGGTGAGAAGGGGCCCCAAAGGGAGAGTTAGAAGTGTCTGTTTCAGTGTTACCAAGAGAAACATAAGAAGGCTAGTGGAATACAGTAATGATAAAATCCACGTGACTTCCCAAAACACTCCACAACCAAGGATTTTTGTTTTATATGTTATTATTTCAACAGGGGAATCACCATTTTATATTTACTTTCATCTGATAACAATGGGATTAAACTTTCAGGATGAGTAGGTTTGTAATCTCCAAGCCTTCACGATTGTCAGAATAGTTAGAAAGGAAGCATTGTGTGGGAAGAAATTGCTCATCAGATTCCCATTAAATCTTCCCCCCCCCCCCCTCAATTTAAACCTATGTCTTCTGGTTCTCGATTCTGTAATCTGTTGAATATGTTGCCCACTTGAAAATTTCCAGATTTAGATTGATATATTTTTGTTCATTAAGGGTGTAATGGGTTAGAGCTCAGCCACAATGTCTGTGCCGAACATGATGTCAAGTTAAACTAAACTGCTTGTACATGATTCATATCCCTCAAGTCCCTACATATCCACGTGCCTATCCTCAAGCTTCTTAAATCTCATTATCGTCTTCTGGGGAAGTCGTGGATAGAGCCTGGATTGACACCTGGAAGTATGTTGTTGTGGCGATCAGTGACACATGGTTGCAGGAGGGCTGTGATTGGAAACTAAATATTCCAGGATTTCGTTGCTTCTGGTGTGATAGAATTGGAGGGTCAAGAGGTGGGGGTGTTGCATTGCTTGTCAAGGAAGATATTACAGCAGTGCTTTGGCAGGATAGAGTAGAGGGCTCGTCTAGGGAGGCTATTTGGGTGGAACTGAGAAATGGGAAAGGTGTAGCAACACATATAGGGGTGTATTATAGACTGCCTAATGGGGAGCGAGAATTGGAAGAGCAAATATGTAAGGAGATAGCAGATATTAGTAGTAAGCACAAGGTAGTGATTGTGGGAGATTTCAATTTTCCACACTTAGACTGGGAAACACTTACTGTAAAAGGGCTGGTTGGTTTGGAATTTGTAAAATGTGTGCAGGATAGTTTTTTGCAGCAATACATAGAGGTACCTACTAAAGAAGGGGCAGTGCTGGACCTCCTGTTAGGAAATGAGACAGGGCAGGTGGCGGAGGTGGGCGTTGGGGAGCACTTCGGGTCCAGTGATCACAATACCATTAGTTTCAATATAATTATGGAGAGGATCAGAACTGGACCTAGGGTTAAAATTTTTGATTGGAGAAAGTCTAACTTTGAGGAGATGCGAAAGGATTTAAAAGGAGTGAATTGGGACATGTTGTTTTATGGGAAGGATGTAGTAGAGAAATGGAGGACATTTAAAGGTGACATTTTAAGAATACAGAATCTTTATGTCCCTGTTCGGTTGAAAGGAAGTAGTAAAAATTGGAAAGAGCCATGGTTTTCAAGGGAAATTGGACACTTGGTTCGGAAAAAGAGAGAGATCTACAATAATTATTGCCAGCATGGAGTAAATGAGGTGCTTGAGGAGTATAAAGAATGTAAAAAGAATATTAAGAAATAAATTAGAAAAGCTAAAAGAAGATATGAGGTTGCTTTTGCAAGTAAGGTGAAAGTAAATCCAAAGGGTTTCTACAGCTATATTAATAGAAAAAGGATAATAAGGAATAAAATTGGTCCATTAGAGAGTCAGAGTGGACAGCTATCTGCAGAGGCAAAAGAGATGGGGGAGATATTGAACAATTTTTTTTCTTCGGTATTCACCAAGGAGAAGGATATGGAATTCTGTGAGTTAAGGGAAACAAGCAGAGTAGCAATGGAAACTATGAGATTCAAATAAGAGGAGGTGCGGACAGTTTTGAAAAATATGAAAATGGATAAGCCTCCAGGTCCTGACAGGATATTTTCTAGGGCAGTGAGGGAAGTTAGTGTAGAAATAGCAGGGGCTATGACAAAAATATTTCAAATGTCATTAGAAACGGGAATAGTGCCGGAGGATTGGCGTACAGCGCATGTTGTTCCGTTGTTTAAAAAGGGTTGTGAGAGTAAACCAAGCAATTATAGACCTGTTAGTTTGACGTCAGTGGTGGGCAAATTAATGGAAATGATACTTAGAGATAATATATATAAGCATCTGGATAAGCAGGGTCTGATTAGGAACAGTCAACATGGATTTGTGCCTGGAAGGTCATGTTTGACTAATCTTCTTGAATTTTTCGAAGAGGTTACTAGCGAAATTGATGAGGGTAAAGCAGTGGATGTTGTCTATATGGACTTCAGTAAGGCCTTTGACAAGGTTCCTCATGGAAGGTTGGTTAAGAAGATTCAATTGTTCGGTATTAATGGTGGAGTAGCAAGATGGATTCAACAGTGGCTGAATGCAATATGGGATGACTTTGGTGTAATGACAAAACATTGTCCTCAATGAGAACTGTGCAATGGTCTTCTGATTTCTGCCAAAGCCATGGTCAACAGATTCACCTGTTGCAGGTGGACAGGAGAGGAGGAGGTCAAGTAGGTCAATCCCTTGTGTTGGCTCATTCTCTACCTGCTGTAGAAAGAGCCTGGTAGACACATCCTTCAGGGTTCGGCCATCTCAGTGAGTGGTCGTGTGACCAAGCCACTCCCAATGATGGATGCTGAGGTCCACACCCAGTGTACACTCTGTATTCCTGCTTCTTTTAATGTCATTCGAGATTTTGCTCAGCTGACCAATAATGGTGGGCATTCATTAGGACAGTGAAAGCTTCCCATGGTGTAATCTGTGGGCTCCTTCCCATGAAGAGGCAAGTGAGGAAACAGCATGTTCTTTCTCCTTTCACCAGGGCCAATCCTCTCCCCGGGAATGGTTCAGTTTATCCCAATGGGTGCAATGGAATTGCCAGCATGTTTAATGAACACAACCCTCTATGGAGGTTTTTTCATCATGGTGCAAGTTCAATTCCAGATGGAATCTTTATTTGTGGTATAATTATATATCTGAACCCATTTCTATTATCTAAATGGTGGACGATTTGGAAAAGGGGAGATGCAGCGAGACCTGGGTGTCATGGTACACCAGTCATTGAAAGTAGGCATGCAGGTGCAGCAGGCAGTGAAGAAAGCGAATGGTATGTTAGCTTTCATAGCAAAAGGATTTGAGTATAGGAGCAGGGAGGTTCTACTGCAGTTGTACAGGGTCTTGGTGAGACCACACCTGGAGTATTGCGTACAGTTTTGGTCTCCAAATCCGAGGAAGGACATTATAGCCATAGAGGGAGTGCAGAGAAGGTTCACCAGACTGATTCCTGGGATGTCAGGACTTTCATATGAAGAAAGACTGGATAGACTCGGCTTGTACTCGCTAGAATTTAGGAGATTGAGAGGGGATCTTATAGAAACGTACAAAATTCTTATGGGGTTGGACAGGCTAGATGCAGGAAGATTGTTCCCGATGTTGGGAAAGTCCAGGACAAGGGGTCACAGCTTAAGGATAAGGGGGAAATCCTTTAAGACCGAGATGAGGAAAAACTTTTTCACACAGAGAGTGGTGAATCTCTGGAACTCTCTGCCACAGAGGGTAGTTGAGGCCAGTTCATTGGCTATATTTAAGAGGGAGTTAGATGTGGCCCTTGTGGCTAAAGGGATCAGGGGGTATGGAGAGAAGGCAGGTACGGGATACTGAGTTGGATGATCAGCCATGATCATATTGAATGGCGGTGCAGGCTCGAAGGGCCGAATGGCCTACTCCTGCACCTATTTTCTATGTATCTATGTATCTATGTATCAACACCAGTGGTGCCGGAAACCTGAGCTGGAGGGGGAGTGTCATTTAGTTTGACAAGAGGCAGTGTCAGTTACTGTGCAGTGTGAGGGAACCTCAGCTTGTCCTGTGCTGGGCTCAAAGCCATGTCGCTGCTTCTCCAGAATTCTACACAAGTTCCTCTGCAGAAGGTCAGTAAACTTCAGACATTATTCTTCATTGGTAATAGTGGATTAAATGAACGCGATTAAATGATTGAAATGTAGTTTGCAAAACTGATGTACTTCTTCAAATGTTATTGTGAAATGTGTTCTCCTATTACAATGATGGTGTCTTCACTAAAAAGGGAACAAATGTCATTGTTTTTGCTACATCCGACTGATTAAAATCTAAAATAGCGGTGTTTCTCTTGACTATTCAAATTCAGTTTATTCTTTCCAATGAATAAAGCTAATGTTATTATTGTTTCAAATGTTTCTATTTTTTTTCCAATGTTCAATAGATTCAGGATCAGTTCCTGTGGATTGGAGGGTAGCTAATGTTATCCCGCTTTTTAAGAAATGCGGGAGAGAGAAAACAGGGAATTATAGACCAGTTAGCCTGACATCGGTGGTGGGGTAGATGCTGGAGTCAATTATAAAAGATGAGATAGCCGCACATTTGGATAGCAGTAACAGGATCGGTCCGAGTCAGCATGGATTTACGAAGGGGAAATCATGCTTGACTAAATCTTCTGGAATCTTCTGGAGGATGTAACTAGGAAAATGGACAAGGGAGAGCCAGTGGATGTAGTGTACCTGGACTTTCAGAAAGCATTTGATAAGGTCCCACATAGGAGATTAGTGGGCAAAATTAGGGCACATGGTATTGGGGTAGAGTGCTGACATGGATAGAGAAGTGGTTGGCAGACAGGAAACAAAGAGTAGGGATTAACGGGTCCCTTTCAGAATGGCAGTGAGTTGACTAGTGGGGTACCGCAAGGCTCGGTGCTGGGACCGCAGCTATTTACAATATACATCAATGATTTGGATGAAGGGATTCAAATTAACATTAGCAAATTTGCAGATGACACAAAGCTGGGTGGCAGTGTGGACTGTGAGGAAGATGCTATGAGAATACAGGGTGACTTGGACAGGTTGGGGGAGTGGGCAGATGCATGGCAGATGAAGTTTAATGTGGATAAATGTGAGGTTATCCACTTTGGAGCAAAAACAGGAAGGCAGATTACTATCTAAATGGCGTCAAATTAACCTTGTAAACCTACGCTGCATTCCATCAATAGCAAGAATGTCCTTCCTCAAATGTGGAGACCAAAACTGCACACAATACTCCAGGTGTGGTCTCACTAGGGCTCTGTACAACTGCAGAAGGATCTCTTTGCTCCTATATTGAACTCCTCTTGTTATAAAGGCCAACATGCCATTTGCTTTCTTCACTGCCTGTTGTACCTACATGCTTACTTTCATAGACTGATGAACAAGGACCCCCAGATCCCGTTGTACTTCCCCTTTTCCCAACTTGACGCCATTTAGATAGTAATGTGCCTTGCTGTTTTTGCTACCAAAGTGGATAACCTCACATTTATCTGCATTAAACTTCATCTGCCATGCATCTGCCCACTCCCCCAACCTGTCCAAGTCACCCTGCATTCTCATAGCATCCTCCTCACAGTTCACACTGCCACCCAGCTTTGTGTCATCTGCAAATTTGCTAATGTTACTTTGAATCTCTTCATCCAAATCATTGATGTATATTGTAAATAGCTGCGGTCCCAGCACCGAGCATTGCGGTACCCAACTAGTCACTGACTGCCATTCTGAAAGGGACCCGTTAATCCCTACTCTGTGTTTCCTGTCTGCCAAACACTTCTCTATCCATGTCAGCACTCTACCCCAATACCATGTGCCCTAATTTTGCCCACTAATCTCCTATGTGGGACCTTTTCAAATGCTTTCTGAAAGTCCAGGTACACTACATCCACTGGCTCTCCCATGTCCATTTTCTTCGTTACATCTTCAAAAAATTCCAGAAGATTAGTCAAGCATGATTTCCCCTTCGTAAATCCATGCTGACTCGGACCGATCCTGTTACTGCTATCCAAATGTGAGGCTATTTCATCTTTCATAATTGACTCCAGCATCTTCCCCACCACCGATGTCAGGCTAACTGGTCTATAATTCCCTGTTTTCTCTCTCCCGCCTTTCTTAAAAAGTGGGATAACATTAGCTACCCTCCAATCCACAGGAACTGATCCTGAGTCTATAGAACATTGGAAAATTACCACCAATGCATCCACGATTTCTAGAGCCACTTCCTTAAGTACCCTGGGATGCAGACCATCAGGCCCTGGGGATTTATCAGCCTTCAGTCCCATCTGTCTATCCAACACCATTTCCTGCCTAATGTGGATTTCCTTCAGTTCCTCCGTCACCCCAGATCCTCTTGCCACTACTATATCAGGAAGATTGTTTGTGTCCTCCTTAGTGAAGACAGATCCAAAGTACCTGTTCAACTCATCTGCCATTTCCTTGTTCCCCATAATATAGTCACCTTTTTCAGTCTACAAGGGTCCAACTTTGGTCTTAACTAATTTTATCCTCTTCACATACCTAAAGAAGCTTTTACTATCCTGCTTTATATTCTTGGCTAGCTTACCCTTCGTACCTCATCTTTTCTCCCCGTATTGTCTTTTTGGTTATCTTCTGTTGTTCTTTAAACATTACCCAATCCTCTTGCTTCCCGCTCATCTTTGCTACGTTGTACTTCTTCGCTTTAATTTTTATACTGTCCCTGACGTCCTTTGTCAGCCATGGTCTCATCCCTTTCTCCCCTTGGAATCTTTCTTCCTCCTAGGAATGAACTGATCCTGCACCTTCTGTATTATTCCTAGAAACACCTGCCATTTTTGTTCCACTGTCATCCCTGCTAGTGTATCTTTCCAGTCAATTTTGGCCGGCTCCTCCCAGTCAGTTGAGCTAGTGTCCAAATATACACACAGATGCAGCAAAGAGTCATAGAGCTGTACAGCATGGAAATAGGCCCATTGGCCCAATGCATACATGCCAACCAAGTTGTCTATCTGAGCCAGTCCCAACTGCCTGCACCTAACCCATGTCGGTCCATACATTTCCTATCCATAATATTGTGGATAAACAGAAAGACTGAGAACTATAGGAATTGTGATTGATTCAGAAATATTGATAAAGATATCTGCGTCTTTGTGCACTAATCACTGAAAGCAGACATGTGATGCAGCCTGCAGTAAGTAGGCAAGTGATATTTGTTAGTCTTCTCTTCTGGAGTTTTTGAGCACAGTAACAAGATGTCTTGTTGCCATATTACAGGATATTCCTGCGACCACCCCTCGTGTGCTGTTTTGTTCTCCTTACCCATTAAGGATCAGATAGGCGATTCTGTGGACGCAGTCAGGAGACCCAGATGGTAGTTTGCCTCACTGGTGCCAGGGTCTGGGATGTGTCTGAACGTGTCCAAGATATCCTGAAATGGGAGGGAGAGGAGCCTGAGGTCATGGTACATATAGGTACCAATGACATAGGTAGAAAAAGAGAAGAGGTCCTGAAAGGAGAATCTAGGGAGTTAGGAAGAGAGTTAAGGAGAAGGACCGCAAAAGTAACAATCTCAGGATTACTGCCTGTGCCACGTGACAGTGAGAGTAGGAATCGACTGAGGTGGAGGATAAATTTGGGGCTGAGGGACTGGTGCAGAGGGCAGGGATTCAAGTTTCTGGATCATTGGGGCCACTTTTGGGGAAGGTGTGACCTGTACAAAAAGGATGGGTTGCACTTGAACCTGAGGGGAATCAATATCCTGGTGGCAAGATTTGCAAACGCTACTGGGGGGACTTTAAACTAGAACGGTTGGGGGGAGGGACTCAAATAGAGAAAGCTAGTAGACGGTGTGTGAGGCAGGAGGCAGAGAAGGGAAGCACTCAGACCCAACATGTAGGGAAGAAAGAAGAAAAAGATAATAAACAGAGAATAAGAGGTGGTGGGTTTCTTAAATGTGTATATTTTAATGCTAGGAGCATTGTAAGAAAGGTGGATGAGCTTAGAGCCTGGTTTGACACCTGGAAGTATGATGTTGCGGCGATTAGTCAAATCAAATCAAATCAACCTTTATTGTCATCTTGCAAGCAACAGTTGTACAGTGCAAAATGAAAAGACGTTTCCCAGGGAATACCGGAGCATCGCACATGAAATTTAAAACATTTCACACATAATAACACTTAAAAACTATCCAGTCCCTGATGGAACAGTATAAATAGTTTAAAAAGTAGGTAAAAACAACGTTAAAATACAGTAAACCAATCATAAACATGTCCGGGGTGACTGATTTGAGTGGCCAGTGCCAGCTATTGAAGTGGCCAGTGTCAGTTATTAAAGTGTCCGTGCCAAGCCGCAGAATCAGGTGACTGTGAGTACAGAGTGGCTGTTTATCAGCCTCGCAGCATATGGCAGGAAGCTGTTTAGCATTCTTGTAGTCCGGGCTTTGATGCTGCGATATCTCTTGCCTGATGGCAGGAGATCCAGGTGTATGTGGAGGGGGTGCAGTTTGTCCTTAGCAATTCTCTGAGCTTTTTTCCGACAGCGGCTCTGGAACAGTTCTTGTACCGAGGGTAGGGAGACGCCAATGATCTTCTCTGCTCCCCTCATTACCCTCTGCAGAGCCTTCCTGTTCGAGCAGTTGCAGGTGGAGTACCACATATTTATGCAGTACGTGAGTACAGACTCCACCGTACCCCTGTAGAAAGTCCTGAGGATGTTGGTGGGGATTGAGGCCTGTTTTAGTTTCCTCAGGAAGTGCAGTCGCTGATGGGCCCGTTTGACGGTCCCAGTGGTGTTCCTGGACCAGGTGAGGCTGTCTGTAATTTGCACCCCGAGGAACTAGTGAAACATGGTTGCAGGATGGCTGTGATTGGAAACTAAATATTCCAGAGATAAGAGGTGGAGGTGTTGCATTGCTTGTCAAGGAAGATATTACAGCAGTGCTTTGGCAGGATAGATTAGAGGGCTCGTCTAGGGAGGCTATTTGGGTGGAACTGAGAAATGGGAAAGGTGTAGCAACACTTATAGGGGTGTATTATAGACCGCCTAATGGGGAGCGAGAATTGGAAGAGCAAATATGTAAGGAGATAGCAGATATTAGTAGTAAGCACAAGGTAGTGATTGTGGGAGATTTCAATTTTCCACACATAGACTGGGAAACACATTCTGTAAAAGGACTGGATGGTTTGGAGTTTGTAAAATGTGTGCAGGATAGTTTTTTGCAGCAATACATAGAGGTACCTACTAGAGAAGGGGCAGTGCTGGATCTCCTGTTAGGAAATGAGACAAGTCAGTTGACAGAAGTATGTGTTGGGGAGCACTTCGAGTCCCGTGATCACAATGCCATTAGTTTCAATATAATTATGGAGAAGGTCAGAACTGGACCAAGGGTTGAGATTTTTGATTGGAGAAAGGCTAACTTTGAGGAGATGCGAAAGGGTTTAAAAGGAGTGAATTGGGACATTTTGTTTTATGGGAAGGATGTAGAAGAGAAATGGAGGACATTTAAAGGTGAAATTTGAAGAGTACAGAATCTTTATGACCCGGTTCAGTTGAAAGCAAAGAGTAATAATTGGAAAGAGCCATGGTTTTCAAGGGAAATTGGACATGGTTCGGAAAAAGAGAGAGATCTACAATATTTATAGGCAGCATGGAGTAAATGAGTTGCTTGAAGAGTATAAAGAATGTAAAAAGAATCTTAAGAGAGAAATTAGAAAAGCTGAAAGAAGATATTGAGGTTGCTTTGTGAAAGTAAATCCAAAGGGTTTCTACAGCTATATTAATAGCAAAAGTATAAGGAGGGATAAAATTGGTCCATTAGAGTGTCACAGTGGACAGCTATGTGCAGAGCCAAAAGAGATGGGGGAGATATTGAACAATTTCTTTTCTTCGGTATTCACCAAGCAGAAGGATATTGAATTATGTGAGGTAAGGGAAACAAGTAGAGTAGCTATGGAAACTATGAGATTCAAAGAAGAGGAAGTGCGGACACTTTTGAAAAATATAAAAATGGATAAGTATCCAGGTCCGGACAGGATATTCCCTAGGACATTGAGGGAAGTTAGTGTAGAAATAGCAGGGGCTATGACAGAAATATTTCAAATGTCATTAGAAACGGGAATGGTGCCGGAGGATTGGCGTACTGCGCATGTTGCTCCATTGTTTAAGAAGGGTTCTAAGAGTAAACCTAGCAATTATAGACCTGTTAGTTTGACGTCAGTGGTGGGCAAATTAATGGAAAGGATACTTAGAGATAATATATATAATCATCTGGATAAACAGGGTCTGATTAGGAACAGCCCGCATGGATTTGTGCCTGGAAGGTCATGTTTGACTAATCTTCTTGAATTTTTTGAAGAGGTTACTAGGGAAATTGATGAGGGTAAAGCGGTGGATGTTGTCTATATGGACTTCAGTAAGGCCTTTGACAAGGTTCTACATGGAAGGTTGGTTAAGAATTGTTGGGTATTAATAGTGGAGTAGCAAGATGGATTCAACAGTGGCTGAATGGGAGATACCAGAGAGTAATGGTGGATACTGTTTGTCAGGTTGGAGGCCGGTGACTAGTGGGGTGCCTCAGGGATCTGTGTTGGATCCACTGTTGTTTGTCGTATACATCAATGATCTGGATGATGGTGTGGTAAATTGGATTAGTAAGTATGCAGATGATACTAAGATAGGTGGTGTTGTGGATAATGAAGTAGATTTTCAAAGTCTACAGAGAGATTTAGGCCATTTGGAAGAGTGGGCTGAAAGATGGCAGATGGAGTTTAATGCAGATAAGTGTGAGGTGCTACATCTTGGTAGGACAAATCAAAATAGGACGTACATGGTAAATGGTAGCGAATTGAGGAATGCAGTAGAACAGAGGGATCTAGGAATAACTGTGCATAGTTCCCTGAAGTTGGAATCTCATGTAGATACGGTGGTAAAGAAAGCTTTTGGTCTGCTGGCTTTTATAAATCAGAGCATTGAGTATAGAAGTTGGGATGTAATGTTAAAATTGTACAAAGCATTGGTGAGGCCAATTCTGGAATATGGTGTACAATTTTGGTCGCCAAATTATAGGAAAGATGTCAACAAAATAGAGAGAGTACAGAGGAGATTTACTAGAATGTTGCCTGGGTTTCAGCACCTAAGTTACAGAGAAAGGTTGAACAAGATAGGTCTTTATTCTTTGGAGCGCAGAAGGTTAAGGGGGGACTTGATAGAGGTCTTTAAAATGATGAGAGGGATAGACAGAGTTGACGTGGATAAGCTTTTTCCATTGGTAGTAGGGAAGATTCAAACAAGAGGACATGATTTGAGAATTAAGGGACAAAAGTTAAGGGGAAACATGAGGGGGAACCTCTTTACTCAGAGAGTGGTAGCTGTGTGGAATGAGCTTCCAGTGGAAGTGATGGAGGCAGGTTCGATTTTATCATTTAAAAATAAATTGGATAGGTATATGGACGGGAAAGGAATGGAGGGTTATGGTCTGAGTACAGGTAGATGGGACTAGGTGAGAGTAAGTTTTCGGCACGGACTAGAAGGGCCGAGATGGCCTGTTTCCATGCTGTAATTGTTATATTATATACCCAAGAAAGGGTTTTCCTGCCACAGAATGAATTCAGCCAAAGCTGACCAGACTGATTCTTGGAATGGCAGGGCTAACGTGTGAGGTGAGGAGGAGCCACTGGGCCAGTAGTCACTGGAGTTTGGAAGACATGAACGGGACCTCACTAAATCAGTCAAAATTCAGGCAGAGCGAGACAAACTCCATTTGTAAAGGATTTTATTCGGCGACTGGAGGATCTAGAACAAGGGGTCGCAGACTTAAGACCTGAAGGGCTGAGATGTGGAAAAATGTCTTCATTCTGAATATAGTGAGCCTTTAAAATTCACCCCACGGAAAAAATGGTGGATGACTAGTAAATGAATCCAGTTAAGTAGCGGATAGGTTTTTTCTTGACACAAATGGCATCAATGATTATAGGGAGAGAATTGTAATATGGGGTTGACAGAGAAGGTTGTGTTGAATGACGGAACGGGCTCAATGTGCCAAATAATCCACCTGCTCCTCTTTTGCATGTTTCAATAAGTAAGTAAGTTTATTGGCCAAGTATTCACATACAAGGATTTTACCTTGGTGCTCCGCCCACAAGTAACAACATGACATACAGTGACAGTTACGAACGACTCAGAAAACACTAAACATTAATGATAATAAAACATTAATGATAAAACACCATTGACCAAGCATGTGAACCAACAAAATACCAGATCAAAGGGAGGCTACAGATTTTTGGCTGTTGAGTAGAGCAACTACTCGTGGATAAAAATTGTTTTTATGTCTGGTTGTGGCAGCTTTGACAGCCCGGAGTCGCCTTCCAGAGGGAAGTGATTCAAAGAGTTTGTGGCCAGGATGAGAGGGGTCAGAGATGATCTTGCCCGCTCGCTTCCTGGCCCTTGCAGTGTACAGTTCATCAATGGAGGGAAGGTTGCAGCCAATAACCTTCTCTGTTGATCGGACGATTCGCTGCAGCCTCCAGGTGTCGTGCTTGGTGACTGAGCCAAACCAGACCATGATGGGGATGGTGAGGACAGACTCTACGATGGCCGTGTAGAATTGGACCATCATTGCCTGTGGCAGATTGTGCTTCCTCAGCTGCCATAGGAAGTCCATCCTCTGTTGTGCCTTTTTGACTGTGGAGTCGATGGTAGCCCCCCACTTAGGGTCCTTGGAGATGATGGTTCCCAGGAACTTAAAAGACTCCACAGATGTGACTGTGGTGTTGTTGATGGTGAGTGGGGTGAGGGGAGGGGGAGCTCTCCTAAAGTCTACAATAAATTCCACTGTCTTAAGAGCATTGAGCTCCAGGTTGTTGCGATGGCACCAGGATGCCAGCTGCATCACTTCCTGTCTGTAGGCAGATTCTTCCCCATCCTGAATCAGTCCAATCAGGGTTGTGTCGTCCGCAAACTTGAGAAGCTTGACAGAGGTGTCAGTGGAGGTGCAGTCATTGGTGTAGAGAGAGTAGAGGAGAGGAGAGAGTACACAGCCTTGCGGTGCTCCTATGCTGAGCGTTTGCGGGTCCGAGATGTGCCCCATTATTACCTCTTTAATAATTGACTCCAGCATCTTTCCCACCAATGAAGTCAGGCTAACTGGTCTGTAATTCCCCACTTACTCTCTCGCTCCTTTCTTGAAAAGTGGGATGAAATTAGCTATCCTCCAATCCACAGGAACTGATCCTGAATCAATTGAACATTGGAAAATGATCACCAATGCATCCACTATTTCTAGAGCCACCTCCCTGAGGATCCTGGGATGCAGACCATCAGGCCCAGGGGATTTATCATCCTTCAGTCCCATAAGCCTACCCAATACTATTTCTCGCCTAATGAAAATGTCTTTCAGTTCCTCTACCCCCTTAGATCCTCTGTCCTCCAATACTCCTGGGAGATTGTTTGTGTCTTCCTTAATGAAGACAGATCCGAAGTACCTATTCAACTCTTCTGCCATTTCCTTGTTACCCATAATAATTTCACCCGTGTCTGCCTTCAAGGGACCCACATTTGTCTTTGCTATTCTTTTTCCCTTAACATATCTAAAGAAGCTTTTACTGTCCTTCTTTATATTCCTGGCCAGCTTCCCTTCGTACTTCATCTTTTCAGCCCGTATTGCCCGTTTTGTTTCCTTCTGTTGTCCTATGAAAGTTTCCCAATCCTCTGTCTTCCGGCTACTCTTTGCTGTGTTATACATCTTTTCTTTTAGTTTTATTCTATCCCTAACTTCACTTGTCAGCCACGGTTGCCTCCCACTCCCCTTAGTTGAGAAAAAAATCAGGAAGTAAAAACAGCCCACCGCTCAAAATAGACGAATCATTGTGGTTGAATTGCATAAAAGCTCTTAATGCAGCCTGCACCATTGCTCTGAATTTTGCTTCAGGGCCTGAATGTGATATGGGGAAACGCAGAATCCCTCATTGTTCTTGGGATCTGTCAGATCTATTTAATCTTCTGAATGAGCTTGGAAAACACAATAATTACACCTTGTGCCCTTCTAACCCCACATTTCCTTTAAATTTTAAAAATAAACTTTAGCAGAATAAAAACAATTTACAAAACTATTTTTGAAGAAAACGGTCCTGACCCAAAACATCACCTAGCCATGTTCTCCTGGGATGCTGCCTGACCTGCTGAGTTACTCCATTATTTTGTGTCTTTCCTCGGTAAACCAGAATCTGCAGTCCCTTGTTTTATATAAATCTAAAACATAAAAACATCTTCAGACACTTTCAGTGTCTCTACATTCAATAGTGTCATAGTCGACAGCATTAGCATTAATCTTTACAATAAACACTCATGTGGCCCCCTGTGGTGATATCCCTTCCCTTGTATGAGGGGTGTTCCCACCAGACTCATCCCTCAATGTCCAGCAGGAGAAGGTCCCTAGACTGTGGTCCTCCCCCACAGAGTTTGTATGTTGGTTGCACCAAGCTTCTGTGCGTCCCTCAGCACGTGTTCCTGCAGTCTGGAGTGGGTCAGGTGGCAACATTCCCTGATGGACCACACTTTGACATATCGTTGCTTCATTCCTCAGCACATTAACAGTGTGTGGGAGATGGGACAATGTTCCTGTCCTTATATTCCAGCCTTTGACCCACAGTGAGCAGCACCAGAACATAGAAACATAGAAGATAGGTGCAGGAGTAGGCCATTCGGCCCATCGAGCCTGCACCGCCATTCAATATGATCATGGCTGATCATCCAACTCAGTATCCTGTACCTGCCTTCTTTCCATACCCCCTGATCCCTTTAGCCACAAGGGCCACATCTAACTCCCTCTTAAATATAGCCAATGAACTGGCCTCAACTACCTTCTGTGGCAGAGAATTCCATAGATTCACCACTCTCTGTGTACATTTTTTTTTTCCTCATCTTAGTCTTAAAAGATTTCCCCCTTATCCTTAAACTGTGACCCCTTGTTCTGGACTTCCCCAACATCGGGAACAATCTTCCTGCATCTAGCCTGTCCAACCCCTTAAGAATTTTGTAAGTTTCTATAAGATTCCCGCCTCAATCTTATAAATTCTAGCGAATACAAGCCGAGTCTATCCACTCTTTCTTCATATGAAAGTCCTGCCATCCCAGGAATCAGTCTGGTGAACCTTCTCTGCACTCCCTCTATGGCTATAATGTCCTTCCTCAGATTTGGAGACCAAAACTGTACGCAATACTCCAGGTGTGGTCTAACCAAGACCCTGTACAACTGCAGTAGAACCTCCCTGCTCCTATACTCAAATCCTTTTGCTATGAATGCTAACATACCATTCGCTTTCTTCACTGCTTGCTGCACCTGCATGCCTACTTTCAATGACTGGTGTACCATGACACCCAGGTCTCGTTGCATCACCCCTTTTCCTAATGGGCCACCATTCAGATAATAGTCTACTTTCCTGTTTTTGCCACCAAAGTGGATAACAGAAGTATTGCAATTGAAGTTTTATCTTTAGAAACAAGAGACACTTCCTCACTCTTACATTCAATGCCTTAGCATTGAAGGCAAGCATACCATACGCCTTCTTCACTACCCTAACTACTTGTGCTGCCACCTTCCGTGAGCTATCAACGTGGACTCCAAATGCACTGAAGATATGTGTCTCAAACTGGCTCAGTCTAAAATTCTATGTTTTTTCCCACAGGGAATCCACAAAATGAGGCCCAGGTTTTTCTGCAGCAGTTTGCCAGCTGGTTTGATGTTCGGTGTCTTTGTTTTCCTGCTTCGACCTGTTTCCACACAGAGTAAGTGCTTTCTCTTCACTGGTCACAATCACGTTGCTTTACTTTATCATTGTCCGTGTAAACCCACACCCCATTGTCAATCTCACTTTCCTCTCCACGTCCCACAAATCCACCCCATCCTTGCTGGAGCTCCATTTCTGAGCCTCTCCCATTAGTTCCCTCCCTCCCCTTCCCCTGCACCAACATGGTCCTGTTCAAAGTCAGAAATGGCCCCCGGTGAGTAGTGTGACATGGTTGTCCACACCATCCTCCCCAACATCTCCCCACCACAGTCCAGGTGGGTGGAACTGCCCTTGACTTATAGATCCAGTCGCAGGCCGAGAACTACCCACAATGTCTTCACTTCACGCTCCAGCACAGTTCCCTCGGGCACCCTCCGACAATCTACCATGGACCCCTCCTATTTCTCATCCTCAAGCTGCCCTTCGGTGACATCAGCTGAAGTTTCACCATTGCTTCCACAAGTTGACTGTGGACACCAGCTCGACCTCGCTAGCACCTCCCTCGACCCCTCCATAGTCTCCACATTCCCAGACTACACGTGGGACATCCAGGACTGGATGAGCAGAATTCCTCCCCAACTGAACACTTTGAATCCCAAAGCCGTTGTCTTCAGTCCCACCACAAACCCTTTCTCCAGCCAGCAATTCCATTCCATTCAAATCCCAGAATATTTGGGGGTCAGACTGGTGATTCTGTGGCAGCAAACCAGACTCCAGGATGGTGTGTTGCCTCCCTGGTGCCAGGGTCCGGGATGTCTCCCAGCAGCTGTGGGACATTCTCAAGGACGAAGGTGAACAGCCAGAAGGCGGTGGGCACTTTGGCACAAATGGGATGGGTAGGAAAAGGGATGATGTCTGATAGTTTCCCTACCACTGACATGAGTCTCACTACATCAACAACTCTCCAACCCTTCCACAAACTCACCTGTGGCCAGAGAACACACACAGATCTTTATCAAGGCTCGCTGGGCTCATCATCTCCAGATTCCTCCCGGTGCCATGTGTTAGTGAAGGTAGGAACAGGAAGAAAGGACAGATGAATGTAT
The DNA here is from genome assembly GCA_038087875.1 of Malacoraja senta. Taxonomy (NCBI): domain Eukaryota; kingdom Metazoa; phylum Chordata; class Chondrichthyes; order Rajiformes; family Rajidae; genus Malacoraja; species Malacoraja senta. The sequence goes on from JAXLNO010005921.1 coordinate 191,634, forward strand.
GACTCAGGACTTGGTGCAGGGGGCAGAGATTCAGATTCAGATCTTTCGGCCATTGGCATCTCTTCTGGGGCAGACGTCACCTCTACAAGAGGGATAGTTTGTATCTGAAATGGAGGGGACCAATATGTTTGCAGGGAGGTGCACTAGTGTTACCAAGAGGGCTAAACTGGAGAGGCAGGGGGGTGATGGGAAGGTGGAGATGAAGATAAGTAAGTCTCAAAGGAAGGACAGACAGAGGGAGGTGGGGTTATATAGTGAAACTGATGGGTGGAGGTATGTTCATTCCAATGCAAGGAGTATTGTGGGCAAAGTAGATGAACTTAGAGCCCAGATCGCTGTTGGGGACTATGATGTTGTGGTCATTGTGGAAATATGGTTGTGACAGGGACATAGCAGCTCAATGTTCCATGTTTCTATGGGAAAAAGATGGGGGAATTGCTCTATTAATCAAGGAAACTATCTTGTTGGCACTCAGAGTGGAGACTCTGGATGGTTTGTCCATTGAGGTGATATGGGTAGAGCCATGTGAAAATAAGAAAGGTGCAAGCAATTCAACGGAATTGTATGAGACGTCCCCCAAGAGTGAGCGGGAAATAGAGGAACAGATGTGGACACAGATTACTGAAAGTTTACACAAATGGATGTCTTGGGGGGTGACTAATGGTATATCCAATAGGATGTTTTGTAACAGTTGTGAATAGTGCAACGTGAGAAAGGAATCCAAAATGGACCTTGTGTTGGGAAATGAGTCTGGCCAAGTGACTGATGTTTTAGTGAAAGAGTATTTTGGAGACAGTGAATACAACTCCATAAGCTTTAAGATTGGTTTCAATACGGATACGTCTGTTCTGTGCGACAAGACATTAATTTGAGTAAGGCAAATGACACCATTATTAGGCAGGAGCTTGGTAAGGTAGACTCAGAGCAGTTGTTATTAAGTTACTCCAAGTCTGAGATTGACAATTGTCTGAAGGTCAGTTGATCCAAACTCAAGACCGGCAAGTTCCAGTAAGGAGGAGAGATAAGGCTGGCAAAATAAGGGAACCTGAGATGACCAAATAAATTTGTAAATTTGGTCAAAAATAGAAAGGAAACACATGCAAGGTTCAAGAATATGATAGCAGAGAGGGCCATTGAGGAATATAAAGCAAGGACGAAAGAACTCAAGCGGGCGATTAGAAGGGAGAAAATAGGCCACAAAATGGCTGTGGCAATTTGGAGTAAAGAAAGTTCCAAGGCTTCTTATACTTACATTACAATCAAGATGGTAGACAAGGAGAAGGTAAACAAGGATAAATGAAGGAAACTGAGTATTGTGCGCAGTTTTGGTCCCCTAATATGAGGAAGGACATTCTTGCTATTGAGGGAGTGCAGCGTAGGTTTACAAGGTTAATTCCCGGGATGACGGGACTGTCATATGCTGAGAGAATGGAGCGGCTGGTCTTGTATACTCTGGAATTTAGAAGGATGAGAGGGTATCTTATTGAAACATATAAGATTATTAAGGGTTTGGACACACTAGAGGCAGGACATTTGTTCCTGATGTTGGGAGAGTCCAGAACCAGGGACCACAGTTTAAGAATAAGGGGCAAGCCATTTGGAACGGAGATGAGGAAAAACTTTTTCACACAGGGTTGTGAGTGTGGAATTCTCTGCCTCAGAGCGTTGTGGAGGTCGGTTCGCTGGATGCTTTCAAGAGAGAGCTAGATAGGGCTCTTGAAGATAGTAGAGTCAGGGCAGGGCCGACCTTAAGCCGATTGGACCGATTTCTCCCAATTGGGGCCCGCGCCTAAGGGGAGCCCCGCGTTAATTTTCCGTATTTCGTACGGAAATACATATTCGCTTTGTTAAATAAAGATTTTTTTTTAACATTCGCCATACGGATTTTTTTACAAAACGAACATGGATAACAACCGCTGCACGGCCGTCAGACACAAACGATTTGTGAACTATTATTGTAGCACTTGTTAACAGCCAGTAGTTAGCAAGTAGTTATACAATGTGTCATCAATGCATGGACCTACTGACCCACATTGTGTCTCTCTGTCTTTCGCTCTCTCCCTCCCTCTCTCTCTCGCGCGCTCTCTCTCCCCCGCTCCCCATCTCGTCTCTCTCCAGCTCTCTCGGCATTCCCGGAATCATTGACGTTTTGTGGTAGACAAAAATGCTGGATAAAGTCAGCGGGTGAGGCAGCATCTATGGAGCAAAGGAAATAGGCATCGTTTCGGGTCGAAACCCTTCTTCAGACCTGGTCCGAAACGTTGGCTATTTCCTTCGCTACATAGTTGCTGCCTCACCCGCTGAGTTTCTCCAGCATTTTTGTCTACCTTCGATTTTCCAGCATCCGCAGTTCCTTCTTAGACGTTTTGCAGTGACGGCTGCATCTGCGGTTCCTTTCTGTTCGGGGGGGGGGGGAGAGTCCTGGCCCGTGGCGGCTCCTGATCAGTGATCTGTTCCCTCCGCGGGTGTTGCCTTGCCCGCTGAGTTCCTCCAGCACTCTGTGTTTTTTGTTTGGCTCTGAAGTTGAAGGTGGACCCCCCTGTGTCTACCTTCAACTCCCTGTCTGTGGTGGCTCAGCGGGACGGGCAGGGGCTCTGGGGAGAGGGTTGCGTTTCTGGTCGAGACCCTTCTTTAGACAATCACAAGTACTCTCACCGACAAGAGTTCAGTTCAGTCTGAAGAAGGGTCTTCTCTCCAGAGTCGCTGCGCTGCCTGTCCTGCTGAGGTACTCCAGCTTTTGTCTATCTTCAATATCAGTGTTAGATACAATTTCTCATGGGGGGCTTATAGTGACTACCCCCTCCCCCCCCCCTTCCTGCCCAACCTCAGCCTCACGGACCTTAGCGTATCCCCAGTCCTAAAACCCATTTCCATCACTGATTGCAATATATATGTAACACCACATTGCAGGTTCTACAGAGATTTTGATTATATTGAGTGGATGTTTCTAGATTAGTTTATGGGAATTAAACATTAAATTCCTTCCATCTGGCATATAAATTCATGACAATGAGATTTAAAAATCATGTTATATTGTGAATTCCTGTGTGAATGGGATTAGTTGGGTATTTGGATACTTAGGCTATTTGTTTTAAATTATCCTTTTCTTAAGAAAGGGAATCTACAGGAGATTCTTAAAGGGAAAGTAGTGGGCAGAAAGGCATGTCATGCGTGGTTTAAAGAGCAAAAACTTGTAGTTTACAATGCCAAAATGGAAAAGTTGAGGAAAAACAAGGTGTACAGAGTTGCTTATTGGTTACAATCTGAGGAGTATGATGATGCTACTGATTATGATATGCCAATGTACCAGCTAGCAACTGATCTTCTCCATAAAGACCTAGTCTATTGCTAGAAATTGTAATGTATTTACCTATCTGTTACAGACTTACAGCATATAATACAATAATATTAAAGTTCTGATCTTGAGAATATCACATTTTTGAATTTTCAAGGCAGTCTGGGTGTTTATTACTATTTCCGTCACAACGGTCAATTTTGTAATTAGCTACAATTAGGTAATTAACTAATTATATGCTTTAATTTCAGGTCATCCAAGTAAGATGTTTTATATTTGTTTCAGAATGCTTCAATCTATAATAACTGAAAATTTCATTCAGTTCTCTTAATTTTTAAGAAAGTTATGGGCTTTTGACTGTCCTCGGTCACAGCTTTTGTGTTAAGTCAATGGAAAAGCAATAGGGAACAAGATACTAATTTCCGAGTATGAAAATGGCCATAACTTTATTAATACTGAAGATATGAAAGTGAATTAGGTGTCAAATTAAACTTTTTATGCTTTATCTGATGGGATAAATTGCAGACTTGATTTTTAGTATCTCAAAATTTTGTAACATTGCTAGAAAATGTACCTGCATCTTGGAGGCTGAAGGTTAGGTTGTTAGCCAAGAAAGATAGACTTTGTTGTCCCTCAGTACAGCAACATCAAGAACGATGTTGGTGGTCCTTCGTTATTTGTGGGGCCTACTCCGAGCAATTACATCATTTACTAAACACCTCAGTGGTGAAATAAGGATGGTCACATATTCATGGGTTAAAAATGGAAGCCTAAGCACTAAGGCCCATCTCCAAAAACAAAGATTTATAAGCAAAATTTCTGGAAGGAATCACAAAGTGCAGCTCATCATCAGCTCAGGAGTTAGTGTCGTCCTCATTGTGACAAGAAATCTAATCAGGCTCCTTCCTTAATCCAGGTTAACAACTCATTTCCCCCATATTGTGTGAATTCTGCAGAGAAATACAATTCGTTTTTATTGCTGGTCACCCTCTGTTTTGATATTTTTCCCCAGTCCCTGAATCTTTATCTTCGTAATTCATCTCATCTCCCCCTCCAACTCACACTGTCCGTCACTCTCACATTCTAAACACTGGGATCATCACCTGTCTTATCTGGTGCAAATGTCTCTGTTGGGGCACTTGCTGAGTTTCACAGCAGAAGTGTAAACAGGGCCTAACACAGATCCTTCATCTTTTACGCTGATGTTATCTTCAGAAACAACATCTCTATTTACCCTTTACATTTAAAAGTAATTCCGTATAATTCTATTTGTGTAATTTTTTATTACTATGAGAACAGAACATGGGGCATGTGTGCTGATGATGCATTTATTATAAGGATAGTAACTAACTATTGCATTGTTGGTGTCTTGACCAAAAAGCATAATTTTTTTAATTATTGTTGCTACTTCCCTCTGATTAAAAAATAAAATAGTGGTGTTTCTATTGTTCCTAATGTCTATTGTCTATTGTGGTGTTTCTCTCTACTAAATTACTGCTCTTTATTGTTTTCTACATATTACATTTCCTGTTTGCTACTTGTTGGATGAAAATATTTCAATCTCCAACCTGGTTTGGTGTTTCCAGGTTCCAAAACAGTGTATGCATATTTTAAAATAATTTATGCGATAAGACAATGTCTTTTTGAATTTATGTAAGTGAAATCATGGCAAACAAATCTATTGGAGATGATGGTGATGTACCATGTAGAATAGATAAGGGAGAAGATGTGGAGACCCAAGAGTTTGCAGATTCTGGAAACACGAGCAAAGAGCAAACTGCTGGAGGGAATTTGTGGATCAGGAATCATCTGTGGAAGTAAATGGACAGATGACCATTGGCAACTGAAGCAGGGTCACGATACAGGGTCATCTGCACATTTTCCTCGACAGATGCTGCCTGACCCACTGAGTCCCTCCAGCAGATTGTTTTTGTTTGTTTCAGGGAGAACAAGAGGATGTGTCGAATTTTCAGAAGGTCTTTGAATTTTTCAATATGTGGATTAGGCAATATTAAACAGGCATGAATTGAAAATAATTTGGCAGACAGGAAACAGAGAGAAGACTTCGTTAGGGTGGCAGTTGGTGATGAATGATCCAGAATCAATCCAGTTCTTGAGTCCATTATTTTCAATGTTCATCAATGGTATTGACAAGGAAACAAATTTAATGTTTCTAAGTTTGATGACATGAAACTGAGAGTAACTAGGAGAAGCAAAGAGGATGCAAAGAGGTTTCCAGGTGATGTCAGTCAGTTGAGTTACTTGCCAAATATACACAGATGCAGCAGAGAGTCATAGAGCTGTAGAGCATGGAAATAGACACATCGACCCAACGCACACATGCTGACCAAGATGTCCAACTGACCCCATCACAATTGGCTGTGCCTGGCCCATGTCTCTCCAAACATGTCTTTGTGCTCTCCTTATCGGAGAAAGGGTTTTTCAGCCACAGATGTAATGCAGCCAAGGCTGACCAGACTGATTCCTAGAATGGCAGGAATAATGTGTAAGGAGAGGAGGAGCTGACTGAGCCAGTAGCCACTGGAGTTTGGAAGACTTAAACATGACCTCTCTAAATTAAACAAAATTCAAAGCAGAGCTAGATAGACTCGATACATAAAGATATTTCCAGTGACTGTAGGTTCTGGAACAAGGGGTTTTGGACTCAAGATAAGGTGTGAAACATTTAGGGCTGAGACATTTCTTCATTGTGAATATGGTGAGCCATTGAAATTCACACCACAGAAAATGGTAGATGGCAGGTCACTGAATCCTGTTAAATAGGGGATAGATTTATTCCACATAAAATGCATCAAAATTTATCGGGAGAGAATTGGAATATGAGATTGTTTGGAATGATTAAACAGGCTCAAAGTGACAAATAATCCACCCCTAATTCTCTTTTGCATGTTTCAATAGGTTTTGGGATGGTTTGATGTTTTCTTTGTCCTTCACACTTTTGATGTTTATTTAGACATTGTGATATTTAGTCGAGATAAAAAACAGGAAGCAAATCATTGTGGTTAAAAAAACAAATCATTGTGGTTAAATTGCAAGACAGCTCTTCCTGCAGCCTTGACCATTGCTCTGAATTTTGCATCAGGTCCTAAATCATTCAGAGCAATGGTCAATGCTGCATGAAGAGCTATATTGCTGTTTAACCACAATGATTTGTCTATTCTAAGCTCTGGGCTGTTTCGATTCCTATTTTTTATCTCAACTAAATTTCGAGTGTTTAGTAAATGACGTGTTTAGTAAATGACGTGTTTAGTAAATGACGTAAATGATAGGAGTAGGCCCCACAAATAACGAAGGATTAGCAATGTATTTCCAAGTTATGATGGTGACTAACTGGGTCAATTTGTGCCACTCCACTAACTTGACCAAGCAATTCTGGGTATGGATTGTGCTTGCATATTGTGGATATATTTTCTAGCACCGATGCAGTCATCAATGTAATGGGGATAGAGTTCGGGGATAGGGCCAGTGTACACCTGGAACACAATGTATCTCTCGTGTCTATATCTCTAGGCTGTGAAGATCTTGGTGCAACTCTGTGAGGTTGGGCTTGGAGAACACCAAATGACATGGGGAAAAACTTGTGATTGTGAAAATGTTTGCTGGAGGTTCTACCTTGAGTGAAATTCAGAACTGAGGAGAAAATTGCTCTCAATATTGGACTTACTTTGAAAAATTGTAGTAGCTTGATTATCATATGCAGCTCATTGGTGATCTCCTAAGTCCAACCTCCACCATGATCTGATGCAATTGAATATTGGTTTGAACTATCGGACCAACTACAGCATGAACAGGCAAGAATATTGACCGTTCCATTTATGACAAAACAACAGATTCTGTCATTTGCCATTGTCATAGACATTTCAAACATCACACAGTCATCTGCTTGAATATGTGTAACTGGAAAGTATTCTAACTTCAGTTGTGAATAGCATTCATTATACTTGTCTTTCTCCAGGCTGGTTAGCATTCTGCAAAAGCTTTTCACTTTACCTCAGAAACGTGACACTGAACTAAACTGAATTGAACTGGAAGGGACGTGATTTATTCCCAGAGGTTGTGAAGGTCGGTGCAAACTGTGCGGTTTGATTTGGAGAAAACTGAAAGTTGCAGAAGAAATTGGATGATCATGAGGATGGTGACTGGTGGGTTTATCTTGTGTGAAACTCAGGAGATAATTACACTCAACATTGGAATAACTGAGTAAATACAGCATTTTTATTATTACATCTACTCGATATTAAATTAAATGTATTATTTCTATAACTTTCAATAGATTTTAAGGAATTTTTTAGACTGATTTAAATTGCTGCAGACACAACAAGAGCTGCAAGCAGAAATAGTGGATGCATTAGTGATCATTTTTCAAAACGCTTTAGATTCTGGAGTAGTTCCTGAGGATTGGAGGGTAGCTAATGTAACCCCACTTTTTAAAAAGGGAGGGAGAGAGAAAACGGGGAATTGCAGACCAGTTAGTGTAACATCAGTAGTGGGGAAACTGCTAGAGTCAGTTATTAAAGATGGGATAGCAGCACATTTGGAAAGTGGTGAAATTATTGGACAATATCAGCGTGGATTTACGAAAGGTAAATCATGTCTGACGAATCTTATAGAATTTTTCGAGGATGTAACTAGTAGAGTGGATAAGGGAGAACCAGTGGATGTGTTATATCTGGACTTTCAGAAGGCTTTCGACAAGGTCCCTCATAAGAGATTAGTATACAAACTTAAAGCACACGGTATTCGGGGTTCAGTATTGATGTGGATGGAGAACTAGCTGGCAAACAGGAAGCAAAGAGTAGCAGTAAACGGGTCCTTTTCACAATGGCAGGCAGTGACTAGTGGGGTACCGCAAGGCTCACTGCTGGGACCCCAGCTATTTACAATATATATTATTGATTTGGATGAGGGAATTGAATGCAACATCTCCAAGTTTGCGGATGACACGAAGCTGGGGGCAGTGTTAGCTGTGAGGAGGATGCTAGGAGGCTGAAAGGTGACTTGGATAGGCTGGGTGAGTGGGCAAATGCATGGCAGATGCAGTATAATGTGGATAAATGTGAGGTTATCCACTTTGGTGGCAAAAACAGGAAAGTAGACTATTATCTGGATGGTGGCCAATTAGGAAAAGGGGAGATGCAGCGAGACCTGGGTGTCATGGTACACCAGTCATTGAAAGTAGGCATGCAGGTGCAGCAGGCAGTGAAGAAAGCGAATGGTACGTTAGCTTTCATAGCAAAAGGATTTGAGTATAGGAGCAGGGAGGTTCTACTGCAGTTGTACAGGGTCTTGGTGAGACCACACCTGGAGTATTGCATACAGTTTTGGTCTCCAAATCTGAGGAAAGACATTCTTGCCATAGAGGGAGTACAGAGAAGGTTCACCAGACTGATTCCTGGGATGTCAGGACTTTCATATGAAGAAAGACTGGATAGACTCGGCTTGTACTCGCTAGAATTTAGAAGATTGAGGGGGGATCTTACTGAAACGTACAAAATTCTTAAGGGGTTGGACAGGCTAGATGCAGGTAGATTGTTCCCGATGTTGGGGAAGTCCAGGACAAGGGGTCACAGTTTAAGGATAAGGGGAAAGTCTTTTAGGACCGAGATGAGAAAAACATTTTTCACACAGAGAGTTGTGAATCTGTGGAATTCTCTGCCACAGAAGGTAGTTGAGGCCAGTCATTGGCTATATTTAAGAGGGAGTTAGATGTGGCCCTTGTGGCTAAAGGGATCAGGGGGTATGGAGAGAAGGCAGGTACAGGATACTGAGTTGGATGATCAGCCATGATCACATTGAATGGCGGTGCAGGCTCGAAGTGCCGAATGGCCTACTCCTGCACATATTTTCTATGTTTCTAAATATTTTCAAGATGTAGCGTCTCGGACATGTTTATGATGATTACGTAAAATAATTGACATCTGCTGCTATGTATGCTTCCATATAACTTTATATAACTTATATAACTCAATATAAGCAAGACGGCACTTAGGAAGCGGCAGTAAGGCAGCGGCCTTGTGAGGGAAGTGCCCTGTGAGAAAAGTGAGAGTCTTTCGCTCGAGAGTCTTTGGCTAGGAGGCTGAGGAGAGGAATTCCACAAAGTCACAACTCCCTGCGTTGAAAAGTTTTTTCTCAACTCAGTCTTAAATGACCTCCCCTTTATTCTAAGACTGTGGCCCCTGGTTCTGGACTTGCCCAACATTGGGAACATTTTTCCTGCATCCAGCTTGTCCAGTCCTTTTATGATTTTATGTTTCTATAAGATATCCCCTCATCCTTCTAAACTCCAGTGAATACAATCTATCCTCATATGACAGTCCCGCCATCCCAGGGATCAATCTCGTGAACCAACACTGCACTGCCTCAATCACAAGGATGTCCTACCTCAAATTAGGAGACCAGAACTTTGCACAAACTCCAGATGTGGTCTCACCAGGGCCCTGTACAACTGCAGATGAACCTCTTTACTCCTGAATCCCCTTGTATGAAGGCCAACATTCCATTAGCTTTCTTTCCTGCCTGCTGTACCTGTAAGCCAACTTTCAGTGACCGGTGAACAAGGACACCCAGGTCGCGCTGTACCTCCCCCTTACCTAACCTAACCCCATTGAGATAATAATCTGCCCCCTTGTTTTTGCCGCCAAAGTGGATAACCTCACATTTATATATATTATACTGCATCTGCCCACTCAATCTGTCCAGGTCACCCTGCACCCTGCTAACATCCTCTTCACAGTTCACACTGCCACCCAGCTTTGCGTCATCCACAAACTTGCTAGTGTTGCTCCTAATTCCCTCTTCCAAATCATTAATATATATGGTAAACAGTTGCGGCCCCAACACCGAGCCTTGGGGCACTCCACTCGCCACTGCCTGCCATTCTGAAAAGGACCCGTTCACTCCTACTCTTTGCTTCCAGTATGCCAACCAATTTTATATCCGTCAACACCCTACCCCCAATACCATCTGCTCTAATTTTAGTCACCAGTCTCCCGTGCGGGACCTTATCAAAGGCTTTCTGAAATACACTACATCCACTGGCACCCCTTCATCCATTTTACTTGTCACATCCTCAAAAAATTCCAGAAGATTAGTCAAGCATGATTTCCCTTTCATAAATCCATGATGACTTGGACTAATCCTTTTACTGCTATCCAAATGCCCCATTATTACCTCTTTAATAATTGACTCCAGCATCTTTCCCACCACCGATGACAGGCTAACTGGTCTGTAATTCCCCGTTTTCTCTCTCGCTCCTTTCTTGAAAAGTGGGATAACATTAGCTATCCTCCAATCCACAGGAACTGATCCTGAATCTATTGAACATTGGAAAATGATCACCAATGCGTCCATATAACCATATAACCATATAACCATTACAGCACGGAAACAGGCCATCTCGGCCCTTCAAGTCCGTGCCGGATTTAAAATAAATAAATAAATACTTCCCCCCTAGTCCCATCTACCTGCACTCAGACCATAACCCTCCATTCCTTTCCTGTCCATATACCCATCCAATCTATTTTTAAAGTATAAAATCGAACCAGCCTCCACCACTTCCACTGGAAGCTCATTCCACACAGCTACCACTCTCTGAGTAAAGATGTTCCCCCTAATGTTACCCCTAAACTTCTGTCCCTTAATTCTCGTCATGTCCCCTTGTTTGAATCTTCCCTACTCTCAATGGAAATAGCTTATCCACGTCAACTCTGTCTATCCCGCTCATAATTTTAAAGACCTCTATTAAGTCCCCTCTTAACCTTCTGCGCTCCAAAGAATAAAGACCTAACTTGTTCAACCTTTCTCTGTAACTTAGTTGCTGAAACCCAGGCAACATTCTAGTAAACCTCCTCTGTACTCTCTCTATTTTGTTGACATCATTCCTGTAATTAGGCGACCAAAATTGTACTCCATACTCCAGAATTGGCCTCACCAATGCCTTGTACAATTTTAACATTACATCCCAACTTCTATATTCAATGCTCTGATTTATAAAGGCCAACACACCAAAAGCTTTCTTTACCACCCTATCTACATGAGATTCCGCCTTCAGGGATCTATGCACAGTTATTCCTAGATCCCTCTGTTCAACTGCATTCCTCAATTCTCTACCATTTACCATGTACGTCCTATTTTGATTTGTCCGGCCGAGATGTTGTACCTCACATTTATCAGCATTAAACTCCATCTGCCATCTTTCAGCCCACTCTTCCAAATGGCCTAAATCTCTCTGTAGACTTTGAAAATCTACTTCATTATCCACAACACCACCTATCTTAGTATCATCTGCATACTTACTAATCCAATTTACCACACCATCATCAAGATCATTGATGCATATGACAAACAACAGTGGACCCAACACAGATCCCTGAGGCACCCCACTAGTCACCGGCCTCCAACCTGACAAACAGCCATCCACCATTACTCTCTGGCATCTCCCATTCAGCCACTGTTGAATCCTTCTTGCTACTCCACCATTAATACCCAACAATTGAATCTTCTTAACCAACCTTCCATGAGGAACCTTGTCAAAGGCCTTACTGAAGTCCATATAGACAACATCCACTGCTTTACCCTCATCAATTTCCCGAGTAACCTCTTCAAAAAATTCAAGAAGTTTAGTCAAACATGACCTTCCAGGCACAAATCCATGTTGACTGTTCCTAATCAGACCATGTTTATCCAGATGCTTATATATATTATCTCTAAGTATCCTTTCCATTAATTTGCCCACCACTGACGTCAAACTAACAGGTCTATAATTGCTAGGTTTACTCTTAGAACCCTTTTTAAACAATGGAACAACATGCACAGTACGCCAATCCTCCGGCACTATTGCCGTTTCTAATGACATTTGAAATATTTCTGTCATAGCCCCTGCTATTTCTACACTAACTTCCCTCAATGTCCAAGGGAATATCCTGTCAGGACCTGGAGACTTATCCATTTTTATATTTTTCAAAAGTGTCAGTACTTCCTCTTCTTTGAATCTCATAGTTTCCATAGCTACTCGGCGCTGTCGTACAGCAGCGGCTCGCCTGCAGTCCGTCTGATTTTACTTTTGTTGTTGTTTTCTTTTGTCCTGTTTCAGTTAAATTTTAGTTTATTGGGTTGTGTATGTGTGGGGTGGGGGGTGGGGGGGGGTGAAACATGACTTTTGTCTCTTCCTTCGGGGGAATGCGACTTTTTCTTGTCGTGTCCCCTTTCTCTGCCTCCGTCTGCGCTGAGGCCAAAATGGCGGAGCTGCCGGCCTCCAACTCCAACTGCGAGCTGCCGGCCTCCAACTCCAACTGCGAGCGAGCGACCGACCTCGAGGCTCCGGAGGCAGAGCCAGGACTTACCAGCGCGGGGGAGGGGGAGAGGGGGAATGAGGGGGGGAGAGAGGGGGAGAGAGATAGGGGGAGAGAGGGGGTGAGAAAGGGGTGAGAGAGGGAGGGGAGAGAGAGAGGGGGAGATAGGTCAGCCATGGTTGCAAGGCGGAGTGGACTCGGTAAGTTGGCGATATGCAGAGTACTGCCCTGCTGACTACAAATTCAGAAAGGTCCAATGCAGACAATGCCAAGTGTGGGCTAGCAGAAGTGAAATGGGCCGAAGGGCCTTTTCCGGACGCTCCAGGCTCCCCGCATCCACCCCGTTGTCCCGCAAGGTCGGTTTGGTGACTTTTGGGGGAGTTTTCGGGGCAAATGGTTTTGAAATGAGACAGAACCCGGCCTGCAAGGGCCACATTAAGTGTGGATTTAGTGTGAGTTATAACGTGTGGGGGAACCGCCTGCCAGCACCTGTGCATTCTGCCCCTGCTGCATTAAAGGGAATGCATGCATCACTGGCTGCATTGCTGCCTCCCCCGCTGCATGGTAGCGCTTTTATCTTTACCTGCTCTTCACAGCTGCATTCCCGAGGCGATTCCGGCGGGAGGGGGGACGCTTTAGGGCGGCGCACCGACGCTGGCAAAGCGGGACGGCGGGTCGCAGGCGTCCGGGTGGAGGGCGAAATGCCGAATGTTGGTTCTGGGTTGTTTTCGTTTTTGTTTTTTTTGGTGCATTGAGGATGGGAAGGAGAGGAAAAAGGAGTGTGAGAGAAAGTTGTGAGAAAGTTTTGAGGGAAGAGAGGGAAGGGAAGGGAGAGAGGGAGGGAATGAGTGAGAGAAAGTTTGAGAAAGTTATGAGAAAGTTTTGAAAACCTTTGAGAAACTTGAAAATGTTTTGAGCAAGTTTTGAAGGGAGAGAGGGAGAGAGGGAGAGAGGGAGAGAGAGAGAGAGAGAGAGAGAGAGAGAGAGAGAGAGAGAGAGAAAGAGAGAGAGAGAGAGAGAGAGAGAGAGAGAGAGAGAGAGAGAGAGAGAGAGAGAGTGAGAGAGAGAGAGAGAGAGACTATTCACCTCTCCCTCCCTCTCTGGTCATCACGATGGCGCAGCGGTAGAGTTGCCGCCTCACAGCGCCAGAGACCCCGGTTCCATCCCGACCACGGGCGCTGTCTGTACGGAGTTTGCACGTTCTCTCTCCCCTTGACCTGCGTGGGTTTTCTCCGGGCGCTCCGGTTTCCTCCCACCAGGGCCGGATTTACGTATGAGCCAGACAAGCTTAAGTTTAGGGCTTCGAGATCTAGGGGGGCCCCGGCCCGCTCCACCAAGGTGTATAAAACTTGTGGCGTTGTTACAAACCCTACCATCGGTGGCGTTGTGCTTGCGATTCAGGAGGCTTTGGTGTTGCGGGGAGGGGGGGGGATTAAAATGCGGGTGAGGTTTATATTCGTTGTGGAGAGGACCTCCTACTCTTTGCCCGCTGACCCTGGCCACTCCACCGCCCTCCAGCAGCCCGCAGCCGTAGCCTCGCCTGCAGCCTGGACTCAGCACCGGGCCTGAAGTTTCCATGCTGCAGACTCCAACTCCCCTGGGTTTGACTGCGCTGGGTCCTAGTACTAGATGCCCTACCTAACCTTGTGGCTAAAGGGATCAGGGGGTATGGAGGGAAGGCAGGGATGGCATACTGAGTTGGATGATCAGCCATGATCATATCGAATGGCGGTGCAGGCTCGAAGGGCCGAATGGCCTACTCCTGCACCTATTGTCTATGCTTCTATGTTTCTAACCCTGGTAACCTCAGTGGCCATTCCACTGGGTCTTCAACATCCCCCTCAAACCATGTGACCCCAGCTCTTCCACACCCACACTACAGTCCTCATACCCCCTACACCCTGACCACCCACCACCCCCCACCAGATATCATAGAAACATTGAAAATAGGTGCAGGAGTAGAGGCCATTCGGCCCTTCGAGCCTGCACCGTCATTCAATATGATCATGGCTGATCATTCAACTCAGCATCCTGTACCTGCCTTCTCTCCATAGCCCCTTATACCTTTAGCCACAAGGGCCACATCTAACTCCCTCTTAAATATAGCCAATGAACTGGCCTCAACTACCTTCTGTGGCAAAGAATTCCAGAGATTCACCACTCTCTGTGTGAAAAATGTTTTTCTCATCTCGGTCCTAAAAGATTTCCCCCTTATCCTTAAACTGTGACCCCTTGTCCTGGACTTCCCCAACATTGGGAACAATCTTCCTGCATCTAGCCTGTCCAACCCCTTAAGAATTTTCAAGTTCAAGTTCAAGTGAGTTTATTGTCATGTGTCCCTGATAGGTCAATGAAATTCTTGCTTTGCTTCAGCACAACAGAACATAGTAGGCATTGACTACAAGGCATTCTATAAATATATACACACATGAATCAATATACTGATGAAGTGCAAATAACAGTATTGGCTAATAATGTTCAGTGTTATGTCCGAGCCAGGTTTAATAGCCTGAGGGCTGTGGGGAAGTAGCTATTCCTGAACCTGGTCGTTGCAGTCTTCAGGCTCCTGCACCTTCTACCTGAAGGTAGTAGGGAGATGAGTGTGTGGCAGGATGATGATACTGCCAGCCTTTTTAAGGCAGCGACTGTGATAGATCCCCTCGATGGAAGGGAGGTCAGAGCCGATGATGGACTGGGCAGTGTTTACTACTTTTTGTAGTCTTTTCCTCTCCAGGACGCTCAAGGTGCCGAACCAAGCCACGATGCAACCGGTCAGCATGCTCTCTACTGTGCACCTGTAGAAGTTAGAGAGCGTCCTCCTTGACAAACCGACTCTCCGTAATCTTCTCAGGAAGTAGAGGCGCTGATGTGCTTTCTTAATAATGGCATCAGTGTTCTCGGACCAGGAAAGATCTTCAGAGATGTGCACGCCCAGGAATTTAAAGCTCTTGACCCTTTCAACCAACGACCCGTTGATATAAACGGGACTGTGGGTCCCCATCCTACTCCTTCCAAAGTCCACAATCAGTTCCTTGGCTTTGCTGGTGTTGAGGGCCAGGTTATTGTGCTGGCACCATATGGACAGTTGCCCGATCTCTCTTCTATACTCTGACTCATCCCCATCAGTGATACGTCCCACAACAGTGGTGTCGTCAGCAAACTTGATGATGGAGTTCGCACTATGTCGGGCTACGCAGTCATGAGTATAGAGTGAGTACAGCAGGGGGCTGAGCACGCAGCCTTGAGGAGCTCCCGTGTTGATTGTTATCGAGTCTGACACATTTCCACCAATACGAACAGACTGTGGTCTGAGTGTGAGGAAGTCGAGGATCCAATTGCAGAGGGATGCGCAGAGACCCAGTTCTGCGAGTTTGGTAACCAGCTTGAAGGGGATGATTGTATATTCCGGAAGTGGCGGCGCTGTCGTACAGCAGCGGCTCGCCTGCAGTCCGTCTGTTTTTACTTTTTTTGTTGTTTTCTTTTATCCTGTTTCAGCTAAATTTTAGTTTATTGGGTTGTGTATGTGTGGGGTGGTGGGGGGGGTGAAACATGACTTTTGTCTCTTCCTTCGGGGGAATGCGACTTTTTCTTGTCGTGTCCCCCTTCTCTGCCTCCGTCTGCGCTGAGGCCAAAATGGCAGAGCTGCCGGCCTCCAACTCCAACTGCGAGCTGCCGGCCTCCAACTCCAACTGAGAGCTGCCGGCCTCCAACTCCAACTGCGAGCGACCGACCGACCTCGAGGCTCCGGAGGCAGAGCCAGGACTTACCAGCTGGCCGGCTTCGGGGCTGCGGTGGCGTTCCGGCGGTGGCGGCCGAGGACACTGGTGGCGGCCTGGGTCCGGGGGCTTGGCCGCAGCTGGCCCGGTGGACGGCGTCTTCGGGAGCGCGGGGCTGGCCAACTTCGGGGCTGCGGTGGCGTTCCGGCGGTGGCGACCGAGGGCACTGGTGGCGACCTGGGTCCGGGGGCTCGGCCGCGGGCCCAGTGGACGGCGTCGTCGGGAGCGCGCAGGTCACAGGTTGGTCGGCTGCGGCTGCGTCCGCTGGACTGGAGGGCGGCAGCTTCGGCAGCTTCGACCACCCCGGGCGGCGGAGTTTGAACCGGCCCGTCGCGGAGCACGGATTCGGCCGCGGGACTGGCTTACCGTCGCCCGGCGGGGTCACAGCATCAGAAGCCTGGATCGCCTCAGCGCAGAGGGAGAACAAAGCGGGAAGAGACAGAGACTTTAAGACTTTTGCCTCCATCACAGTGAGGAGGTGCCTGGTGAACTCACTGTGGTGGATGTTAATTTGTGTTTATTGTGTGTTTTGTCATTTATTATTATATGTATGACTGCAGGCAACGAAATTTCGTTCAGACCGAAAGGTCTGAATGACAAATAAAGGAATCTCTAATCTCTAATCTCTACTCTACTTGTTTCCGTTACCTCACATAATTCAATATCCTTCTCCTTGGTGAATACCGAAGAAAATCAATTGTTCAATATCTCCCCCATCTCTTTTGGCTCTGCAGATAGCTGTCCACTCTGACTCTCTAATGGACCAATGTTATCCCTCGTTATCCTTTTGCTATTAATATGGCTGTAGAAACCCTTTGGATTTACTTTCACCTTACTTGCCAAAGCAACCTCATATCTTCTTTTAGCTTTTCTAATTTCTCTCTTAAGATTATTTTTACATTCTTTATACTCTTCAAGCACCTCATTTACTCCATGCTGCCCATAATTATTGTAGATCTCTCTCTTTTTCCGAACCGTGTCCAATTTCCCTTGAAAACCATGGCTCTTTCCAATTACTACTCTTTCCTTTCAACCGAACAGGGACATAAAGATTCTGTACTCTTAAAATTTTATCTTTAAATGTCCTCCATTTCTCTATTACATCCTTCCCATAAAACAAAATGTCCCAATTCACTCCTTTTAAATCCTTTCGCATCTCCTCAAAGTTAGCCTTTCTCCAATCAAAAATCTCAACCCTTGGTCCAGTTCTGACCTTCTCCATAATTATATTGAAACTAATGGCATTATGATCACTGGATCCAAAGTGCTCTCCAACACATACTTCTGTCAACTGACCTGTCTCATTTCCTAACAGGAGGTCCAGCACTGCCCCTTCTCTAGTAGATACCTCTATGTATTGCTGCAAAAAACTATCCTGCACACATTTTACAAACTCCAAACCATCCAGCCCTTTTACAGAATGTGTTTCCCAGTCTATTTGTGGAAAATTGAAATCTCCCACAATCACTACCTTGTCCTTACTACTAATATCTGCTATCTCCTTACATATTTGCTCTTCTAATTCTCGCTCCCCATTAGGCGGTCTATAATACACCCCTATAAGTGTTGCTACACCTTTCCCATTTCTTTGTTCCACCCAAATAGCCTCCGTAGACGAGCCCTCTAATCTATCCTGCCAAAGCACTGCTGTAATATCTTCCCTGACAAGCAATGCAACACCTCCACGTCTTGCCCCTCCAATTCTGTCACACCTGAAGCAATGAAATCCTGGAATATTTAGTTTCCAATCACAGCCATCCTGCAACCAAGTTTCACTAATCGCCACAACATCATACTTCCAGGTGTCAATCCAGGCTCTAAGCTCATCCACCTTTCTTACAATGCTCCTAGCATTAAAATAGACACATTTAATAATAATAATAATAATAATAATAATGGATGAGATTTATATAGCGCCTTTCTAATACTCAAGGCGCTTTACATCACATTATTCATTCACTCCTCAGTCACACTCGGTGGTGGTGAGCTACTTCTGTAGCCACAGCTGCCCTGGGGAAGACTGACGGAAGCGTGGCTGCTAATCTGCGCCTACAGCCCCTCCGACCACCACCAATCACTCACACACATTCACACACATTCACACGCAGGCAAATGTGGGTGAAGTTTCTTGCCCAAGGACACAACGACAGTATGCACTCCAAGCGGGATTCGAACCAGCTACCTTCCGGTTGCCAGCCGAACACTTAGCCCATTGCGCCATCTGCCACCACCACTTATTTTCTGTTTATTATCTTTTTCTCCTTTCCCCCCTAAATGTTGGGTCTGAGTGCTTCCCTTCTCTGCCTCCTGCCTCACACACTGTCTACTAGCTTTCTCTATTTGAGTCCCTCCCCCCAACCATTCTAGTTTAAAGTCCCCCCATTAGCCTTTGCAAATCTCGCCGCCAGGATATTGGTTCCCCTCGGGTTCAAGTGCAACCCATCCTTTTTGTACAGGTCACACCTTCCCCAAAAGACGTCCCAATGATCCAGAAACTTGAATCCCTGCCCTCTGCACCAGTCCCTCAGCCACAAATTTATCCTCCACCTCACTCCATTCCTACTCTCACTGTCGCGTGGCACAGGCAGTAATCCTGAGATTGTTACTTTTGCGGTCCTTCTCCTTAACTCTCTTCCTAACTCCCTAAATTCTCCTTTCAGGACCTCTTCTCTTTTTCTCCCTATGTCATTGGGACCTATATGTACCACGACCTCAGGCTCCTCTCCCTCCCATTTCAGGATATCTTGGACACGTTCAGACACATCCCAGACCCTGGCACCAGGGAGGCAAACTACCATCTGGGTCTCCTGACTGCGTCCACAGAATCGCCTATCTGATCCTTAATGGGTAAGGAGAACAAAACAGCACACAAGGGGTGGTCTCAGGAATATCCTGTAATATGGCAACAAGACATCTTGTTACTGTGCTCAAAAACTCCAGAAGAGAAGACCAACAAATATCACTTGCCTACTTACTGCATGCTGCATCACATGTCTGCTTTCAGTGATTAGTGCACAAAGACGCAGATATCTTTATCAATATTTCTGAATCAATCACAATTCCTATAGTTCTCACTTTCCGCTTTTTCATCAAAACATCAAGTTTATCCACAATATTATGGATAGGAAATGTATGGAGGGACATGGGTTAGGTGCAGGCAGTTGGGACTGGCTCAGATACACAACTTGGTCAGCATGTATGCATTGGGCCAATGGGCCTATTTCCATGCTGTACAGCTCTATGACTCTATGCTGCATCTGTGTGGATATTTGGACACTAGCTCAACTGACTGGGAGGAGCCGGCCAAAGTTGACTGGAAAGATACACTAGCAGGGATGACAGTGGAACAAAAATGGCAGGTGTTTCTAGGAATAATACAGAAGGTGCAGGATCAGTTCATTCCTAGGAGGAAGAAAGATTCCAAGGGGAGAAAGGGACGACCATGGCTGACAAGGGACGTCAGGGACAGTATAAAAATTAAAGCGAAGAAGTACAACGTAGCAAAGATGAGCGGGAAGCAAGAGGATTGGGTAATGTTTAAAGAACAACAGAAGTTAACCAAAAAGACAATACGGGGAGAAAAGATGAGGTACGAAGGTAAGCTAGCCAAGAATATAAAGCAGGATAGTAAATGCTTCTTTAGGTATGTGAAGAGGATAAAATTAGTTAAGACCAAAGTTGGACCCTTGTAGACCGAAAAAGCTGGATTTATTATGGGGAACAAGGAAATGGCAGATGAGTTGAACAGGTACTTTGGATCTGTCTTCACTAAGGAGGACACAACCAATCTTCCTGATATAGTAGTGGCCAGAGGATCTGGGGTGACGGAGGAACTGAAGGAAATCCACATTAGGCAGGAAATGGTGTTGGATAGACTGATGGGACTGAAGGCTGATGAATCCCCAGGGCCTGATGGTCTGCATCCCATGGCACATAAGGAAGTGGCACTAGAAATCGTGGATGCATTGGTGGTAATTTTCCAATGTTCTATAGACTCAGGATCAGTTCCTGTGGATTGGAGGGTAGATAATGTTATCCCACTTTTTAAGAAAGGCGGGAGAGAGAAAACAGGGAATTATAGACCAGTTAGCCTGACATCGGTGGTGGGGAAGATGCAGGAGTCAATTATCAAAGATGAAATAGCCGAACATTTGGATAGCAGTAACAGGATCGGTCCGAGTCAGCATGGATTTACGAAGGGGAAATCATGCTTGACTAATCTTCTGGAATTTTTTGAAGATGTAACTAGGAAAATGGACAAGCGAGAGCCAGTGGATGTGGTGTACCTGGACTTTCAGAAAGCATTTGAAAAGGTCCCACGTAGGAGATTAGTAGGCAAAATTAGGGCACATGGTATTGGGGGTAGAGTGCTGACATGGATAGAGAAGTGTTTGACTGACAGGAACCAAAGAGTAGGGATTAACGGGTCCCTTTCAGAATGGCAGGCTGTGACTACTTGGGTACCACAAGGCTCGGTGCTGGGACCGCAGATATTTACAATATACATCAATGATTTGGATGAAGGGATTCAAAGTAACATTAGCAAATTTGCAGATGACACAAAGCAGGGTGGCATTGTGAACTGTGAGGAGGATGCTATGAGAATGCAGGGTGACTTGGACAGTTTGGGGGAGTGGGCAGATGCATGGCAGATGAAGTTTAATGCAGATAAATGTGAGGTTATCCACTTTGGTAGCAAAAACAGCAAGGCAGATTACTACCTAAATGGCGTCAAGTTGGGAAAAGGGGAAGTACAACGGGATCTGGGGGTCCTTGTTCATCAGTCTATGAAAGTAAGCATGTAGGTAGAGCAGGCAGTGAAGAAGGCAAATGGCATGTTGGCCTTTATAACAAGAGGAGGAATATAGGAGCAAAGAGATCCTTCTGCAGTTGTACAGAGCCCTAGTGAGACCACACCTGGAGTATTGTGTGCAGTTTTGGTCACCTAATTTGAGGAAGGACATTCTTGCTATTGAGGGAATGCAGCGTAGGTTTACAAGGTTAATTTGACACAATTTAGATAGTAATCTGCCTTCCTGTTTTTGCTACCAAAGTGGATAACCTCACATTTATCCGCATTAAAGCTCATCTGCCATGCATCTGCCCACTCCCCCAACCTGTCCAAAATCACCCTGCATTCTCATGGCATCTTCCTCACAGTTCACCCTGCCACCCAGCTTTGTGTCATCTGCAAATTTGCTAATGTTACTTTGAATCCCTTCATCCAAATCATTGATGTATATTGTAAATAGTTGCGGTCCCAGCACCGAGCCTTGTGGTACCCCACTGGTCACTACCTGCCATTCTGAAAGGGACCCGCTAATCCCTACTCTTTGTTTCTTGTCTGCCAACCAATTTTCTATCCATGTCAGCACTCTACCCCAATACCATGTGCCCTAATTTTGCCCACTAATCTCCTATGTGGGACCTTATCAAATGCTTTCTGAAAGTCCAGCTACACTACATCCACTGGCTCTCGCTTGTCCATTTTTCTAGTTACATCCTCAAAAAATTCCAGAAGATTTAGTCAAGCATGATTTCCCTTTTGTAAATCCATGCTGACTTGGACCGATCCTGTTACTGTTATCCAAATGTGCGGCTATCTCATCTTTTATAATTGACTCCAGCATCTACCCCACCACCGATGTCAGGCTAACCGGTCTATAATTCCCTGTTTTCTCTCTCCCACCTTTCTTAAAAAGTGGGATAACATTAGCTACCCTCCAATCCACAGGAATTGATCCTGAATCTATTGAAAATTGGAAAAAAAATAGAATCATTTGAAAGAATAATAACATTAGCTTTATTCATTGGAAAGAATAAAATGAATTTGAATAGTCAAGAGAAACACCGCTATTTTAGATTTTAATGTCAGATGTAGCAAAAACAATGACATGTGTTCCCTTTTAAGTGAAGACACCATCATTGTAATAGGAAAACACATTTCACAATAACATTTGAAGAAGTACATCAGTTTTGCAAACTACATTTCAATCATTTAATCCCGTTCATGTAATCCACTATTACCAATGAAGAATAATGTCTGAAGTTTACTGACCTTCTGCAGAGGAACTTGTGTGGAATTCTGGAGAAGCAGCAACGTGGCTTTGAGCCCAGCACAGGACAAGCTGAGGTTCCCTCACACTGCACAGTAACTGACACTGCCTCTTGTCAAACTAAACGACACTCCCCCTCCAGCTCAGGTTTCCGGCACCACTGGTGTTGATACAAATGGGTTCAGATATAGAATTATACCACAAATAAAGATTCCATCTGGAATCGAACTTGCACCTTTGCGATTTTGAACATATCGAATGGATCTCAAATGGGAGAGTTCCAGGTACTTTGCTGCATCCTGCTGGGCCTGATGTTCCATGAGAGAGTACATGCAATCCAGGGAGGTCCTGCCATTTCATGATGAAAAAACCTCCATAGAGGGTTGTGTTCATTAAACATGCTGTTTAATTAGGATATTTAATTGCACCCATTAGGATAAACTGAACCATTCCCAGAGAGGGGATTGGCCCTGGTGAATGGAGAAAGAACATACTGTTTCCTCACTTGCCTCTTCATGGGAAGGAGCCAACAGATTTCACCATGGGAAGCTTTCACTGTCCTAATGAATGCCCACCATTATTGGTCAGCTGAGCAAAATCTCGAATGACATTAAAAGAAGCAAGAGTACAGAGTGTACACTGGGTGTGGACCTCAGCATCCATCATTGGGAGTGGCTTGGTCACACAACCACTCACTGAGATGGCCAAACCCTGAAGGATGTGTCTGCCAGGCTCTTTCTACAGCAGGTAGAGAATGAGCCAACACAACGGATTGACCTACTTGACCTCCTCCTCTCCTGTCCACCTGCAACAGGTGAATCTGTTGACCATGGCTTTGGCAGAAATCAGAAGACCTTTGCACAGTTCTCATTGAGGACAATGTTTTGTCATTACACTAAAGTCATCCCATATTGCTCTGACTGGCACAACAGTTTTGGATGTCATCTTCCCAAAGGAGCTGCAGAGGCTGAGACATTGACTATGTGCAAGGAAGAGGATGATTGACTATAAACTCAACAGAAGTCAGGAGACGTGGGGAAAGTGTGAAAGTGGTGTTGAGACCAATATTGGATCAGCTGTATGGGCCTGAAAAATTGTGCTCCCTCAGACTTTAATCCTTGGAGTGCAGGAGGCTGAGATAGTTGAATTATTGAGGGGAATAGATAGGCTGAATGAACAGAGCCTTTTACCCAGTGTGGGGGTATCAAGAACCAGAGAACACGGGTTTGAGGTGAGATGATAAGGTTTAATATGTACACGAAGAGCATCCTTTACATTCAAAGGATAAAGGATTCAAACAAGAGGAGTTGAGTATAGAAGCAAAGAGGTCCTTCTGCAGTTGTAGGGCCCTAGTGAGACCACACCTGGAGTATTGTGTGCAGTTTTGGTCCCCTAATTTGAGGAAGGACATTCTTGCTATTGAGGGAGTGCAGCACAGGTTTACAAGGTTAATTCCCGGGATGGCGGGACTGTCATATGCTGAGAGAATGGAGCAACTGGGCTTGTATACTCTGGAGTTTAGAAGGATGAGAGTGGATCTTATTGAAACATATAAGATTATTAAGGGTTTGGACACGCTAGAGGCAGGAAACATGTTCCTGATGTTGGGAGAGTCCAGAACCAGAGACCACAGTTTAAGAATAAGGGGCAAGCCATTTAGAACAGGTATGAGGAAAATCTTTTTCACACAGCGGGTTGTGAATATGTGGAATTCTCTGCCTCAGAGGGTTGTGGAGGCCGGTTTGCTGGATGCTTTCAAGAGAGAGCTAGATAGGGCTTTTGAAGATAGTAGAGTCAGGGGATATGGGGTGAAGGCAGGAACAGGGTACTGATTGTGGATGATCAGCCATGATCACATTGAATGGCGGTGCTGGCTTGAAGGGCCGTATGGCCTGCTCCTGCTACTGACAAACACAGATACTTGAGCTTCTCTGTCTTTTAGTTACTATCCTTATAATAAATGCATCCTCAGCACACACAGATATGTTCTGTTCTCACGTATTAAAAAAAAATTACACAATAGAATTATACAGAATAACTTTTAAATGTAAAGGGTAAATAGAGAAGTTGTATCTGAAGATAACATCAGCGTAAAAGAGGAAGGATCTGTGTTAGGCCATGTTTACACTTCTGTTTGCACCAGATAAGACAGTGTGATGATCCCAGTGTTTAGAATGTGAGAATGACAGACAGTGTGGGTTGGAGGGGGAGATGAGACAGATTCAGGAGCTGGGGAAAAATATCAAAACAGAGGGTTAGCAGCAATAAAAATGAATTGTATTTCTCTGCAGAATTCACACAATATGGGGGAATTCAGATTCAGATTCAGATTCAACTTTATTGTCATTGTGCAGTGTACAGTACAGAGACAACGAAATGCAGTTAGCATCTCCCTAGAAGAGCGACATAAATATGAGCAATAAATAAATCGAATAAATCCTGGTGGGAGGAGTGTCCGGGGGGGGGGGGGGGTGATTGGCAGTCACCGAGGTACAGTGTTGAGTAGTGTAACAGCCGCAGGGAAGAAGCTGTTCCTGAACTTGCAGGTCCGGCAACTGAGAGACCTGTAGCGCCTGCCGGATGGGAGGAGGGAAAACAGTTTGTGGTTGGGGTGAGAGCAGTCCTCCATGCTGAGTGCCCTTCGCAGACAACGCTTGCTTTGGACAGACTCAATGGAGGGGAGTGAGGAACCGGTGATGCGTTGGGCAATTTTCACCACCCTCTGCAGTGCTTTCCGGTCAGAGACAGACCAGTTGCCATACCATACTGTGATGCAGTTGGTAAGGATGCTCTCGATGGTGCAGCGGTAGAAGTTCACCAAAATCTGAGGAGACAGATGGACCTTCTTTAGTCTCCTCAGGAAGAAGAGACGCTGGTGAGCTTTCTTGACCAGAGTTGAGGTATTGTGGGTCCAAGAGAGGTCATCGGAGATGTTGATCCCCAGAAACCTGAAGCTGGAAATACGTTCCACCTCTGTCCTGTTAATGTGGATGGGGGTGTGCGTGCCGCCCCTAGACTTCCTGAAGTCTACAATGAGCTCCTTGGTCTTCTTGGAGTTAAGGGCCAGGTTGTTGTCAGCGCACCATGCTGCTAGGAGCTGGACCTCCTCCCTATAGGCCGACTCATCGTTGTTAGTGATGAGGCCAATCACCGTTGTATCATCTGCATACTTGATGATGGTGTTAGTACCATGTACAGGTGTGCAGTCATAGGTGAATAGGGAATAGAGGAGGGGGCTCAGCACACAGGGTGAGGGTTGAAGAGGTGTGCTTGTCTAACCTAACAGACTGGGGTCTGTTCGTTACAAAGTCCAGTAAGCAGTTGCAGAGGGAGGGGTCGATGCCCAGGTCACCGAGTTTGGTGATCAGTTTAGAGGGTATGATGGTCTTGAATGCTGAGCTGTAATCGATGAACAGCATTCTTACGTAAGTGTCCCTTTTTATTGTCTATAACTTTTATTTGGAGGTCTATTCTTTCTATGTGGGGGGGGGGGTGGGGTGGGGGGGAACTGTTTTAACCCCAGTTCTACCTGGTCGGAGATGCGTTTTTCCTCCAAATCGCATCTTCGCTCTCCCCATGCGGCCTTCCATCGGGCTGGAGCGGCGTTTCCTGCCGGGACCACAGCTTCGGCGGCACAGCGCTGGGACACCAACAAGGAGCGGGCGATGTCCGCGGTCTGAGGGCGTCCCGCAGCGGGCGGGCGGGCAGCGCTGGATCGAAAACACCACGGAGTCAGAGTCAAAGCTCCAACGGGCGTCGCAGTCTCCGGGGAAGGAGCGGCCGCTCCAGACACTTCCAAGCCGCTGAGGACCTACCACCTGATGCCGGTGGTCCAGCTTCCCGGCAGGTGGGCCTACAACATCGGGCTGCCGTTGCGGCGACTGGCTGCGGAGGCCTCAAACTGGCCCCGAACTCGAGTGGAATAGGAGGAGGACTGGACATTTTGGTACCCTTCCCTCACAGTGGAGAGTGTCGACTATGCTGTGGGGGGATGTTCGTGTTGAATTTCTTATAGTGTGATGTGTCTTTTTTTCTACAGATAATTTTCTCTGTAAAGCACTTTGGCTTCATTGATTGAAATTGATTGAAAAGTGCTAGATAAATAAATGTACTTTACTTTACTTTACTTTGCCACCCTTAAATTCCAACTATCACTCTAATCTCCCAGCTGTCCCTCTAACTCACTCTATTTCGCCACCCTTATTTTCCAGCTACAGTTAAAGGTTACACACCATAATATCATGTTTATTATTATAGAAGATTGAGGGGGGATCTTATAGAAACTTACAGAATTCTTATGGGGTTGGACAGGCTAGATGCAGGAAGATTGTTCCCGATGTGGGGGAAGTCCAGGACAAGGTGTCACAGTTTAAGGATAAGGGGGAAATCTTTTAGGACCGAGATGAGAAAAACATTTTTCACACAGAGAGTGGTGAATCTGTGGAATTCTCTGCCACAGAAGGTAGTTGAGGCCAGTTCATTGGCTATATTTAAGAGGGAGTTAGATGTGGCCCTTGTGGCTAAAGGGATCAGGGGGTATGGAGAGAAGGCAGGTACAGGATACGGAGTTGGATGATCAGGCATGATCATATTGAATGGGCTCGAAGGGCCGAATGGCCTACTCCTGCACCTATTGTCTATGTTTCTATGTTACATACCAGTTTACAGGTTGAGTACAAAGATACAAATTTATTTATTAAGAATTCAAAGATGCTAAAGTAGAAATAAGTAACTTGTTTAGTATCTTGTTTACTGGATAAATGATTTAATTAAGTGCTGCTAAATGACTAACAATCACGTGAGTTTAAGTAAAATAAGCTGATGTCTGATTGCGTAAAATAGCTTTTTTTAATTTTAATTTTTTTATTTATTCCAAGGAAATGTACAAAAATAGAACCAACGGCTTATAAAATAACACAGTTATTGTACAAGTTCAATTTAACTTTTTAGCTTTAGTTGATGAAAAGAAAGGAGAAAAAGCAGGAAAGAGACAAAGTGAAATGTACAAAGATAGAAGGCAAGTCAAGTCACATTTATTTCTATAGCACATTTAAAAAACAACTCTCGTTGGCCAAAGTGCTTTACATTTGGTATAAGAATAGCATAAACATAACAAACTACATACATATATACATGTAGCCCTCACTCAGATGTCAGGAAAGGCTTGGGAGTATAGTTAAGTCTTTAGCCTTGACTTAAAAGAGTTGATGGAGGGGGCAGTTCTGATGGGAAGGGGGATGCTGTTCCACAGTCTAGGGGCTACAACCGCAAAGGCCCGGTCGCCCCTGAGCTTACGCCTAGACCGCGGGATATTCAGCAACCCCAAGTCGGCCGATCTGAGGGGCCTGGAGGTGGAGTGGTGGGTGAGAAGACTTTTAATGTAGGTGGGGGCAAGCCCATTGAGGGCTTTGTAGACATGGAGGAGGATCTTAAAGTTTATACGGGACCGCACAGGGAGCCAGTGGAGAGAGGCCAGGATCGGGGTGATGTGGTCTCTTTTTCGGGTGCCCATCAGGAGTCTCGCTGCGGCGTAGTCTAGAACCCCTAGACTACCAAAGTGGTGCAGCCAAAGAGTGGATAAAAGAAAGAAAGAAGAGAGGTATAGAAAAAAATAAAAGGACAAAAAGAAAAAGAAAAAGAATATTGTTGGTATACCTGCCTTTCGTCCCTCCCCACCCACCTCACTCAACCCGTAATTAGATTTAAATCCAAAGTTGTGTTGTGCCATACTATCCTTGTAATAAATCAATGAAGGGTGTCCATGTCTTGGAAAAATGATCTGTTTTTTCTGCCAAGACAAGTCAAAGACTAGGAGTAAACGGGTCCTTTTCAGAATGGCAGGCAGTGACCAGTGAGGTACCGCAAGGCTCAGTGCTGGGACCCCAGCTATTTACAATATATATTAATGATTTGGACGAGGGAATTGAATGCAACATCTCCACGTTTGCGGATGACACGAAGCTGGGGGCAGTGTTAGCTGTGAGGAGGATGCTAGGAGGCGGCAAGGTGACTTGCATTGGTTGGGTGAGTGTCAAATGCATGGCAGATGCAGTATAATGTGGATAAATGTGAGGTTATCCACTTTGGCGGCAAAAACAGGAGAGTAGGCAATTATCTGAATGGTGGCCGATTAGGAAAAGGGGAGATGCAACGAGACCTGGGGGTCATGGTACACCAGTCATTGAAAGTAGGCATGCGGGTGCAGCAGGCAGTGAAGAAAGCGAATGGTATGTTAGCATTCATAGCAAAAGTATTTGAGTATAGGAGCAGGGAGGTTCTACTGCAGTTGGACAGGGCCTTGGTGAGACCACACCTGGAGTATTGTGTACAGTTTTGATCTCCAAATCTGAGGAAAGACATTCTTGCCATAGACAGAGTACAGAGAAGGTTCACCAGACAGATTCCTGGGATGGCAGGACTTTCATATGAAGAAAGACTGGATAGACTTGGCTTGTACTCGCTAGAATTTAGAAGGTTGAGGGGGGATCTTATAGAAACGTACAAAATTCTTAAGGGGTTGGACGGGCTAGATGAAGGAAGATTGTTCCCGATGTTGGGGAAGTCCAGAACAAGGGGTCACAGTTTAAGGATAAGGGGGAAGTCTTTTAGGACCGAGATGAGAAAAACATTTTTCACACAGAGAGTGGTGAATTTCTGGAATTCTCTGCCACAGAATGTAGTTGAGGCCAGTTCATTGGCTATATTTAAGATGGAGTTAGATGTGGCCCTTGTGGCTAAAGGGATCAGGGGGGTATGGAGAGAAGGCAGGTACAGGATACTGAGTTGGATGATCAGCCATGTTCATATTGAATGGTGGTGCAGGCTCAAAGGGCCGAATGGACTACTCCTGCACCTATTTTCTATGTTTCTATGTCTATTCTTACACCAATGTAAAGCACTTTGGCCAACGAGAGTTGTTTTTTAAATATGCTATAGAAATAAAAGTCTTGACTTGACACTCACCTCCAGGCAGGTCGACAGGCCCACAAATCCCCTCCTCAGCCTCCCACGGCCTAGTCCGGCCTACACTCACCCCCAGGCAGGTCGACGGGCCCACAAATCCCCTCCTCATCCTCCCACGGCCTAGTCCGGCCTGGTCAGGCCAACACTCACCCCCAGGCAGGTCGACGGGCCCACAAATCTCATCCTCATCCTCCCACGGCCTAGTCCGGCCTATATTCACCTCCAGACAGGTCGACGGGCCCACAAATCACCTCCTCATCCTCCCACGGCCCAGTCCGGCCTAGTCAGGCCTACACTAACCCCCAGGCAGGTCGACGGGCCCACAAATCGCCTCCTCATCCTCCCACAGCCTAGTCCGGCCTAGTCAGGCCTACACTCACCTCCAGGCAGGTCGACGGGCCCACAAATCCCCTCTTCATCCTCCCACGGCCTAGTCCGGCCTAGTCAGGCCTACACTCACCTCCAGGCAGGTCGACGGGCCCACAAATCCCCTCCTCATCCTCCCACGTCCTAGTCCGGTCTACTGAGTTGGATGATCAGCCATGATCATATTGAATGGCAGTGCAGGCTCGAAGGGCCGAATGGCCTACTGCTGCAGATATTTTCTATGTTTCTATGTTTCTAAATATTTTCAAGATGTAGCGTCTCGGACATGTTTATAATGATTACGTAAAATAGTTGACATCTGCTGCTATGTATGCTTCCATATAACTTTATATAACTTATATAACTCAATATAAGCAAGACGGCTCTTAGTGAGTGGCAGTGAGGCAGCGGCCTTGTGAGGGAAGGGCCCTGTGAGAAAAGTGAGAGTCTTTGGCTCGAGAGTCTTCGGCGAGGAGGCTGAGGAGAGGAATTCCACAGATTCACAACTCTCTGGGTTGAAAAGTTTTTGTCACCTCAGTCTTAAATGACCTCCCCTTTATTCTAAGATTGTGTGGCCCCTGGTTCTGCACTCGCCCAACATTGGGAACATTTTTCCTGCATCTAGCTTGTCCAGTCCTTTTATAATTTTATATGTTTCTATAAGAACCACCCCCTCATCCTTCTAAACTCCAGTGAATACAAGCCTAGTCTTTTCAATCTATCCTCATATGACCGTCCCGCCATCCCAGGGATCAATCTCGTGAACCTACGCTGCACTACCTCAATCACAAGGATGTCCTTCCTCAAATTAGGAGACCAAAACTGTATACAATACTCCAGATGTGGTCTCACCAGAGCCCTATACAACTGCAGAAGAACCTCTTTACTCATGAATCCCCTTGTTATGAAGGCCAACATTCCATTAGCTTTCTTCACTGCCTGCTGTAACTGCACGCCACCTTTCAGTGACCGGTGTACAAGGACACCCAGGTCTCGCTGTACCTCTCCCTTACCTAACCTAACCCCATTGAGATAATAATCTGCCCCCTTGTTTTTGCCGCCAAAGTGGATAACCTCACATTTATCTATATTATACTGCATCTGCCACGCATCTGCCCACTCACTCAACCTGTCCAGGTCACCCTGCAACCTCCTAACATCCTCTTCACAGTTCACACTGCCACCCAGCTATGTGTCATCCGCAAACTTGCTAGTGTTGCTCATAACTCCCTCTTCCAAATCATTAATATATATGGTAAACAGTTGCAGCCCCAACACTGAGCCTTGCGGCACACCACTCGCCACTGCCCGCCATTCTGAAAAGGACCCGTTCACTCCTACTCTTTGCTTCCTGTCTGCCAACCAATTTTCTATCCATGTGAACACCCTACCCCCAATACCATGTGCTCTAATTTTAGTCACCAGTCTCCCGTGCGGGACCTTATCAAAGGCTTTCTGAAAGTCTAGATACAATACATCCACTGGCACCCCTTCATCCATCTTACTTGTCACATCCTCAAAAAATTCCAGAAGATTAGTCAAGCATGATTTCCCTTTCATAAATCCATGCTGACTTGGACTAATCCTTTTACTGCTATCCAAATGCCCCATTATTACCTCTTTAATAATTGACTCCAGCATCTTTCCCACCACCAAAGTCAGGCTAACTGGTCTATAATTCCCCTTTTTCTCTCTCGCTCCTTTCTTGAAAAGTGGGATAACATTAGCTATCCTCCAATCCACAGGAACTGATCCTGAATCTATTTAACATTGGAAAATGATCACCAATGCGTCCACTATTTCTGGAGCCACCTCCCTGAGGACCCTGGGATGCAGACCATCAGGCCCAGGGGATTTATCATCCTTCAGTCCCATTAGCCTACCCAAAACTATATCCCGCCTAATGACAATTTCTTTGTTCCTCTACCCCCTTAGATCCTCTGTCCTCCAGTACATCTGGGAGATTGTTTGTGTCTTCCTTAGTGAAGACAGATCCGAAGTACCTGTTCAACTCTTCTGCCATTTCCTTGTTACCCATAATAATTCCACGTGTGTCTGCCTTCAAGAGACCCACATTTGACTTTGCTATCTTTTTCCCTTAACATATCTAAAGAAGCTTTTACTGTCCTTCTTTATATTCCTGGCCAGCTTCCCCTCGTACTTCATCTTTTCAGCCCGTATTGCCCGTTTTGTTTCCTTCTGTTGTCCTATGAAAGTTTCCCAATCCTCTGGCTTCCGGCTACTCTTTGCTGTGTTATACATATTTTCTTTTAGTTTTATTCTATCCCTAACTTCTCTTGTCAGCCACGGTTGCCTCCTTCTCCCCTTAGAATCTGTCTTACTTCTTGGAATGAAATGATCCTGCGTCTCCCGGATTATGCCCAGAAATTCCTGCCATTGCTGTTCCACTGTCATTCCTGCTAGGATCCCTTTCCAGTCTACTTTGGCCAGCTCCCCTCTCATGCCTTCATAGTCCCCTTTGTTCAACTGCATCACTGCCACTTCCGATTTAAAGTTCTCCTTCTCAAATTGCAGATTAAAGCTAATCATATTATGATCACTACCTTCAAGCGGTTCCTTTACCTCGGGTTCTCTTATCATATCTGGTTCATTGGACAACACTAAATCCAGAATTGCCTTTTCTCTGGTCGGCTCCATTACAAGCTGCTCTAAGAATCCATCTCAAAGGCATTCTACAAACTCTCTTTCTTGGGGTCCTGAACCAACCTAATTTTCCCAGTCTACCTGCATATTGAAATCCCCCATCACCATAGTGGCATTACCTTTGTTACATGCCAGTTTTAACTCCTGCTGCAACTAACACCTTACATCCGGGCTACTATTTCGGGGTCTGTAGTTAACACCAATTAATGTCTTCTTGCCTTTACAATTCCTCAACTCAATCCACAGTGACTCTACCTCATCAGTCCCAATGTCTTCCCTCGCAAGGGACTGAATTTCCTCCCTCACCAGCAGAGCTACCCCCCCCCTCCTCTGCCCACCCTCCTGTCCTTTCTATAGGATGTATAACCCTGAATATTAAGTTCCCAGGCCCGATCCTCCTGCAGCCATGTCTCGGTAATCCCCACAATGTCATATCTACCGACCTCTAACTGAGCCTCAAGCTTCTTATACTTCGCGCATTCATATACAATACTTTTAGTTCCTTACTCATCTCACCTTTCACATCGATCCCTATTACACTTGGCCAGACTCTCCTATCCCTTTGTGAGCTTCCTGTCCCGTTAATTCTGGGGTCATTAACTATCCCTTTACTCTCTTTCCCTTCAACTCCATCCTCGACCATCCCAATGGCCATGAGGGGGGGGGGGTCCAAGAGGATTGGGTCAGTTGGAGACGGGAAAAGGGATCATCAATGGGGGTGAGGACTCCTTCCCATGGAAGAACGCTGTGAGGCGGAGGCGACGGAAGAAGAGCTCCAAATCGCGGCGGGCGCGGAACTCATTGTGGTGGGGACGGAGGGGGACAAAGGTGAGGCCTCTGCTGAGGACAGACCGTTCGGTATCTGAGAGGGGGGAGGTCAGGGGGGGTTGGTGAACACACGGCAGGGATGGGGGATGGGGCCGGAGGAAGGCAGGTGAGTGGACTGAGGCAATGGTGGCCGATTAGGAAAAGGGAAGATGCAACGAGACCTGGGTGTCATGGTACACCAGTCATTGAAAGTAGGCATGTAGGTGCAGCAGGCAGTGAAGAAAGCGAATGGTATGTTAGCATTCATAGCAAAAGGATTTGAGTATAGGAGCAGGGAGGTTCTACTGCAGTTGTACAGGGTCTTGGTGAGACCACTGCCTGCGGATGAAGCGCAGGTCAATGCCACGTCTCCTTCCTCCAATCACCGCACTCTATCCTCAGTCCCAACCCCCCCTCTCTGCAGAGAGAGAGAGAGAGAGAGAGAGAGAGAGAGAGAGAGAGAGAGAGAGAGAGAGAGAGAGAGAGAGAGAGAGAGAGAGAGAGAGAGAGAGAGAGAAAGAAAGAAAAAAAACACCCACAAAAACATGCCCTTTGGCCAAACTTGCCCACACCGGCCAACTTGCCCCATCTACACTAGTCTCACCCCGACCAACATGCCCCATCTACACTAGTCCCACCCCGACCAACATGCCCCATCCACACTAGTCCCACCTGCTGCCCGAGTTTGGCCCATATCCCTCCAAACCTGTCCTATCCAGGTACCTGTGCATGTGTTGTGATAGTCCCAGCCTCAACTACCTCCTCCGGCAGCTCGTTCCATACACCCACCACCCTCTACGTGTAAAAGTTGCCCTTTCCCGCCCCTGCCTCTCTCTCCTTAAACCCGTGTCCTCTGGTCCTCGATTCCCCTACTCTGGGCAAGAGACTGTGTGCGTCTGTCTACCCGATCTATTCCTCTGGTGATTTTGTACACCTCTATAAGATCGACCCTCATCCTCCTGCGCTCCAAGGAATAGAGTCCCAGCCCTGCCCCAACCTCTCCCTGTAGCTCAGGCCCCTCGAGTCCCGGCAACATCCTCGTGAATCTTCTCCACGCCCTTTCGAAGCTCGACGACATCTTTCCTATAACACGGGGCCCAGAACTGAACACAATACTCTAAATGCAGCCTCACCAACGTCTTGCACAACTGCAACGTGACCTCCCGACATCTAGACTCAATACACAGAGGGAGAGGGACAGAGAGAGAGAGAGAGAGAGAGGGGGGAAGAGAGAGACACACAGAGAGAGGGTGAGACAGAGTTAGAGAGGGGGAGAGAGAGGGAGAGACAGAGTGACAGAGAGAGAGGGAGACAGAGGGAGAGAGACAGAGAGAGGGAGAGAGAGTCAGAGAGAGAGTGTGATAAGGAACTGCAGATGCTGGGTTACACCGAAGATAGACACAAAGTGCTGGAGTAACTCAGTGGGTCAGGCAGCATCTCTGGAGAAAACTTCCACCCAGAGAGTTGTGAGTCTGTGGGATTCTCTGCCTCAGAGGACGGTGGAGGCGGGTTCTCTGGATGTTTTTTCAAGAGAGAGTTAGATAGGGCTGTTAAAGATAGCGGAGTCAGGGGATATGGGGAGAAGGCAGGAACGGGGTACTGATTGGGGATGATCAGCCATGATCACATTGAATGGCGGTGCTGGCTCAAAGGGCCGAATGGCCTCCTGCACCTGTTGTCTATTGTCCAGTGAAGGTGATTTGACTCTATTGCAGGTAGACAAAAATGCTGGAGAAACTCAGCGTGTGAGGCAGCATCTATGGAGCGAAGGAAATGGTTCTTGTGTCTGAAGAAGGGTCTTGACCCGAATCCTCACCAATTCCTTCGCTCCGTAGATGCTGCCTCACACGCTGAGTTTCTCCAGCATTTTGTGTCTACCTTCGATTTTCCAGCATCTGCAGTTCCTTCTTAAACATTTTTTTTATTTTTTTATTTATTAGAAGTACATTACATTACAACCACATACATTAGTACTCGTCATTTATATCTTCTTACAATTAATGCACTCCATTTATTTTTTACACTAGAAAAGGAAAAGATTGAAAGAAAGAAGAAAGTGAAGGAAAAAGTGAAAGTGTAGGAAATGTGACAAAAAAAAGGACGAAGACCCTATAAGAGCAAAATTAAAAAACAAAAGAAAAAGAGTTAAGAAATAGACCCTAGGAAAGAAAGAGAGAGAGAAAGAGGAAAAAGAGAGAAACAAATATTTTTATGAGCATTAAGTAAATGGGACATACCAACTCTTCAACTATCATCCCCCCTTACCTGACCTCAATTTTTTAAAGTACTTTTGCACCCTATGTTTTATAATAATTCTATAAATGCAGACCACGTCAGGTGGAAGTGATCTGGTTTACCTGCTAGGAGGAGTCTTATCTCTTCTAGGTGTAATGTTTCAAACATATTTGAAATCCACATATTTATAGTTGGTATTGGAGCCTTCTTCCAAAATTTTAGAATTAGCTTTTTTCCAGTTATTAACCCATAGTCCATTAGTTTCTTTTGAAACACATTTAGTTCTGGACCATCTTCCGTTATACCGAAGATAATCCATTCTGCTTTGGGTATCAGTCTTGTTTTAAATAACTTTGTAAAGATTTCAAAAATTTCATTCCAAAATTTTTGAATTTTTGTACAAGAAACGAATGAGTGCGTTATAGTAGCTTCTTGGGATTGACATTTATCACAAATAGATGATACATTTGGGAAAATTTTATGAATTTTAGTTTTTGAATAATATAATCTATGTAAAATTTTAAATTGTATTAAAGTGTGTCTTACATTAATCGAGCATTTATGCACGTTTAATAAGTATTCATTCCAACTTTCCTTTGAAATTTTAATAGCTAACTCTTGTTCCCAGTCTCTTCTGATACCCTCCGTAGATGGTATTTGTACATTTAAGATAATATTATACAAATATGATATTAAGTTTGCTGATTCCGCTTTTATCTGCATTGCCTCGTCCAGTACATCTACTGGGTTATTATGATGATCTTTTGTATATTTTTTCAAATAGTCGCATATTTGAAAATATTTAAAATATTGATTATTTCCGAGTTTATATTTTATTTGTAATTGTTGAAATGAAAGTAATTTTCCAGTTTCATACAAGTCACCAAGCGTTTTAATTCCTAATCTATCCCATTGTGTATAAGCTTTATCTATAATAGAAGGATTAAACGAAGGGTTATTGACTATAGGTAATAAAAGTGATACATTTCTTAATTTTAAATTTTGTTTTATTTGTTTCCAAATTCGGATTGTACTATGAATAATTGGGTTCTTATTATAATTTATGTTATTCAATTTCATTGGAGAGAGGAGGATCGCTCCAATGTTTCTAGAGGAGCAATCCTCTTTCTCCATTACAATCCAGTCCACTTGCTGGGCGGAGTTATCCATCAGTTGAATCATATTTTTAATATTTACTGACCAATAATAATACATAAAATTAGGTAGTGCTGAACCCCCTAATACTTTAGGTTTATTCAGATGAGCTTTTTGTATTCTATGTGATTTATAGTCCCATATAAAATTAGTGATATCTGAGTCGAGTTTTTTAAAAAACGTCTTTGGTAAGTATATAGGAATTGATTGAAATAGGTATAACATTTGTGGTAAAAAGATCATTTTTATTGCGTTTATTCGGCCTATTAAAGACATCGGGAGCGTTTAACAGAATTTAATTAGTGTGTTTAATTTATTGAGTAAGGGGTCAAAATTTGCCCTAAACATACCTTGATATGATCTGGTAATTTCGATTCCCAAATATTTAAATTTTTCTGTCGCTATTTTAAAAGGGAATTTTAAAAGATGTGTTGAATCTTTCGGTTTTATTGACATAATTTCACTTTTATTCCAATTTATTCTATATCCAGAAAAAGATCCAAAATCTTCAATTAAATTTAATATATTTGGTATAGTGATTTGAGGTTTTGTAATGTACAGTAATATATCATCCGCGTATAAAGATATTTTATTATATGAATCTTTAGTATTATATCCATGGATATCAGGGTGTATTCTAATTTTTTCTGCTAGCGGTACAATAATGAGAGCAAACAGCTGTGGCGATAATGAGCATCCTTGTCTATTTCCCCTTGATAGTTGGAATTTCGAGGATAATATGTTATTAGTTAGTATTCTAGCTGTAGGTTTGTTATATAGTAACTTGATCCATAGAATAAAATTCTCCCCCAGTTGAAATTTTTGTAATACTTTGTCCATATAATTCCATTCTACTTGATCAAATGCTTTTTCAGCATCCAGCGAAATAATTGATAATTCTTGATCTTCAGATTTGTGTGAGTGCATTATGTTGAGTAGACGTCTCATATTGTTAGATGAGTATCTCTTAGGGATAAACCCCGTCTGATCTGGGTTTATTAATTTACTAATGTATTTACTTAATCTTCTAGCTAATGTTTTCGCTAATATTTTTTGATCTGTGTTTAACAATGCTATAGCTCTATATGAACCAGGTTCTTCTAAGTCTTTATTTTTCTTAGGTATTAATGTAATCGTTGATTCTGCTAATGTATCAGGTAGTATTCGTTTTTTAAAAGCATATTGGTACATTTTTTGTAATCTTGGTATTATTTTATCGTAAAAGCTTTTATAAAATTCATTAGTAAATCCGTCAGGGCCTGGTGTTTTTCCATTCTTTAGTGAGTTTATTGTATCTTCTAATTCCTTAATTGAGATTTGTGCACCCAGTTCCTCTTGTTCCTTCAGTTCTAACTTTGGAAGATTACAGGTATCCAAGAACTTTGTGATATTATTGGAATCAATTGTCGTTTGAGATGTATACAAATTCTCATGAAATTGCGCAAATCTATTATTAATATCCTTTGGTGTTGTTAATAATTCCCCTTTATCTGATTTGATCTTTGGTATAGTATGTTCCTTTTCTCGTTTTTTTAACTGGCGAGCCAAAAGTTTATGCGGTTTATCCCCAAATTCAAAGTGCTCTTGTTTTGTAATTTGAAAAAGTCTTATAAGTTTGGCAGATAATAATTTATTTAATTTAAATTTCAAAATTATTATTTTATTATGTTTATCTATTGATGGATCTTTAGCATTATCTATATCCATTTGTGTAATAAGTTCTTCTAACTGTCTTTGTTCATTCTTATTCTTTTTATTTTGAAAAGCTTGATATGAAATTATAATACCCCTAATGTATGCTTTAAAAGATTCCCATAATACAGTAGGCGATATATCTGGAGTATCATTTATTTGAAAAAAGACCTCCATTTGTTCTTTTAAATATATACTCGCTTGTGGATCTTTTAGAATTTGAGAATTAAATCTCCAAAACGATTTATTCTTAGACAATCCTTCCAGTTTTAAAAAGAAAGTTAGTGGAGAATGGTCTGAAATCGAGTTTGTGTGGTGTATTGCATTAGATGTTTGGGGGATTAATTTTGTATCCAGCAGAAAGTAGTCTATACGTGAGTATGTCTTATGTACCATTGAGTAAAACGAGTATTCCCTGCCAGTTGGATTAACAATTCTCCAAACATCTGCTATATTAGTGTTGTTTATATAGGTATTGAGAAGTTCCCCAGTTTTCGATTTCATATTCCCTCTCTGTTTTTGACTTGATTTATCTAAGTGCGGATCTAAAACACAGTTAAAGTCTCCTCCTATTATAACATTTTGATAGTTTGACTCTGCAATTATGTTGAACATTTTATTGAAAAAGTGGGGGTTATCAAAGTTAGGGGCATATATATTTACCAAAGTAAGTGGAGTGTCATGGATTTCTCCATTAACTATTAGGTATCTCCCTTCTATATCTGTTATAATATTCTTTGCTTTAAATGGTATACCTTTTCTTATGATGATTGACGTGCCTCTAGATTTTGAAGTAAATGAAGAATGGTATGTTTGACCTATCCATTTCGCCCTCAACCTAACTTGATCCTGAGATTTTAGGTGTGTTTCTTGTAGGAAGGTAATGTCGGAGTTGTACAATTTCAGCTGAGCTAGTATCTTACCCCTTTTAATAGGTTCGTTAATACCTCTTATATTCCAACTACAAAATGAGATTCCTCCTAGGTTCTTTTGTGTGGTGTCATGCATTTTGAATAATTATAGTACCTTTAAATCTTGTGGTGCATCCAAATCCCAGGTCTTTAGGTATTGGGGGAGCTTTTGAGTTTTTAAGTTTTGCTGGTATGTCCATTTTACGCTTATCACTAAACACAAAACACAAACAAGTGATTTTATGTGATAAAAAAAACTATAAAAGTGAAGATACAGTGTCTAATATAGTCGGCACTGTAGCGAGTGTCCCACCTGTAGGTGGGAAAAAACCTTGTTTTGACTTCCATTGCGTTGTTACACAAATAGCTCCGCTCTCTTAGTTAATCATAACATATTATAATATTAAAACGGGGCCTCACATTCAGTCATATAATACAATTTTACCCTGTATGTTTCATTATAACATATATATATATCGGAATTTTAACTACTGATTATTAAACCGATACTTTTGACTTCAATAAGAACCAACTGATGGTTGAAGGGGTTAACGAGACGTGCCCCTGGGCCTAAGCCAGGTGCTCGTTTCTCAACCCCTCCTCCCACATAGATAAGGTTTCAATTTATTAAAAATTCATATTAGTATGTTAGTTCGTTATTTTTTATTTTTGTTTTTGTTAGTATTCTAATCTAACATGCATAACTTATTAAGTTGTTAATAGGATAAGTTCTTACAATTGGTTTTAATATTATAATCTAATAAACAAGTAAATGCTTCTGGTATATTACCATTCCCGTCTGTTAAGTTGTTTACTCGTTTTGAACAGAAAGTGTCCTTGATTCAACATTCCAAAGATAACAGTCTAGCTATCCCCAGACAAAGCATTGCTTAGAATGGTTCAGATCTGCCAAACCCCCCTTTGATTTCTATTTTTCAACGATAGTTTGGGCATATTTAAACGCGTCTTCAGGCTTAACAAATGACTTTTCAAAACCCTTAAAGGAAATACGCATTTTCGCAGGATAACAAATCCCATATCTGATCCCTTCTGTCCCTCTTAAAAGATCCTTAACCTTCTCGAATTTGTTTCTTTTTTGCACAATTTCATACGGGTAGTCCCTGAATATCTTAATAGTGTCATTGTCCAGCCGCAGTTGCACACCGTATTTGATTTTGCTCATAACATCTTCCAGTTCTAAAATATCCCGAAATTTCACAATAATATGTCGTGGATAAGTTTTTCCCGCACCAGATCTTTGTTTAAGTCTTGGGACACGATGAGCCACTTCGATTTTCGGTTCTTTGGAAAGATTCAGCAGTTGTTCAAGCAAGCCCATGGCAAACTCACGCACATCCTCCCCCTCGGCTCCCTCTGAGACTCCAAGAATTCTCAAATTCTGACGTCTAGAGCGAGCTTCCAGGTCCAGGCATTTTTCTGAAACTTTACTGAGTTGAGTCACCATCTGTAGTGAAGTTTGTTCATTTTCTCGCCTCATTTGCTCATGTTCTTGCCTCATTTTCGCCATGTCTTCAACCACTCGAGCCGTGTTTTTCTCCAATTCCGTAATTGTGCGCATACTTGCAGCTACTGTTTCAAGCACAGCCGTGAACTTATCCGTAGTAGTTTCATCCATCTTGTCCATTCTCTCTGATAGTCCATCTTTCACCTCATCAATTCGTTTATTCATAATGTCCAGTGAATCAATCATCTTCTGATTGCTAGCATCCATAGCCTTCTGATTACCAGCATTTAAATCCCTCATCATCTTCTCCATTCCTTCCATCATATTTGCCATATTTTCCTTCATATTTTCCTTCATATTTTCCTTCATATTTTCCATCATAATTTTATTTTCATCCAAAATCTCATCTTTCATATTTTTCACTGATTTCTTCAAGTCATCAAACTCTTTCTTAGATCTTGTATCCATTTCTGCAGCCACTTCATAGACTTCAGAGACTTCAGAGGTAACCGGCTTCAGACTTCTTCTGGTCTCTCAGCAGCTTTTTCACTGATCTCTGAGGGCTCACAGCTGGAGGCAGTTTACTCATTTAAAGGGCTTTAAACCACCGTTTAAAACATCGCGCTTAATGATGACGTCATCAGCGCGGCGACCAGAAGCTCCGGTAAGGTTTTTTAAAACAATCCCGATTTCTGGACCCGTTTTACACGATAAATCGTGAAATTTTTCGGGAGAGGAGCTAGGTGCACGTCTGTTAGTCCAACATGGCGCCACCGGAAGTCCTGTCCTATGTGTTGAGTACGTTATGTATCTATCTTCAGTTAGGCCCACGGTTGGCAGGAATGGGTCTATGTTCACCCAAATCCTCTGTCCCAGAGAGTGAGAGAGAGAGAGAGAGAGAGAGAGAGGGACAGAGAGAGAGAGACACAGAGAGAGAGAGAGACAGCAGGAGACACAAAGAGAGACAGACAGAGAGAGTCAGAGAGAGACAGAGAGAGAGAGAAAGAGAGAGAAAGATAAACAGGGAGAGAGAGAGAGAGAGAGAGAAAGAGGGAGAGAGAGAATGAGACACAGAGAGAGATAGACAGAGAGAGAGAGAGAGCGAGACAGAGAGAAAGAGAGCGAGAGAGAGAGAGAGAGACAGAGAGAGAGAGCGAGTGAGAGAGAGACATTAGAAACATAGAAAATAGGTGCAGGAGTAGGCCATTCGGCCCTTCGAGCCTGCACCGACATTCAATATGATCATGGCTGATCATCCAACTCAGTATCCTGTACCTGCCTTCTCTCCATACCCCCTGATCCCTTTAGCCACAAGGGCCACATCTAACTCCCTCTTAAATATAGCCAATGAACTAGCCTCAACTACCTTCTGTGGCAGAGAATTCCACAGATTCACCACTCTCTGTGTAACAAATGATTTTCTCATCTCGGTCCTAAAAGACTTCCACCTATCCTTAAACTGTGTGTGATCCCTTGTTCTGGACTTCCCCAACATCGGGAACAATCTTCCTGCATCTACCCTGTCCAACCCCTTAAGAATGTTGTACGTTTCTATAAGATCCACTCAATCTTCTAAATTCTAGCGAGTACAAGCCGAGTCTATCCAGTCTTTCTTCATATGAAAGTCCTGCCATCCCAGGAATCAGCTGGTGAACCTTCTCTGTACTCCCTCTATGGCAAGAATGTCTTTCCTCAGATTAGGAGACCAAAACTGTAGATGAGATATGCATGTGCCTTTAACATAGTGACCTCATACCCACTAACCACTCCCCATATCACAAGTATAACTACAACCTCCACACCCACAGATCGCTCTCTAGTTCCTGTGACAGACCACGTATAGCTAGTGCAATGTATAATGATCCAGTATGAATAAAGATAGTAAAGTAACGATGCCTCGTTATCAATCCTTTACAGAACATGTCCTTCCCCTTACGATAAACCACCGTGAACGTGAAACGCTGGAGCTGCAGCAGCATGCGCTGCAGACGTGATGAGGCCACATGGATTGGTTTGTTGAGGATGGTAACAAGTGGTTGATGGTCAGTTTCAACGGTGAAAGTGTTGCCCACGATGTAGTCCCGGAATTTGGAGCTGGCAAACACCACGGCCAGTAGCTCCTTCTCAATCTGCGCGTAGTGCTGTTCGGTGGCGGTCATGGTGCGG
Organism: Malacoraja senta; assembly: GCA_038087875.1. Taxonomy (NCBI): domain Eukaryota; kingdom Metazoa; phylum Chordata; class Chondrichthyes; order Rajiformes; family Rajidae; genus Malacoraja; species Malacoraja senta. The sequence continues at coordinate 234,496 of JAXLNO010005921.1, forward strand.
GACGCGAATGAGACAGGCAGCTGCAGGCCGTCATGGACCTGGAGGCAGGCGGCACCGAGTCCGAATTGAGAGGCGTCGCAGGTGAGGACAATGGGACGCTGCAGGTCAAAGAACTTGAGCGTGGGTGTGCTGATCAGTTTAGACTTAAGAATGTCGAATGCCTTCTGATGATTGGGTAACCAAAGCCAGGAAGTGTCCTTTTTGATCAGATCCCTCAGGGGAGCGCTGAGCTCGCTTAGGTCGGGGATGAACTTCCCCAGGTAGTTTACCAAGCCGAGGAAGCGTTGCAGGCCTGCCACGTTAGTAGGAGGAGGCATCCCTGAGATGGCAGCCGTTTTCTGCGGGTCTGGCTTTAGCCCCTCAGCGGTGAATACATGTCCTACATAGGTGACCTCCGAGACGCGGAATCGGCACTTCTTGGGGTTCAGTTTCAAGTTGATTTGCCTGGCCCGGTCCAGGATCAGGCGGAGGTTGACATCGTGTTCGGCAACATCCTTACCGTAAACGAGGATGTCGTCAACAATTATGGCGCAAGGCTGATCTGAAAACAACTGTTCCATGGTTCGCTGCAATACCTCGCTGGCAGAGTTGATTCCGAAGGGCATTCGGAGGAACCGAAACCTTCCGTAGGGGGTGGCGAAGGTTGTCAAAATGGACGACCGCTCGTCCAGTGGTATCTGCCAGAATGAGCTCTTGGCATCGAGGACCGAAAAGACCGTTGCTGGACCAACCCGTGCAGCGACGTCTTCCACCGTTCTCATAGGGTAGTGAGGGCGCCGAATGGCCAGGTTGAGGTCTCTGGGGTAGATGCAGATGCGTATCTCACTCATGTCCTTTTTAGCAGCAACAACCATGGAAGAGACCCAGCTGGTGGGCTCGACGACCGCCTTTAGGACGCCCATTCGTACCATACTGTGTAGGGTCGCCTCCACTTTGTCCCTCATGGCGAAGGAAATACGGTGAGGAGCATGGACCACAGGAACGATCTTATGGTCCACTTCAATCTTGTAGCTGCAGGGTAGTTTGCCTAGCTTATCATCAAAGCGGTCGGGATACTCGGCCAGCGGGTCCATAAGAGCCTGCACGTGGTGGATGTCCCGGTGGAAGGACACCAGTCCCATTTCCTGGCATGCCTGGATCCCCAGCAGGGGAACGCAACTTCGATTGAGGAGAAAGAAGGTGAGGGGCCGAGTGGCCTTCAGTATCTTACAGTGTAGTGTGGCCTTGCCCACAGGAGTAAGGATCTCCCCACCGTAGGCATGCAGGTTTGAGCTCTGAGAAAATATCTGCTCATTAGTCCTTATCTGGTTGAAAAGAGATGTTGACATAACATTGGTAACCGCCCCAGTGTCGATTTTGGCCGTGAAGGTCGAGTTGTTCACAGTGACATGCACAGAAGGATCCGTTATCATAGCAGGTGCGTTCACCACGGTAAACAAGCTGGTTTCCCCCTGAGAGGAGTTAGATGTAGGAACAGAATGTTCATCGGAATAGTGCTGGGAGCTGAGATCATTATCCGACTGTAGAAGGTTGTTTAAATTTTGCCTTCGAGCAGCGACAGGCTTCCCACGGGAACGACAAGCTGCAGCAAAATGGTTCAACTTATTGCAGGAATTGCAATTCTTTCCAAGAGCAGGGCACACATTGAACTGATGAGTTGTGAAGTTGCAATTAGGGCACCTTTGCTGGGTGCCTCCCCTTGTAGCACCACCGAACACCGGGGCGCGTCCCCCTCGAGCAGCGAGCGACACCGGGGGTCGCGACTGGGGTGCATTCATGAGATAGCTAGGAGTGCTGGCAAAGTTGATCGCCTGTTCAGCCGGCGGCGCCGCCGCGGAAACAGCGTCAGCTAAGCGAGTAGCGTGCATTGCATCGGCCAAGGTCAGATCCGGCTTGCGAAGTAGTTCGGGCCTGAGCTTCTCATCACGGAGACCGTAAACCAGTAGGTCCCTGATGACATTATCGGGGGTCCACGTCTCGAGGCGGCAGCGCCTGCCCAGGTCCCGCAGCGCAATGACATAGTTCTCAGCAGATTCCCCAGGGAGCTGACGCCGCGCGAACAGTTTAAAACGTTCTAAAATGCAATTAGTCGGAATGTCACAAATAGCGTCAAACTTAGCCAACAGACATGCCGGGTCCCGAGCTGATTCTCCAGCAGCGTAGACGAAGAAGTCAGAGCGAGTCAAGGCGTTGGGACCAGCCAAGTTGAGAAGCAGTGAGGCTTTGAGAGCGGGGGTGGCGCCAGGATGGGCAATCGTGAAATAGTGTTCAAAGTCACGTTTGAATATGTCCCATCGAAGGGCGATGTCGAAATCAAAAACGAGCGCATCGGGCTTACGGGCAGAAGAGGCCATAACAAAAACAGTTGGGGGGGAAACAAAAAACTGGGTCAAAATTAAATGATAAACCGATAAACGGGAGGCGCAAGGTAAGTTATTTGACACCATGTAAAGGTTTGATAACGAGGCATCGTTACTTTACTATCTTTATTCATACTGGATCATTATACATTGCACTAGCTGTACGTGGTCTGTCACAGGAACTAGAGAGCGATCTGTGGGTGTGGAGGTTGTAGTTATACTTGTGATATGGGGAGTGGTTAGTGGGTGTGAGGTCACTATGTTAAAGGCACATGCATATCTCATCTACAATGACTAAGCCAAATATATCTATAACTCACAAACAGAAGTCCCAGCACAGATCTCAGTGGAACTCCGCTGGTCACAGACCTCCAGCCAGCACACCACGCTGTCTTCTATGCGTTAGCCAGTTCTAAATCCAAATGACCAAGTCAGGAAGAGAGACACAAAAAACTGGAGTAATTCAACGGGACATGCAGCATCTCTGGAGAGAAGGAATGGGTGATGTTTCGGGTTGAGACCCTTCTACAGGACGATGAAGGTTTTGAAGTCTTTTTTATGTGGGGGAGGTGGGGAGGGGGAAACGTTTCCCAGTCACTTCCTGGTCGGAGATGTGCCTTTTCTCCGAGTCACATCTTCTCTCCCCCCCCCTCGCGGCCTACCATTTGGATTGGCGCGGCCTTTCGTGCCGAGAACGGTCAGAGCTTCAACAGCGGTGCAGCACTGAATTACCATCGGGGAGCGGGCGATGCCTTACTGGGGATCGCCGTGTTGGAGCTCCGGAGTGTCGGGGCTGCTGCTTTAATATCGTGGAGCTGTGGTTTGCAGAGCTTCTTGCCGTGGGAGGCGCTGACTTTATCGCGGGACATCACAGAGTCCTGGTGATCCCTTTGCCAAGGGCCGCCAGTGTTGAATCTCCTCCCAGCTCGGCCTGTGGACTTCGGAAGCCAAAGTCTCCGGTAAGAAGTGGTTGATTCGGAAACTCCAAGCCACTTCCGTTCCGACGTCGGAGTTTCGATCATCCCGGCAAGAGGGCCTGAACATCGGGCTGCCGTAGCAACGACTGCGGAGGGCTCAAAGGCCCCGAACGTTGATTCTGCTGTGTGGGGATGTTCATGTTAAACTTCTATCGTGTATTGTGTTCATTTTATTTGTATGGCTGTATGGTAACTCAAATCTCACTGTACCAATTGGTGCATGTGACAATAAATGTAACTTGAACTTGGTGGTGTGCATCCCTCTTGAACCACTAGTTGTCTGGTGGCAGCACCGAGGGAGTTCTTGGATTTAGACCCAGTGACAATATGACTGGTGAAATATTTCCAAGTCAGGATCAAGTACATTTTGGTGAGAAATCTGTTGGTGGTATTATCTCCATACCATCTTCCATGCTTGTCGGAAATCACCACATATCAAGTCTATTAAAAACCTCTTTTTAGACAACAGAATTCTTTGGGACTAGTTCTGTACTTGGAAGTATTATTAATCTGAATTATGGAACTGAAAATGTGATATTAAATGGACAACAAATCGAGAGTTCACAAGATTGACAAAACTGGTAATAATATAGGTGCAGGGAAAATTTACATAAACATATGCAGGTGCTCATCTCATGATATCTAAAACAAATGTTTCTCATGAAGTTAATAACCAATCCAGTAGGACATTAAAACAAATAGTTTCCCAATTTATTGATAGTTACTTGCAATAGACAAAGAAAAAAGTGACAAAACAATAAACAATAGATTTCAAAATACATAATGTAACAGTGATAGAAAAGCTTATAATAATAGCTCTCTTAATATATTGAATAAAGAAATTTCATAAAACAATACAAGTGTGATTTTAAAAAACATTTGGCACAAATACATCTGGTCCAACTGCTTTGAATAGAGTCACCGATAGCAACTGTCAACTTTGAATGCAGCTTAAGGCTCTTGCAACGGGCTTTGTGATGCCAATTTCTACTGACTCCATTTACCATCACCATCTTTTAGGTTGAATCTTGCATTCAGCAACTTAACAGAAAAACCACAAGTAAACTTGTTATCAGGTATTTCACTCATCCGCACTTCAGTTTCACTTTTTGCCTTCCAGCCATCAGGCAGACTGTAACTAAAACTAAATTGTTGTGTCAATGTCTGCTGTGGGTTAAAGAAACAAGGAATTGCAGATGCAAAAAAAAGACAAAGTGCTGAAGTAACTCAGGGAAGACACAAAGTGCTGGAGTAACTCAGCGGGTCAGGCAGCATCCCCGGAGAACATGGACAGGTGACATTTTGGGTCGGTACCCATCTTCAGACCCCGAAATGTCACCTATCCATGTTCTTCAGAGCTGCTGCTTGACCCGCTGAGTTACTCCAGCACGTTGCGTCTAATAGTATGGATTAGTTGTGGTTACCAAGCAAGGAGTCCCAATGTTGCAATTCAATCTGCAGGTTTGGGGGAAAACATGATCTGAATACAGGAGATGTTTCAATATATATATATATATCCATCCAAAGCTATCACTGATGTATCACTGGTCCAGCAGTGCTCGTGTCAGTGAATCAATTCTTTAATTCTCCTTACCTCAGCAGTTGTTTCAGCAGCCGGCAGGGATCTTAAATCCAGGTCCATTCTCTGCCCACTGAAAGAAATCACACTGTTTGTTCATTCCTCACGAGCAAACGTAAAAGTTGCGTCCGTTATTGGGACCAAGTTTCAGCACGGTTCTCATGATACATCGCGTTCCATGATTGCAGATCGGAAAATGTAAATCAGCCCACTAGGGGAACAAATATGCATGTAAGGCACTAATAGCATCATATCCACAAAAGTACATGATGAATGCTCTCCGAACATGTTTATGAGCCACTTATTTATTTACTCATCCATCAGTCTATTGGGAATGGGTCAAAGGGAAAACATTTAAAAATAATTGGTCACCTTCTTTGTTGAACTTTTAATTTAAGATCTCAGTAAAAAGTTATGAATGTGATATGGCCATCCAATCTAATTACAACATTAGGTGGACAAAAAATATTTATTTCTCCTGCATAATTAAAATTATGAATCCCCTCATCTTATTAGAAATCTTTTGATTTACAAACCTATTATATACATGTGTAACTAAGCTGAACAAATCCAATTATAAATGGCTAAAATAGTTCTCCAAACAATATACTGCAATCTATTATTTAATCAAATTCATCAACAAACAAAAAAAATAGCAATGACTGTAATTTCAAAGCTATTTTAAACTATTGAATCTGTCAAAGTGCAGCTGATGTCTAAAGCAAATTGTGCATAAAATCTGAAGTGGGAAATGGGCTGCGGGAAGTTTGAAATATTGTAATTACTTTCAGATTTTTGGACGGTATTGCCCTCTTCAGACCATTTGGTATAATGCTATTTACTAATCAAAAGCTTGAGTTCTGCACAAAATTCTCTTTTAACGTGTGTTTTGTCCGTTAATATTTGCCTGATTAGATCTTAAATTGATAATGAAAAAGTCATAACAATATTTTGGATTTCTTTGAGAATTTTGAGATAATTGATGCCCAGCATACTTCAAAGCCACCAACACTCCATCTAACTGTCACAATCTAATCCCAAACTGAGAATGGAGACACAAGGAAATGCAGATGCTGACGGAGCAAAACACAAGGTAGTATCTGTGGTGGGAACGAAGATATGACGTTCCCAGTCGGGAGCTTCCTTCAAATCCCCCTCACTTGCAAAGGCTAAAGCTATGGGAGCTGACAACATCCAAGCAAAAAGCTTTGCTTTGTAGGCTAATCCAATCAAACCAGAAGGAAGTGGTGGACACAACCACGGATACTGACTTTCCCAGCATTGTAGAGATCTGCAGGAGGTGCTCCCACACGCAAAAACAGGAAGGCAGATTACTATCTAAATGGCGTCAAGTTGGGAAAAGGGGGAAGTACAATGGGATCTGGGGGTCCTTGTTCATCAGTCTATGAAAGTAAGCATGCAGGTACAGCAGGCAGTGAAGAAAGCGAATGGCATGTTGGCCTTTATAACAAGAGGAATCGAATATAGGAGCAAAGAGGTCCTTCTGCAGTTGTACAGAGCACTAGTGAGACCACACCTGGAGTATTGTGTGTAGTTTTGGTCCCTTAATTTGAGGAAGGACATTCTTGCTATTGAGGGAGTGCAGCATAGGTTTACAAGGTTAATTCCTTGGATGGCGGGACTGTCATATGCTGAGAGAATGGAGCAGCTGGGCTTGTACACTCTGGTGTTGAGAAGGATAAGAGGGCATCTCATTGAAACATATAAGATTGTTAAGGGTTTGGACATGCTAGAGGCAGGAAACATGTTCCCGATGTTGGGGGAGTCCAGAACCAGGGGCCACAGTTTAAGAATAAGGGGTAAGCCATTTAGAACAGAGACGAGGAAACACTTTTTCTCACAGAGAGTGGTGAGTCTGTGGAATTCTCTGCATCAGAGGGCAGTGGAGGCCAGTTCTCTGGATCCTTTCAAGAAAGAGCTAGATAGGGCTCTTAAAAATAGTGGAGTCAGGGTATATGGGGAGAAGGCATGAACGGGGTACTGATTGGGGATGATCAGCCATGATCACATTGAATGCCGGTGCTGGCTCGAAGGGCCGAATGGCCTACTCCTGCACCTATTGTCTATCGTCTATAAGATCAGGCTGCAGCCAAAGAGGTTTTACCGTACCAAGAAGCAGGGGAACCCCCGCATCGATGTCAGCAAGATTCCCCGTCCAGATCTCGTGCAACAGTTTGCAGAGGCTTTTGAGAGAGAACTTGGCACCTCGTTTCCTGGAGACTCTGCAACAGAGAAGTGGGAAATTCTGCTGGACACCATGCCGTGGCTAGCTTTGGGAAGAAGACCTCGAAGACGCACGCCTGGTTTGAGGACAAGTCGACCGAGATGACTCCCATCATCGAAGCCAAGTGCGCCGCCCTAGCCGAGTACAAGCGGTCAGCTAACGAGAAGAACCTGCAGATCCTCAGGGCTGCCAGGAGCAAGGTTCAGCAGACTGCCAGGCATTGCGCCAATGACTACTGGACACAGCTTAGTGAGGACATCCACACGGCCGCCATAACAGGGAACATCAGGGGAATGTACGATGGCATTAAGAAGGCATTAGGACCAGTCCAGATCAAGACAGCCCCCCTCAAATCCTCCACTGCGGAAGTAATCACAGCAGATGGAGAGATGGGTGGAACACTACTCCAACCCCTACTCGAGAGAGAACACTGTGTCCCCCACAGCCCTTGATGCCATCGAGTGCCTGCCGACCATGGATGAGTTAGACGCAGAGACGACGGTAGAAGAGCTCAGCTAGGCCATTGAAAACCTGGCCCCAGGCAAGGCCCCAGGCAGCGACGGCATTCCCCCTGACCTGATCAAGCATTGCAAGACTACCTTACTGCTTCCTTTGTATGAAGTCCTCTGCCAGTGCTGGCAAGAAGGAGCTGTACCGCAGGACATGAGGGTTGCCACGATCATTACCCTGTACAAGAACCAGGGCGAGAGAAGCGATTGCAACAACTACAGAGGCATCTCCCTCCTCAACATCGTCGGCAAGGTCTTTGCTCGGGTCATCTTGATCCGCCTGCAGAAGCCGGCAGAACGTGTCTACCCAAAGTCACAGTGCGGTTTCCGAGCTGGAAGGTCAACAGTAGACATGGTCTTCTCCCTTCGCCAGCTCCAGGAGAAGTGCAGAGAACAGCGGATGCCCCTGTATGTTGCTTTCATTGACCTCACCAAGGCGTTCGACCACGTCAGCAGAGATGGCCTATTTAAGGCTCTGCCAAAGATCGGCTGCCTACCAAAACTGTAGAGCATGATAGAATCCTTCCACATCAACACGAAGGGGACAGTGCAGTTCAATGGCAGCTTCTCCGAGCCCTTCGACATCCGCAGTGGTGTCAAACAAGGCTGCGTCCTCGCTCCCACACTCTTTGGGATTTTCTTCGCTCTGCTCCTGAAACATGCCTCGGCATTGCAACAGAGGGGATCTACCTGCGTACTAGATCAGATGGCAGGCTCTTCAACCTCACCCGCCACAGGTAAAGACAAAAGTACGTGAAGCTCTCATCAGAGACATGTTTGCCGACGATGCTGCAGTTGTATATTGCCCAGAGTAGGCGAATCGAGGACCAGAGGACATAGGTTCAAGATGAAGGGGAACACCACCAGCAGATTATCTACAAGTCACATACAATTAGAAACATAGAAAATAGGTGCAGGTGTAGGCCATTCGGCCCTTCAAGCCAGCACCGCCATTCAATATGATCATGGCTGAGCATCCAAAATCAGTACCCCGTTCCTGCTTTCTCCCCATATTCCTTGATTCAGTTAGCCCTGAGAGCTATATCTAACTCACTCTTGAAAACATCCAATGAATTGGCCTCCTCTGCCTTCTGTGGCAGAGATTCACAACTCTCTGGGTGAAAAGGTTTTCCTCATCTCAGTCCTAAATGACCTACCCCTTATTCTTAAACTGTGAGCCCTGGTTCTGGACTCCACACTGTATCACTCTATGACCTCTAGTCCTAGACTCTCCCACTAATGGCAACATCCTCTCCATATCCACTCTATTCAAACCTTTCACTATCCGGTAAGTTTCAACGAGGTCCCCCTCATTGATGGGCCGAATGACCTAATTTTGCTCCTATAACTTATGAACCATCCTGAAGTTGGAAATGTATTGCTGGGCCAAATATATTGTTGTTGAGTCTACATCATGGAACTTCATTCCCAACACTACGGGAGTACTTTCACCAGAACAACTGCAACATTGCAAGATGATGATGCATCAGCACCTTGTCAAGGAATTTCAGGTACAGGCACTAAATCATGGGTTTATAGCCAACATACAGATCCTGAAAATGAATATGTTTAAAAATAAACAAGATTCTGCTGAACAAAGAACATATCCATTGAATACTTTGTGATTGTCACTATGGAAAGCATTTTGGCCTTCATCTAATTAATCACTGTGAAGTAAAATGTACACACAGGAACTGCAGATGCTAGAATCCTGCATAGAACACAAAATGCTGCAGGAATTCAGTGGGTCAGTCAGTATCTCTGGAGGTCATGGATAGGTGACATTTTGAAAAGAACCTTACCCAGAACGTCACCTATCCATGTCCTTCATAGATGCTGCCTGGACTGCTGAGTAACTCCAGCACTTTGTATTCTAGTCAAAGGCAAGACTAGCAGTTGGAAACAACAAGATATGTGAGGGGTTTTGACTCGGCACACATTACAAAAGCACAAGGATGCTGATGTGAATAGTGACAGCACACTTAAAACCTACTGTTGCATAAGCAGTATTTTTACGGCACTCAAGCTACTGTACTGCTGCATCACTTCCATGGTGTCAGGTCATTTGGATTCCTTGAGAGAAGACTAATACACTCACCTGAAAATAGTCACACTGATGATCCCGTGGCAGGGAGCAAGTGTAGAATTGCCTCCCTTTATTGTTACCCTCTTTTCTGACTACTCTCAGTTCACAGGGGCGACTGTGTTTTTTGCAGTGTGGAGTTTCAGGGCTTGCAGCCGGGCATTTACCCTCATTCACATTATCAGAGCCTCTGGAAACACAATAATATGTTTTACATCAATTCACTTGTTAATCAAAACCACAAAATTAAGAATCTCTGGCCTTGTGCATTCACAATGCCCGCTGACAGCAGAACTGAAAGTAAGAAATATCACCAACCTGTGGCAAGAAATCTTTGGTTTACAAATCATTCTGAAGTGACAGAGACTTTCACATTTATAGTGGTGGAAATGATAGTTAGACTGACAAATTAATTTGAAAACAAAATGGCAAGTACAGTCCCTTTGGAGCCTTAAATATGAATGAACTAAAGTAATAGAACAATCATGTCCTCAACCAATGTCATAGAATATAGAATAGTACAGCATAGGAACAGGCCTGCCCACTCGGTGGGCCGAAGGGCCCGTTTCTACGCTGTATCTTTAAACTAAACCTTGAATCCCACTAATTGACAAGAAACTGACTGATAACATTTTCAAAAACCATCAACATTTCTTGCTCCATGAACGATAACTGTTTAGCATTAATTTTAACCTGCCAATCTTTACACCTTTCATTTCCCCATATTAAACAGCATCAGATCTTTCGTTAGGTTATCCAGGTCAAAATGTTTTGATAACATATACCATCCCCAAAACAATGGTCAACTGACCCTGCATATACAAATTTGTATATATTATCCAATGTTATCCATTTAGTAATTCTCCAATCTATCTTTGGCAACCTCTTGAGTTTAGGTTTATTATCAGCACATGTACTGAGGTGCTGAAAAGCTTCCTCTCCACATCCACTCTATCCAAGCCTTTCACTATTCGGTCAATTTCAACGAGGTCCCCCCTCATTCTTCAAAACTGCAGATTTTATCATTATAAAAGAAAAAATTGCTTGCTATTGATTTAAGTTATCAAGAGGTACACAAAGATCAACTAAGCAGTTTGCTGATTAAGCATAGTAAATTAATTAAAATTCCACTAGCAGTGAGAAATGGAGAATCTAATGATGCACCAGGCACGATATTACCTGGAACGTGGCGAGAGCAGTTATGAAAGGATGGGCAGAATTTCCCTAGAGAAAATTCAAAATGTTACATGTTTTCAAAGCAGTTAACTTAAATACAGATACTGCCAAGAGGTTTTCATGCACCTGAGGTTTAACTTTAAACAGTTAGGTAGATTTATCGGCATACCTGAAGTCAGAAACTGCAGAATTTGTGTTGAAATGATGGTACTTCTTCAATCTTTTGGGAGGCTGACAAAATGAACGGTCGGTATAACTAGATGACGTTGAATTGGCAGTCGCATGATTGGCAAATTTATTAAAACTACTTTTTATCTGATGGTTAGAATTCAACGTATTTGCAGTGCAATTTTCAACCACGGCTAGAAATGAAGGATTCCCATCTGGTGATAACGTGTTCCCTTTCACTTCATTTCCTGCAGAGGAACAGGACGCAGGACTCTTCTGGGAGCTCCTAAGTGACGTCAGGACCAGTGTCATCACACCAAATGCTGTTCTGCGATTGAGCTTCAATTCCACGAGGGGTTTACCAAAGTTGTTACATTGGTACTTTATGAGATTCATATAAAAACCAAACTTCTGAGGTGATGCTGCCTCTAAAAATAAAAACAGTTAATATTACTCATCATAAATCATTTGCAGAATCACTAAAAAGAGAGGTATTGTTGTTAGATGAGATATTCAAGTTTAACGTCGTAGGAATATTAAGCGATTCTGATTTGATCTGAAACTTAACTTTTCTTATGGAAGTGGAAAGGTATTTTTAACTGATTTACCCACTAAGCCATTGAACGAAATTCATTGTATACCTAAGCTCACTAAACTTTCAGCTTTGTTTAGAATAGTGATACAGCATGGAAACAGGCCCTACAGCCCAAACCGACCTGTTCATACTAGTTCTGTTATCGCACTTTCTCATCCACTCCCTATACACTAGGGTCAATTTAAAGAGGGCAGATTAACCTGCAAACCTGCACGTCTTTGGGGTGGCCTTTATAACAAGACCACCCCACATGTTGGCCTTTATAACAAGAGGAATCGAATATGGGAGCAAAGAGGTCCTTCTGCAGTTGTACAGAGCCCTAGTGAGATCACACCTGGATTATTGTGTGCAGTTTTGGTCCCCTAATATGAGGAAGGACATTCTTGCTATTGAAGGAGTGCAGCGTAGGTATACAAGGTTAATTCCCGGGATGGCGGGACTGTCATATGCTGAGAGAATGGAGCAGCTGGGCTTGTACACTCTGGAGTTTAGAAGGATGAGAGAGCATCTCATTGAAACATATAAGATTGTTATGGGCTTGGACACGCTAGAGGCAGGAAACATGTTCCCGGTGTTGGGGGAGTCCAGAACCAGGGGCCACAGTTTAAGAAAAAGGAATAAGCCATTTGGAACGGAGATGAGGAAACACTTTTTCTCACAGAGAGTGGTGAGTCTGTGGAATTCTCTGCGTCAGAGGGCGGTGGAGGCAGGTTCTCTGGATGCTTTCAAGAGAGAGCTAGATGGGGCTCTTAAAAATAGCGAAGTCAGGGGATATGGGGAGAAGGCAGGATCGGGGTACTGATTGGGGATGATCAGCCATGATCACATTGAATGGCCGTGCTGGCTCGAAGGGCCGAATGGCCTACTCCTGCACCTATTGTCTATTGTTGAACGTTACATTTGTAACAGTAATAAACCTCTTGAAAAAGCCATGGGATGTGAAGACATTAAATGAAATGTACAAGTTAAATCAATAATAAATAGGTATGACTAAAATAGGGTTGACCCATTATAAACGCACTTACTGGCAGGCCTCTGTGTTAAACAGGCATCACATGATTTGGCTGCTGGTGCATTGATTAGATTACAAAGCTCACACGTCCACTCTTCCTCTTCTTGTTTGGCAATGGTATCAGTAGACTGACCTGGAGAGCCCTGTGCCCAAGTGACCAGGCTATTCCGTTGAGGAAAATTACTGTTTAGAAACAAAATTTGTTTAGGCTCAGCTTTGCATGTTATCCAATCTGATTAGATAATACTAGACATAAATACAATCAAGTCAAACTTAAATACAACAGATAGAGCAAAGGGGAAGATACAGAGTGCAGCATATACTCAGCATTGTAGCGCATCAGTTCCAGAAACAAAGGCCAATGTCCACAATGGGGTAGAGGTGAATTGGACAGTAGCCCAGCCTGATAACAGAGGGAAAGAAGCTATTCCCGAGTCTGGTGGTGCACACTTTCTTCTGTATCTCCTGCCTGACGAGAGCACGGAGATGAAGGAATAACCAGGATGGAAAAGGTCTTTGATAACATTGGCTGCCTTCCTGACGGAGAGTGAAGAGTAGATTAGTTAATGGTGGGAAATCTGGTCAGTGTGATGGACTGGCGGCATCTACAACTCTCTGCGATGTGTTGTGATCTTGGACAGAGTTGTTCCCAAACCAAGTTGTGATGGTACCCGACAGTATGTGCGCAAGTTAGAGGAGCACCTCATATTTCGCTTGAGTAGTTTGCACCCCAACGGCATGAACGTTGACTTCACTAATTTTAGATAGCCCTTGCTTTCTCACTCCTTCCCAGTTCTCCCACGTCCTACTGTCTCCGCCTACTTCTTTCCTTCTCTACATAGACGCTGCCGCACCCACTGAGTTTCTCCAGCATTTTTTGTCTACCTTAGTATGTTTTCTATATTCATTGGTGACTCGGACTATCTTTGATCAAAATTTGCTGGTTTAACCTTGCGCTAAACGTTATTCCCTTACCATGTATCCATACACTATAATGGTTGTAATAATGTATTGTCTTTCTGCTGACTGGTTAGCACGCAGTTAAACGTTTTTTACTGTACCTCAGTACACGTGACAATAAACTAAACTGAACTATAGTGTATGTGTAGATGTTTGTGAAAGTCATTGGAGACATGCCAAATTTCCTCACTCCTCAGGAAGTAGAGTCTTTTGTGTGTCTTTTTGGCTGTTGCATCAGTGGGTCTGGTTCATGTTAAAAGCCTAAATAATGCCATAGATATTAAAGTTAGATTTAGCTCTTAGGGCTAAGGGAATCAAGGGACATGGGGGGGGAAAGCCAGAACTGGGTACTGATTGGGGATGATCAGCCGTGATCACATTGAATGGCGGTTCTCGTCGAAGGGCCGAATGGCCTACTCCTGCACCTATTTTCTAAAACAGATTGTTCAGAAAAGAAAATGCTATTCCCCTTATAACCTTATTGGAAAAGTGTCAGAATTTATTTCTGCGTGCTTATTTACACTGTATTCACAGACAATGCAATAGTTTAGAAATAAAGACACCCCCGTGTCCACCAACTCCAGAGCCAAATAAAAAACTCAGCCGGCCGGGCGGCACCTGCGAGGGAACGGACCAGGAGCCGCCCCGGGCCAGGGCTCCCCCCCAACAGGAAGGAACCGCAGATGCACCAGCCCCCCAACCCCAAGCACCGCGGCAAACCAACACCAACAAAAACACTCATCCAGATCTTGAAACCCAAAACACCAATGGATTTAATCTGTTACAATCCCCAGAGGTACAGCATGACCCTTCCCATTCCTGCATTTTCCAAGCAGCAAGATCCCAAGTCAACCCCACAGGGCCACCACCCCTCCATTGGCGAGTGGCATGCCAACGAAACAGGAAGTTGGGCCGATCCCGGCCGCTCCCACCTGCCCGCTGAACCTCGGCCGGTACAGCGGTGACTCATTGTTACGATTATCTTTGGTCGATTTTGCCTTGTTAAATACGGACTTTAAATAAATCTGTATTTAGCAACACAAAATCGCACATCTTATCGCATTTCCGTATAAAATCTGGAAAATCCGTACTATTTGGCAGCTCTGCAAGGACTGAAGCAGTCCTCTGAATATACAATTTTTCAACAAAGTAAAACAGGCAAACCAATTAAGGTACCCTAAGTGGTGACGCCAATGCCATCACAACCGTTTGAATGCATACAGATTGATCGAGCCGCTAAACCCCAATGCCAGCTGCTGAACCCCAGCGCCAGCCGCTGAACCTCAACGCCAGCCGCTAAACCTCAACGCCAGCCGCTAAACTGTAACGCCAGCCGCTAAATCCCAACGCCAGCCGCTAAACCACAACGCCAGCCGCTAAACCCTAACGCCAGCCGCTAAACCCCAAAGCCAGCCGTTAAACCTCAACGCCAGCCGCTGAACCCCAACGCCAGCCGCTAAATCCCAACGCCAGCTGCTCAACCCCAACGCCAGCCGCTCAACCCCAACGCCAGCCGCTAAACCCCAACGCCAGCCGCTAAACCCCAAAGCCAGCCGTTAAACCTCAACGCCAGCCGCTGATCCCCAACGCCAGCCGCGAAAGCTCAACGCCAGTCACTAAACCCCAACGACAGCCGCAAATCCCAACGGCAGCCGCAAATCCCAACGACAGCCGCTAAACCACAAAATCGGCCGCTAAACCTCAACGCCGGCTGCTAAACCACCACGCCGGCCGCTAGACAACAAGGCCGGCCGCTGCACCTCAACGCCTGCCGCTGCACCCCAACACCAGCCGCTAACCCCCAACGCCAGCCGCTCACCCCCAACGCCAGCCAATAACCCCCAAAAGCCAGCCAATAACCCCCAACGCCAGCCGCTAAACACCAACAGCGGCGGTTAAACATCAACGGCAGCCGTTCAACACCAACGGCAGCCGTTAAACGCCAACGGCAGCCGCTAAACCCCAACGGCAGCCGCAAAACCCCAACGCCAGCCGCTAAACCTCAACGCCAGCCGCTAAACCCCAACGCCAGCCGCTATACCGCAATGCCAGCCGCTGCACCCCAACGCCAGCCGCTAAACACCAACGCCCGCCGCTAAACACCAACGCCAGCCGTTACACACCAACGGCAGCCGCTAAACCCCAACGCAAGGTGCTGCAACCGCAAAAGCGCGGTCACCCCCGAGCTCAAAACCGGACCGCGGGATAGTCAAGTTGGCCGACCTGAGGGACCTGGAGGTAGAATGGTGGGTTAGCAGATTTTTGATATAGGTGGGGGCAAGCCCGTTAAGGGCTTTGTATACATATAGGAGCTTGAAATTGATTCTGTACCGCACTGGGAGCCAGTGGAGAGAGGCCAGAATCGGGGTGATGTGGTCCCTTTTACGGGTGCCTATCAGAAGTCTCGCTGCGGCGTTTTGGATCAATTGCAGGCGGGACAGGGATGATTGGCTAATGCCAGTGTATAGGGAGTTGCAGTAATCAAGGCAGGAGATAAATGCGTGGATGATCTTTTCAAGGTCGTCGAATTGGAGGAATGGTTTGATATTGGATCTGCCTCAACTACCTCTCTGGCAGCTCGTTCCATATACCCACCACCCTCTGTGTGAAAAAGTTGCCCCTCCAGTTCCTATTGAACCTTTCCCCTCTCACCTCAAACCTATACCCTCTGGTACTTGATTCCACTTACTCTGGGTAAAATACTCCAAATTCACACTTAACATAGAAACATAGAAATTAAGTGCAGGAGTAGGCCATTCGGCCCTTCGAGCCTGCACCGCCATTCAATATGATCATGGCTGATCATCCAACTCAGTATCCCGTACCTGCCTTCTCTCCATACCCTCTGATCCCTTTAGCTACAAGGGCCACATCTAACTCCCTCTTAAATATAGCCAATGAACTGGCCTCGACTACCCTCTGTGGCAGAGAGTTCCAGAGATTCACCACTCTCTGTGTGAAAAAAGTTCTTCTCATCTCGGTTTTAAAGGATTTCCCCCTTATCCTTAAGCTGTGACCCCTTGTCCTGGACTTCCCCAACATCGGGAGCAATCTTCCTGCATCTAGCCTGTCCAACCCCTTAAGAATTTTGTAAGTTTCTATAAGATCCCCTCTCAATCTCCTAAATTCCAGAGAGTATAAACCAAGTCTATCCAGTCTTTCTTCATAAGACAGTCCTGACATCCCAGGAATCAGTCTGGTGAACCTTCTCTGCACTCCCTCTATGGCAATAATGTCCTTCCTCAGATTTGGAGACCAAAACTGTACGCAATACTCCAGGTGTGGTCTCACCAAGACCCTGTACAACTGCAGTAGAACCTCCCTGCTCCTATACTCAAATCCTTTTGCTATGAAAGCTAACATACCATTCGCTTTCTTCACTGCCTGCTGCACCTGCATGCCTACTTTCAATGACTGGTGTACCATGACACCCAGGTCTCGCTGCATCTCCCCTTTTCCTAGTCGGCCACCATTTAGATAATAGTCTGCTTTCCTGTTTTTGCCACCAAAATGGATAACCTCACATTTATCCACATTATACTGCATCTGCCAAACATTTGCCCACTCACCCAGAATATCAAAGTCACCTTGCAGTCTCCTAGCATCCTCCTCGCAGCTAACACTGCCCCCCAGCTTAGTGTCATCCGCAAACTTGGAGATATTGCCTTCAATTCCCTCATCCAGATCATTAATATATATTGTAAATAGCTGGGGTCCCAGCACTGAGCCTTGCGGTACCCCACTAGTCACTGCCTGCCATTGTAAAAAGGACCCGTTTACTCCTACTCTTTGCTTCCTGTTTGCCAGTCAGTTCTCTATCCACATCAATACTGAACTCCCAATGCCATGTGCTTTAAATTTGTATACTAATCTCTTATGTGGGACCTTGTCGAAAGCCTTCTGGAAGTTCAGATACACCACATCCACTGGTTCTCCCCTATCCACGCTACTAGTTACATCCTCGAAACATTCTATAAGATTCGTCAGACATGATTTACCTTTCGTAAATCCATGCTGACTTTGTCCAATGATTTCACCACTTTCCAAATGTGCTGCTATCCCATCTTTAATAACTGACTCTAGCAGTTTCCCCACCACCGATGTTAGACTAACTGGTCTGTAATTCCCCGTTTTCTCTCTCCCTCCCTTCTTAAAAAGTGGGGTTACGTTTGCTACCCGACAATCCTCAGGAACTACTCCAGAATCTAAAGAGTTTTGAAAGATTATTACTAATGCATCCACTATTTCTGGAGCTACTTCCTTAAGTACTCTGGGATGCAGCCTATCTGGCCCTGGGGATTTATCGGCCTTTAATCCATTCAATTTACCCCCAACGCCAGCCGCTCACCCCCAACGCCAGCCAATAACCCCCAAAAGCCAGCCACTAACCCCCAACGCCAGCCGCTAAACACCAACAGCGGCGGTTAAACATCAACGGCAGCCGTTCAACACCAACGGCAGCCGTTAAACGCCAACGGCAGCCGCTAAACCCCAGCGGCAGCCGCTAAACCCCAACGCCAGCCGCTAAACCTCAACGCCAGCCGCTAAACCCCAACGCCAGCCGCTATACCGCAATGCCAGCCGCTGCACCCCAACGCCAGCCGCTAAACACCAACGCCAGCCGCTAAACACCAACGCCAGCCGTTAAACACCAACGGCAGCCGCTAAACCCCAACGCAAGGTGCTGCAACCGCAAAAGCGCGGTCACCCCCGAGCTTAAACCCGGACCGCGGGATAGTCAAGTTGGCCGACCTGAGGGACCTGGAGATAGAATGGTGGGTTAGCAGATTTTTGATATAGGTGGGGGCAAGCCCGTTAAGGGCTTTGTATACATATAGGAGCTTGAAATTGATTCTGTACCGCACTGGGAGCCAGTGGAGAGAGGCCAGAATCGGGGTGATGTGGTCCCTTTTACGGGTGCCTATCAGAAGTCTCGCTGCGGCGTTTTGGATCAATTGCAGGCGGGACAGGGATGATTGGCTGATGCCAGTGTATAGGGAGTTGCAGTAATCAAGGCAGGAGATAAATGCGTGGATGATCTTTTCAAGGTCGTCGAATTGGAGGAATGGTTTGATATTGGATCTGCCTCAACTACCTCTCTGGCAGCTCGTTCCATATACCCACCACCCTCTGTGTGAAAAAGTTGCCCCTCCAGTTCCTATTGAACCTTTCCCCTCTCACCTCAAACCTATACCCTCTGGTACTTGATTCCACTTACTCTGGGTAAAAGACTCCAAATTCACACTTAACATAGAAACATAGAAATTAAGTGCAGGAGTAGGCCATTCGGCCCTTCGAGCCTGCACCGCCATTCAATATGATCATGGCTGATCATCCAACTCAGTATCCCGTACCTGCCTTCTCTCCATACCCGCTGATCCCTTTAGCCACAAGGGCCACATCTAACTCCCTCTTAAATATAGCCAATGAACTGGCCTCGACTACCCTCTGTGGCAGAGAGTTCCAGAGATTCACCACTCTCTGTGTGAAAAAAGTTCTTCTCATCTCGGTTTTAAAGGATTTCCCCCTTATCCTTAAGCTGTGACCCCTTGTCCTGGACTTCCCCAACATCGGGAGCAATCTTCCTGCATCTAGCCTGTCCAACCCCTTAAGAATTTTGTAAGTTTCTATAAGATCCCCTCTCAATCTCCTAAATTCCAGAGAGTATAAACCAAGTCTATCCAGTCTTTCTTCATAAGACAGTCCTGACATCCCAGGAATCAGTCTGGTGAACCTTCTCTGCACTCCCTCTATGGCAATAATGTCCTTCCTCAGATTTGGAGACCAAAACTGTACGCAATACTCCAGGTGTGGTCTCACCAAGACCCTGTACAACTGCAGTAGAACCTCCCTGCTCCTATACTCAAATCCTTTTGCTATGAAAGCTAACATACCATTCGCTTTCTTCACTGCCTGCTGCACCTGCATGCCTACTTTCAATGACTGGTGTACCATGACACCCAGGTCTCGCTGCATCTCCCCTTTTCCTAGTCGGCCACCATTTAGATAATAGTCTGCTTTCCTGTTTTTGCCACCAAAATGGATAACCTCACATTTATCCACATTATACTGCATCTGCCAAACATTTGCCCACTCACCCAGCCTATCAAAGTCACCTTGCAGTCTCCTAGCATCCTCCTCGCAGCTAACACTGCCCCCCAGCTTAGTGTCATCCGCAAACTTGGAGATATTGCCTTCAATTCCCTCATCCAGATCATTAATATATATTGTAAATAGCTGGGGTCCCAGCACTGAGCCTTGCGGTACCCCACTAGTCACTGCCTGCTATTGTGAAAAGGACCCGTTTACTCCTACTCTTTGCTTCCTGTTTGCCAGTCAGTTCTCTATCCACATCAATACTGAACTCCCAATGCCATGTGCTTTAAATTTGTATACTAATCTCTTATGTGGGACCTTGTCGAAAGCCTTCTGGAAGTCCAGATACACCACATCCACTGGTTCTCCCCTATCCACGCTACTAGTTACATCCTCGAAACATTCTATAAGATTCGTCAGACATGATTTACCTTTCGTAAATCCATGCTGACTTTGTCCAAATATTTCACCACTTTCCAAATGTGCTGCTATCCCATCTTTAATAACTGACTCTAGCAGTTTCCCCACTACCGATGTTAGACTAACTGGTCTGTAATTCCCCGTTTTCTCTCTCCCTCCCTTCTTAAAAAGTGGGGTTACGTTTGCTACCCGACAATCCTCAGGAACTACTCCAGAATCTAAAGAGTTTTGAAAGTTTATTACTAATGCATCCACTATTTCTGGAGCTACTTCCTTAAGTACTCTGGGATGCAGCCTATCTGACCCTGGGGATTTATCGGCCTTTAATCCATTCAATTTACCCCCAACGCCAGCTGCTCACCCCCAACGCCAGACAATAACCCCCAAAAGCCAGCCACTAACCCCCAACGCCAGCCGCTAAACACCAACAGCGGCGGTTAAACATCAACGGCAGCCGTTCAACACCAACGGCAGCCGTTAAACGCCAACGGCAGCCGCTAAACCCCAACGGCAGCCGCTAAACCCCAACGCCAGCCGCTAAACCTCAACGCCAGCCGCTAAACCCCAACGCCAGCCGCTATACCGCAATGCCAGCCGCTGCACCCCAACGCCAGCAGCTAAACACCAACGCCAGCCGCTAAACACCAACGCCAGCCGTTAAACACCAACGGCAGCCGCTAAACCCCAACGCAAGGTGCTGCAACCGCAAAAGCGCGGTCACCCCCGAGCTTAAACCCGGACCGCGGGATAGTCAAGTTGGCCGACCTGAGGGACCTGGAGGTAGCATGGTGGGTTAGCAGATTTTTGATATAGGTGGGGGCAAGCCCGTTAAGGGCTTTGTATACATATAGGAGCTTGAAATTGATTCTGTACCGCACTGGTAGCCAGTGGAGAGAGGCCAGAATCGGGGTGATGTGGTCCCTTTTACGGGTGCCTATCAGAAGTCTCGCTGCGGCGTTTTGGATCAATTGCAGGCGGTACAGGGATGATTGGCTGATGCCAGTGTATAGGGAGTTGCAGTAATCAAGGCAGGAGATAAATGCGTGGATGATCTTTTCAAGTCCAACCTCACAGCACTCCAAGCAGAGTGCAGGCAGCAAGTCCAACCAGACAGCAAGCAGAGTGCAGGCAGCAAGTCCAATCTCACAGCACTCCAAGCACTCCAACAGAGACACACACATAGAGACACACACATACACATACACAAACACAGAGCACACACAGAGAGAGACAAACACACAGAAACACACACACACAGAGACACACACACACACACAGACACACACAGAGAGGCACACACAGAGAGACACACAGGGACACACACACAGGGACACACACACAGGGACACACACAGGAACACACACACACAAAAACACACAAACACAAAGACACACACACACACAAACACAAAGAAACAAACACACACACACACAAACACAAAGAAACACACACACACACACACACACACAAATAAAGACACACAAACACAGACACACACTCACACACAGCACCAATACTAAAATGCCAAGTAACTTCAGAATGTGGTAAGCAAACTGAATCCTGTTACTAACGGTTCAGGGCGGTGTCTCCACTATACCCTTCCGCACTGAGCGCCACCTCTGAACTCACCGGAAATGACGCAATCAGCACCATCTCTCCACTAAGCGGAAGTCACGGAAGGAGCGGCAATTTTGCATTAAACACAGTCCTGATCTAATAACACGTTTATTCACTGTTTTTCCTTCCAAAAACGGTTGCACAGCAAGCCACATTTAAAACGCAAGCCACATTTATAAAGCAAATCACATTTTAAAATATAGGCACAGTTTAGCGGCACAGTCAAAAGGCATCCTTTCCATTTAGCGGCACAGTCAAAAGGCACACTTTTCAATTAGCGGCACAGTCAAAAGGCACACTTTTCAATTAGCGGCACAGTCAAAAGGCATCCTTTCCAATTAGCGGCACAGTCAAAAGGCACACTTTTCAATTAGCGGCACAGTCAAAAGGCACACTTTTCAATTAGCGACACAGTCAAAAGGCACGTAAAAACATTTATTCCTTCCAAACACAGTTCCAAATAAACCACATAAAAGCACATAAAACCACACTCACCGTTTAGTATACATGTGTTCAGTGTTCAGTTTATTCACTGCTCAGACTGAGAGTCGTGACCTCTCCCTCCCACATCTTGCAGCGACTGTGGCAAGTGCACACAACCGGGTTTATTGTCCCCCCCCTCCCACCGGATGGGGCGTGGCCTACATGACATGATTGACAGGAGAGAGAATTTCAAAATTATTTAAACATTAATAAGTCTTATATTTTTCATCGATAGGAAAAATCCTCTGGCCCTAACAGCTGGAGGGGGACTGTGTAATATGGCCAAAAATCGAAGCCGTAAGTGGTAGAGATTTTTCTAAAATCAATATACAGTGCAAACAGGAAGTGGTCAAGATTTGACTTTTAATCACTTGCCTATGCATTTTCAAAGCAACCGCACTTGCCTTTGCATTTTCAAAGCAACCGCACTTGCCTTTGCATTTTCAAATCAAACGCACTTGCCTTTGCATTTTGAAAGCACCCTCACTTGCCTTTGCATTTTCAAAGCAAACCACCTTTTGCATTTTCAAAGCAAACCATCATTTCCATTTTCAAAGCAAACAATCTATTGCATTTTCAAAGCAAACCTTTTTGCATTTTCAAAGCAAACCACCTTTTGCATTATCAAAGCAAACGACCTGTTGCGTTTTCAAAGCAAAACACCTTTTCCATTTTCAAAGCAAACCACCATATGCATTTTCAAAGCAAACGTTTTTGCATTTTCAAAGCAAACCATCTTTTGCATTTTCTAAGCAAACCACATTATGCATTTTCAAAGCAAACTACCTTTTGCATTTTCAAAGCAACCCGCCTTTGCATTTTCAAACCAAACCACCTTTTGCATTTTCAAAGCAAACCACCTTTTGCATTTTCAAAACAAACCACCTTCTGCATTTTAAAAATGAACCACCTTTTGTATTTTCAAAGCAACCCACTTTTTGCATTTTCAAAGCAAACCACCTTTTGCATTTTCAAAGCAAACCACCTTTTGCATTTTCAAAGCAAACCACCTTTTGCATTTTCAAAACAAACCACCTTCTGCATTTTCAAAACGAACAACCCTTTCCATTTTCAAAGCAAACAACCTTTTGCATTTTCAAATCAAAACATTTTTCGCATTTTCAAAACAAACCACCTTTTGCATTTTCAAAGCAAACCACCTTTTGCATTTTCAAAGCAAAAATCACCTTTTCATTTTCAAAACAAACATCTTTTGCATTTTCAAAACAAACCACCTTTTGCATTATCAAAGCATACGACCTGTTGCATTTTCAAAGCAAAACACCTTTTCCATTTTCAAATCAAACCACCATTTGCATTTTCAAAGCAAACCTTTTTGTATATTCAAAGCAAACCATCTTTTGCATTTTCAAAGCAAACCACCTTTTGCATTTTCAAAGCAAACCACATTTAGAATTTTCGAAGCAAACCACCTTTTGCATTTTCAAAACAAACCACCTTCTGCATTTTTAAAACAAACGACCTTTTGCATTTTCAAAGCAAACCACCTTTTCCATTTTCAATGCAAACCAGCAAACCAACTTTTGCATTTTCAAAGCAAACCACCTTTTGCATTTTAATAGTAAACCACCTTTTACATTTTCAAAGCAAACAACCTTTTGCATATTAAAAGCAAGCTACCTTTTGCATTTTCAAAGCAAACCACCTTTTGTATTTTCAAAGCAAACCTCCTTTTGCATTTTCAAAGCAAACCACTTTTGCAATTTCAAAGCAATCCACCTTTTGCATTTTCAAAGCAAACCATCTTTTGCACTTTCAAAGCAAACGACCTTTTGCATTTTCAAAGCAGATCACCTTTTGCATTTTCAAAGCAAATGACCATTTGCATTTTCAAAGCAAACCACCTTTTGCATTTTCTAAGCAAACCACCTTTTAGCATTTTTATAGCAAACCACCTTTTGCATTTAAAAAAAAAACCACCTTTTGCATTTTCAAAGCAAATCACCTTTTCTAAGCAAACCACCTTTTGCATTTTCGAAGCACACCACCTTTTACACTTTCAAAGCAAATCACCTTTTGCATTTTAAAAGCAAAGCACCTTTTGTATTTTCAAAGCAAATCACCTTTTGAATACTCAAAGCAAACCACCTTCGTATTTTCAAAGCAAACCACTTTTGCATTTTCAAAGCAAACCACTTTTTGCAATTTCAAAACAAGCCACCTTTTCCATTTTCAAAGCAAACCACCTTTTCCATTTTCAAAGCAAACCACCTATTTGCATTTTCAAAGAAAACCACATGTAGCATTTTCAAAGCAAACCACCTTTTCCATTTTCAAAGCAAACCAGCTTTTGTATTTTCAAAGCAAATCTCCTTTTGCATTTTCTAAGCAAACCACCTTTTGCATTTTCAAAGCAAACCACCTTTTGCATTTTCAAAACCACCTTCTGGATTTTCAAAACAAACCACCTTTTGCATTTTCAAAGCAAACCACGTTTTGCAATTTCAAAGCAAACCACCTTTTACATTTTCAAAGAAAACCACCTTCTGGATTTTCAAAACAAACCACCTTTTGCATTTTCATAGCAAACCACGTTTTGCAATTTCAAAGCAAACCACCTTTTGCATTTTCAAAGCAAACCACCTTTAGCATTTTCAAAGCAAATCACCTTTTGCATTTTCAAAGCAAACCACCTTTTGCATTTTCAAAGCAAACCACCTTTAGCATTTTCAAAGCAAATCACCTTTTGCATTTTAAAAGCAAACCACCTTTGGCATTTTCAAAGCAAACCACATTTTGCATATTAAAAGCAAACCACCTTTTGCATTTTCAAAGCAAACCACCTTTTGCATTTTCAAAGCAAACCACCTTTTGCATTTTCAAAGCAAACCACCTTTTGCATTTTCAAAGCAAACCACCTTTTGCATTTTCAAAACAAACCACCTTCTGCATTTTCAAAACGAACCACCCTTTCCATTTTCAAAGCAAACAACGTTTTGCATTTTCAAATCAAAACATTTTTCGCATTTTCAAAACAAACATCTTTTGCATTTTCAAAACAAACCACCTTTTGCATTATCAAAGCAAACGACCTGTTGCATTTTCAAAGCAAAACACCTTTTCCATTTTCAAATCAAACCACCATTTGCATTTTCAAAGCAAACCTTTTTGTATATTCAAAGCAAACCATCTTTTGCATTTTCAAAGCAAACCACCTTTTGCATTTTCAAAGCAAACCACATTTAGCATTTTCGAAGCAAACCACCTTTTGCATTTTCAAAACAAACCACCTTCTGCATTTTTAAAACAAACGACCTTTTGCATTTTCAAAGCAAACCACCTTTTGCATTTTCAATGCAAACCAGCAAACCAACTTTTGCATTTTCAAAGCAAACCACCTTTTGCATTTTAATAGTAAACCACCTTTTACATTTTCAAAGCAAACAACCTTTTGCATATTAAAAGCAAGCCAACTTTTGCATTTTCAAAGCAAACCACCTTTTGTATTTTCAAAGCAAACCTCCTTTTGCATTTTCAAAGCAAACCACTTTTTGCAATTTCAAAGCAAACCACCTTTTGCATTTTCAAAGCAAACCACCTTCTGCACTTTCAAAGCAAACGACCTTTTGCATTTTCAAAGCAGATCACCTTTTGCATTTTCAAAGCAAATGACCATTTGCATTTTCAAAGCAAACCACCTTTTGCATTTTCTAAGCAAACCACCTTTTAGCATTTTTATAGCAAACCACCTTTTGCATTTTCAAAGCAAACCACCTTTTGCATTTTCAAAGCAAACCACCTTTTCTAAGCAAACCACCTTTTGCATTTTCAAAGCAAAACACCTTTTACACTTTCAAAGCAAATCACCTTTTGCATTTTAAAAGCAAAGCACCTTTTGTATTTTCAAAGCAAATCACCTTTTGAATACTCAAAGCAAACCACCTTTTGCATTTTCAAAGCAAACCACCTTCTGCATTTTTAAAACAAACCACCTTTTGCATTTTCAAAGCAAACCACCTTTTGCATTTTCAAAGCAAACCTCTTTTTGCATTTTCAAAGCAAACCACCTTTTGCATTTTCAAAGCCAACGACCTTTTGCATTTTCAAAGCAAACCACCTTTTGCATTTTCAAAGCAAACCACCTTTTGCATATTAAAAGAGAGCCACCTTTTGCATTTTCAAAGCAAACCACCTTTTGTATTTTCAAAGCAAACCACTTTTGCATTTTCAAAGCAAACCACTTTTTGCAATTTCAAAACAAGCCACCTTTTCCATTTTCAAAGCAAACCACCTTTTCCATTTTCAAAGCAAACCACCTATTTGCATTTTCAAAGAAAACCACATGTAGCATTTTCAAAGCAAACCACCTTTTCCATTTTCAAAGCAAACCAGCTTTTGTATTTTCAAAGCAAATCTCCTTTTGCATTTTCTAAGCATACCACCTTTTGCATTTTCAAAGCAAACCACCTTTTGCATTTTCAAAACCACCTTCTGGATTTTCAAAACAAACCACCTTTTGCATTTTCAAAGCAAACCACGTTTTGCAATTTCAAAGCAAACCACCTTTTGCATTTTCAAAGCAAACCACCTTTTCAAAGCAAACCACCTTTTGCATTTTGAAAGCAAACCACCTTTAGCATTTTCAAAGCAAATCACCTTTTGCATTTTAAAAGCAAACCACCTTTTGCATTTTCAAAGCAAACCACATTTTGCATATTAAAAGCAAGCCACCTTTTGCATTTTCAAAGCAAACTACCTTTTGTATTTTCAAAGCAAACCACTTTTCTCATTTTCAAAGCAAACCGCTTTTTGTATTTTCAAAGCAAACCACCTTTTGCATTTTCAAAGCAAACCACCTTTTCAAAGCAAACAACCTTTTCAAAGCAAACCACCTTTTGCATTTTCAAAGCAAACGAACTTTTACATTTTCAAAGCAAACTTCCTTTTCTATTTTCAATGCAAACCATCATTTGCATTTTCAAAGCACATCACCTTTTCCATTTTCAAAGTAAACCACCTTTTGCATTTTCAATGCAAACCAGCAAACCAACTTTTGCATTTTCAAAGCAAACCACCTTTTGCATTTTAATAGTAAACCTCCTTTTACATTTTCAAAGCAAACAACCTTTTGCATATTAAAAGCAAGCCACCTTTTGCATTTTCAAAGCAAACCACCTTTTGTATTTTCAAAGCAAACCTCCTTTTGCATTTTCAAAGCAAACCACTTTTTGTAATTTCAAAGCAAACCACCTTTTGCATTTTCAAAGCAAACCACCTTTTGCACTTTCAAAGCAAACGACCTTTTGCATTTTCAAAGCAGATCACCTTTTGCATTTTCAAAGCAAATGACCATTTGCATTTTCAAAGCAAACCACCTTTTGCATTTTCTAAGCCAACCACCTTTTAGCATTTTTATAGCAAACCACCTTTTGCATTTTCAAAGCAAACCACCTTTTGCATTTTCAAAGCAAACCACCTATTCTAAGTAAACCACCTTTTGCATTTTCAAAGCAAACCACCTTTTGCACTTTCAAAGCAAATCACCTTTTGCATTTTCAAAGCAAAGCACCTTTTGTATTTTCAAAGCATATCACCTTTTGAATACTCAAAGCAAACCACCTTTTGCATTTTCAAAGCAAACCACCTTCTGCATTTTTAAAACAAACCACCTTTTGCATTTTCAAAGCAAACCACCTTTTGCATTTTCAAAACAAACCACCTTCTGCATTTTCAAAACGAACCACCCTTTCCATTTTCAAAGCAAACAACCTTTTGCATTTTCAAATCAAAAAACACCTTTTCATTTTCAAAACAAACATCTTTTGCATTTTCAAAACAAACCACCTTTTGCATTATCAAAGCATACGACCTGTTGCATTTTCAAAGCAAAACACCTTTTCCATTTTCAAATCAAACCACCATTTGCATTTTCAAAGCAAACCTTTTTGTATATTCAAAGCAAACCATCTTTTGCATTTTCAAAGCAAACCACCTTTTGCATTTTCAAAGCAAACCACATTTAGCATTTTTGAAGCAAATCACCTTTTGCATTTTCAAAACAAAGCACCTTCTGCATTTTTAAAACAAACGACCTTTTGCATTTTCAAAGCAAACCACCTTTTGGATTTTCAATGCAAACCAGCAAACCAACTTTTGCATTTTCAAAGCAAACCACCTTTTGCATTTTAATAGTAAACCACCTTTTACATTTTCAAAGCAAACAACCTTTTGCATATTAAAAGCAAGCCATCTTTTGCATTTTCAAAGCAAGCCACCTTTTGTATTTTCAAAGCAAACCTCCTTTTGCATTTTCAAAGCAAACCACTTTTTGCAATTTCAAAGCAAACCACCTTTTGCATTTTCAAAGCAAACCACCTTTTCTAAGCAAACCACCTTTTGCATTTTCAAAGCAAACCACCTTTTACACTTTCAAAGCAAATCACCTTTTGCATTTTAAAAGCAAAGCACCTTATGTATTTTCAAAGCAAATCACCTTTTGAATACTCAAATCAAACCACCTTTGTATTTTCAAAGCAAACCACTTTTGCATTTTCAAAGCAAACCACTTTTTGCAATTTCAAAACAAGCCACCTTTTCCAATTTCAAAGCAAACCACCTTTTCCATTTTCAAAGCAAACCACCTATTTGCATTTTCAAAGAAAACCACATGTAGCATTTTCAAAGCAAACCACCTTTTCCATTTTCAAAGCAAACCAGCTTTTGTATTTTCAAAGCAAATCTCCTTTTGCATTTTCTAAGCAAACCACCTTTTGCATTTTCAAAGCAAACCACCTTTTGCATTTTCAAAACCACCTTCTGGATTTTCAAAACAAACCACCTTTTGCATTTTCAAAGCAAACCACGTTTTGCAATTTCAAAGCAAACCACCTTTTACATTTTCAAAGAAAACCACCTTGTGGATTTTCAAAACAAACCACCTTTTGCATTTTCAAAGCAAACCACGTTTTGCAATTTCAAAGCAAACCACCTTTTGCATTTTCAAAGCAAACCACCTTTTCAAAGCAAAACACCTTTTGCATTTTCAAAGCAAACCACCTTTAGCATTTTCAAAGCAAATCACCTTTTGCATTTTAAAAGCAAACCACCTTTGGCATTTTCAAAGCAAACCACATTTTGCATATTAAAAGCAAACCACATTTTGCATTTTCAAAGCAAACCACCTTTTGCATTTTCAAAGCAAACCACCTTTTGCATTTTCAAAGCAAACCACCTTTTGCATTTTCAAAGCAAACCACCTTTTGCATTTTCAAAACAAACCACCTTCTGCATTTTCAAAACGAACCACCCTTTCCATTTTCAAAGCAAACAACGTTTTGCATTTTCAAATTAAAACATTTTTCGCATTTTCAAAACAAACCACCTATTTGCATTTTCAAAGAAAACCACATGTAGCATTTTTAAAGCAAACCACCTTTTCCATTTTCAAAGCAAACCAGCTTTTGTATTTTCAAAGCAAATCTCCTTTTGCATTTTCTAAGCAAACCACCTTTTGCATTTTCAAAGCAAACCACCTTTTGCATTTTCAAAACCACCTTCTGGATTTTCAAAACAAACCACCTTTTGCATTTTCAAAGCAAACCACGTTTTGCAATTTCAAAGCAAACCACCTTTTACATTTTCAAAGAAAACCACCTTCTGGATTTTCAAAACAAACCACCTTTTGCATTTTCAAAGCAAACCACGTTTTGCAATTTCAAAGCAAACCACCTTTTGCATTTTCAAAGCAAACCACCTTTTCAAAGCAAACCACCTTTTGCATTTTCAAAGCAAACCACCTTTAGCATTTTCAAAGCAAATCACCTTTTGCATTTTAAAAGCAAACCACCTTTGGCATTTTCAAAGCAAACCACATTTTGCATATTAAAAGCAAACCACCTTTTGCATTTTCAAAGCAAACCACCTTTTGCATTTTCAAAGCAAACCACCTTTTGCATTTTCAAAGCAAACCACCTTTTGCATTTTCAAAGCAAACCACATTTTGCATTTTCAAAACAAACCACCTTCTGCATTTTCAAAACGAACCACCCTTTCCATTTTCAAAGCAAACAACGTTTTGCATTTTCAAATTAAAACATTTTTCGCATTTTCAAAACAAACCACCTATTTGCATTTTCAAAGAAAACCACATGTAGCATTTTTAAAGCAAACCACCTTTTCCATTTTCAAAGCAAACCAGCTTTTGTATTTTCAAAGCAAATCTCCTTTTGCATTTTCTAAGCAAACCACCTTTTGCATTTTCAAAGCAAACCACCTTTTGCATTTTCAAAACCACCTTCTGGATTTTCAAAACAAACCACCTTTTGCATTTTCAAAGCAAACCACGTTTTGCAATTTCAAAGCAAACCACCTTTTACATTTTCAAAGAAAACCACCTTCTGGATTTTCAAAACAAACCACCTTTTGCATTTTCAAAGCAAACCACGTTTTGCAATTTCAAAGCAAACCACCTTTTGCATTTTCAAAGCAAACCACCTTTTCAAAGCAAACCACCTTTTGCATTTTCAAAGCAAACCACCTTTAGCATTTTCAAAGCAAATCACCTTTTGCATTTTAAAAGCAAACCACCTTTGGCATTTTCAAAGCAAACCACATTTTGCATATTAAAAGCAAACCACCTTTTGCATTTTCAAAGCAAACCACCTTTTGCATTTTCAAAGCAAACCACCTTTTGCATTTTCAAAGCAAACCACCTTTTGCATTTTCAAAGCAAACCACATTTTGCATTTTCAAAACAAACCACCTTCTGCATTTTCAAAACGAACCACCCTTTCCATTTTCAAAGCAAACAACGTTTTGCATTTTCAAATCAAAACATTTTTCGCATTTTCAAAACAAACCACCTTTTGCATTTTCAAAGCAAACCACCTTTTGCATTTTCAAAGCAAAAAACACCTTTTCATTTTCAAAACAAACATCTTTTGCATTTTTAAAACAAACCACCTTTTGCATTATCAAAGCAAACGACCTGTTGCATTTTCAAAGCAAAACACCTTTTCCATTTTCAAATCAAACCACCATTTGCATTTTCAAAGCAAACCTTTTTGTATATTCAAAGCAAACCATCTTTTGCATTTTCAAAGCAAACCACCTTTTGCATTTTCGAAGCAAACCACCTTTTGCATTTTCAAAACAAACCACATTCTGCATTTTTAAAACAAACGACCTTTTGCATTTTCAAAGCAAACCACCTTTTGCATTTTAATAGTAAACCACATTTTACATTTTCAAAGCAAACAACCTTTTGCATATTAAAAGCAAGCCACCTTTTGCATTTTCAAAGCAAACCACCTTTTGTATTTTCAAAGCAAACCTTCTTTTGCATTTTCAAAGCAAACCACTTTTTGCAATTTCAAAGCAAACCACCTTTTGCATTTTCAAAGCAAACCACCTTCTGCACTTTCAAAGCAAACGACCTTTTGCATTTTCAAAGCAGTTCACCTTTTGCATTTTCAAAGCAAATGACCATTTGCATTTTCAAAGCAAACCACCTTTTGCATTTTCTAAGCAAACCACCTTTTAGCATTTTTATAGCAAACCACCTTTTGCATTTTCAAAGCAAACCACCTTTTGCATTTTCAAAGCAAACCACCTTTTCTAAGCAAACCACCTTTTGCATTTTCAAAGCAAAACACCTTTTACACTTTCAAAGCAAATCACCTTTTGCATTTTAAAAGCAAAGCACCTTTTATATTTTCAAAGCAAATCACCTTTTGAATACTCAAAGCAAACTACCTTTTGCATTTTCAAAGCAAACCACCTTCTGCATTTTTAAAACAAACCACCTTTTGCATTTTCAAAGCAAACCACCTTTTGCATTTTCAAAGCAAACCTCTTTTTGCATTTTCAAAGCAAACCACCTTTTGCATTTTCAAAGCCAACGACCTTTTGCATTTTCAAAGCAAACCACCTTTTGCATTTTCAAAGCAAACCACCTTTTGCATATTAAAAGAGAGCCACCTTTTGCATTTTCAAAGCAAACCACCTTTTGTATTTTCAAAGCAAACCACTTTTGCATTTTCAAAGCAAACCACTTTTTGCAATTTCAAAACAAGCCACCTTTTCCATTTTCAAAGCAAACCACCTTTTCCATTTTCAAAGCAAACCACCTATTTGCATTTTCAAAGAAAACCACATGTAGCATTTTCAAAGCAAACCACCTTTTCCATTTTCAAAGCAAACCAGCTTTTGTATTTTCAAAGCAAATCTCCTTTTGCATTTTCTAAGCATACCACCTTTTGCATTTTCAAAGCAAACAACCTTTTGCATTTTCAAAACCACCTTCTGGATTTTGAAAACAAACCACCTTTTGCATTTTCAAAGCAAACCACGTTTTGAAATTTCAAAGCAAACCACCTTTTGCATTTTCAAAGCAAACCACCTTTTCAAAGCAAACCACCTTTTGCATTTTGAAAGCAAACCACCTTTAGCATTTTCAAAGCAAATCACCTTTTGCATTTTAAAAGCAAACCACCTTTTGCATTTTCAAAGCAAACCACATTTTGCATATTAAAAGCAAGCCACCTTTAGCATTTCCAAAGCAAACCACATTTTCAAAGCAAACAACCTTTTCAAAGCAAACCACCTTTTGCATTTTCAAAGCAAACGAACTTTTACATTTTCAAAGCAAACTTCCTTTTCTATTTTCAAAGCAAACCATCATTTGCATTTTCAAAGCACATCACCTTTTCCATTTTCAAAGTAAACCACCTTTTGCATTTTCAATGCAAACCAGCAAACCAACTTTTGCATTTTCAAAGCAAACCACCTTTTGCATTTTAATAGTAAACCACCTTTTACATTTTCAAAGCAAACAACCTTTTGCATATTAAAAGCAAGCCACCTTTTGCATTTTCAAAGCAAACCACCTTTTGTATTTTCAAAGCAAACCTCCTTTTGCATTTTCAAAGCAAACCACTTTTTGCAATTTCAAAGCAAACCACCTTTTGCATTTTCAAAGCAAACCACCTTTTGCACTTTCAAAGCAAACGACCTTTTGCATTTTCAAAGCAGATCACCTTTTGCATTTTCAAAGCAAATGACCATTTGCATTTTCAAAGCAAACCACCTTTTGCATTTTCTAAGCCAACCACCTTTTAGCATTTTTATAGCAAACCACCTTTTGCATTTTCAAAGCAAACCACCTTTTGCATTTTCAAAGCAAACCACCTTTTCTAAGCAAACCACCTTTTGCATTTTCAAAGCAAACCACCTTTTGCACTTTCAAAGCAAATCACCTTTTGCATTTTCAAAGCAAAGCACCTTTTGTATTTTCAAAGCATATCACCTTCTGAATACTCAAAGCAAACCACCTTTTGCATTTTCAAAGCAAACCATCTTTTGCATTTTCAAAGCAAACCACCTTTTGCATTTTCAAAACAAACCACCTTCTGCATTTTCAAAACGAACCACCCTTTCCATTTTCAAAGCAAACAACCTTTTGCATTTTCAAATCAAAAAACACCTTTTCATTTTCAAAACAAACATCTTTTGCATTTTCAAAACAAACCACCTTTTGCATTATCAAAGCATACGTCCTGTTGCATTTTCAAAGCAAAATACCTTTTCCATTTTCAAATCAAACCACCATTTGCATTTTCAAAGCAAACCTTTTTGTATATTCAAAGCAAACCATCTATTGCATTTTCAAAGCAAACCACCTTTTGCATTTTCAAAGCAAACCACATTTAGCATTTTTGAAGCAAACCACCTTTTGCATTTTCAAAACAAACCACCTTCTGCATTTTTAAAACAAACGACCTTTTGCATTTTGAAAGCAAACCACCTTTTGCATTTTCAATGCAAACCAGCAAACCAACTTTTGCATTTTCAAAGCAAACCACCTTTTGCATTTTAATAGTAAACCACCTTTTTACATTTTCAAAGCAAACAACCTTTTGCATATTAATAGCAAGCCACCTTTTGCATTTTCAAAGCAAGCCACCTTTTGTATTTTCAAAGCAAACCTCCTTTTGCATTTTCAAAGCAAACCACTTTTTGCAATTTCAAAGCAAACCACCTTTTGCATTTTCAAAGCAAACCATCTTTTGCACTTTCAAAGCAAACGACCTTTTGCATTTTCAAAGCAGATCACCTTTTGCATTTTCAAAGCAAATGACCATTTGCATTTTCTAAGCAAACCACCTTTTAGCATTTTTATAGCAAACCACCTTTTGCATTTTCAAAGCAAACCACCTTTTGCATTTTCAAAGCAAACCACCTTTTCTAAGCAAACCACCTTTTGCATTTTCAAAGCAAATCACCTTTTACACTTTCAAAGCAAATCACCTTTTGTATTTTAAAAGCAAAGCACCTTTTGTATTTTCAAAGCAAATCACCTTTTGAATACTCAAAGCAAACCACCTTTGTATTTTCAAAGCAAACCACTTTTGCATTTTCAAAGCAAACCACTTTTTGCAATTTCAAAACAAGCCACCTTTTCCATTTTCAAAGCAAACCATCTTTTCCATTTTCAAAGCAAACCACCTATTTGCATTTTCAAAGAAAACCACATGTAGCATTTTCAAAGCAAACCACCTTTTCCATTTTCAAAGCAAACCAGCTTTTGTATTTTCAAAGCAAATCTCCTTTTGCATTTTCTAAGCAAACCACCTTTTGCATTTTCAAAGCAAACCACCTTTTGCATTTTCAAAACCACCTTCTGGATTTTCAAAACAAACCACCTTTTGCATTTTCAAAGCAAACCACGTTTTGCAATTTCAAAACAAACCACCTTTTACATTTTCAAAGAAAACCACCTTCTGGATTTTCTAAACAAACCACCTTTTGCATTTTCAAAGCAAACCACGTTTTGCAATTTCAAAGCAAACCACCTTTTGCATTTTCAAAGCAAACCACCTTTTCAAAGCAAACCACCTTTTGCATTTTCAAAGCAAACCACCTTTAGCATTTTCAAAGCAAATCACCTTTTGCATTTTAAAAGCAAACCACCTTTGGCATTTTCAAAGCAAACCACATTTTGCATATTAAAAGCAAACCACCTTTTGCATTTTCAAAGCAAACCACCTTTTGCATTTTCAAAGCAAACCACCTTTTGCATTTTCAAAGCAAACCACCTTTTGCATTTTCAAAGCAAACCACCTTTTGCATTTTCAAAACAAACCACCTTCTGCATTTTCAAAACGAACCACCCTTTCCATTTTCAAAGCAAACAACGTTTTGCATTTTCAAATCAAAAATTTTTTCGCATTTTCAAAACAAACCACTTTTGCATTTTCAAAGCAAACCACCTTTTGCATTTTCAAAGCAAAAAACACCTTTTCATTTTCAAAACAAACATCTGTTGCATTTTCAAAACAAACCACCTTTTGCATTATCAAAGCAAACGACCTGTAGCATTTTCAAAGCAAAACACCTTTTCCATTTTCAAATCAAACCACCATTTGCATTTTCAAAGCAAACCTTTTTGTATATTCAAAGCAAACCATCTTTTGCATTTTCAAAGCAAACCACCTTTTGCATTTTCAAAGCAAACCACATTTAGCATTTTCGAAGCAAACCACCTTTTGCATTTTCAAAACAAACCACCTTCTGCATTTTTAAAACAAACGACCTTTTGCATTTTAATAGTAAACCACCTTTTACATTTCCAAAGCAAACAACCTTTTGCATATTAAAAGCAAGCCACCTTTTGCATTTTCAAAGCAAACCACCTTTTGTATTTTCAAAGCAAACCTCCTTTTGCATTTTCAAAGCAAACCACTTTTTGCAATTTCAAAGCAAACCACCTTTTGCATTTTCAAAGCAAACCACCTTCTGCACTTTCAAAGCAAACGACCTTTTGCATTTTCAAAGCAGATCACCTTTTGCATTTTCAAAGCAAATGACCATTTTCATTTTCAAAGCAAACCACCTTTTGCATTTTCTAAGCAAACCACCTTTTAGCATTTTTATAGCAAACCACCTTTTGCATTTTCAAAGCAAACCACCTTTTGCATTTTAAAAGCAAAGCACCTTTTGTATTTTCAAAGCAAATCACCTTTTGAATACTCAAAGCAAACCACCTTTTGCATTTTCAAAGCAAACCACCTTCTGCATTTTTAAAACAAACCACCTTTTGCATTTTCAAAGCAAACCACCTTTTGCATTTTCAAAGCAAACCTCTTTTTGCATTTTCAAAGCAAACCACCTTTTCTAAGGAAACCACCTTTTGCATTTTCAAAGCAAAACACCTTTTACACTTTCAAAGCAAATCACCTTTTGCATTTTAAAAGCAAAGCACCTTTTGTATTTTCAAAGCAAATCACCTTTTGAATACTCAAAGCAAACCACCTTTTGCATTTTCAAAGCAAACCACCTTCTGCATTTTTAAAACAAACCACCTTTTGCATTTTCAAAGCAAACCACCTTTTGCATTTTCAAAGCAAACCTCTTTTTGCATTTTCAAAGCAAACCACCTTTTGCATTTTCAAAGCCAACGACCTTTTGCATTTTCAAAGCAAACCACCTTTTGCATTTTCAAAGCAAACCACCTTTTGCATATTAAAAGAGAGCCACCTTTTGCATTTTCAAAGCAAACCACTTTTGCATTTTCAAAGCAAACCACTTTTTGCAATTTCAAAACAAGCCACCTTTTCCATTTTCAAAGCAAACCACCTTTTCCATTTTCAAAGCAAACCACCTATTTGCATTTTCAAAGAAAACCACATGTAGCATTTTCAAAGCAAACCACCTTTTCCATTTTCAAAGCAAACCAGCTTTTGTATTTTCAAAGCAAATCTCCTTTTGCATTTTCTAAGCAAACCACCTTTTGCATTTTCAAAGCAAACCACCTTTTGCATTTTCAAAACCACCTTCTGGATTTTCAAAACAAACCACCTTTTGCATTTTCAAAGCAAACCACGTTTTGCAATTTCAAAGCAAACCACCTTTTGCATTTTCAAAGCAAGCCACCTTTTCAAAGCAAACCACCTTTTGCATTTTGAAAGCAAACCACCTTTAGCATTTTCAAAGCAAATCACCTTTTGCATTTTAAAAGCAAACCACCTTTTGCATTTTCAAAGCAAACCACATTTTGCATATTAAAAGCAAGCCACCTTTTGCATTTTCAAAGCAAACTACCTTTTGTATTTTCAAAGCAAACCACTTTTCTCATTTTCAAAGCAAACCACTTTTTGCATTTTTCAAAGCAAACCACCTTTTGCATTTTCAAAGCAAACCACCTTTTCAAAGCAAACAACCTTTTCAAAGCAAACCACCTTTTGCATTTTCAAAGCAAACGAACTATTACATTTTCAAAGCAAACTTCCTTTTCTATTTTCAAAGCAAACCATCATTTGCATTTTCAAAGCACATCACCTTTTCCATTTTCAAAATAAACCACCTTTTGCATTTTCAATGCAAACCAGCAAACCAACTTTTGCATTTTCAAAGCAAACCACCTTTTGCATTTTAATAGTAAACCACCTTTTACATTTTCAAAGCAAACAACCTTTTGCATATTAAAAGCAAGCCACCTTTTGCATTTTCAAAGCAAACCACCTTTTGTATTTTCAAAGCAAACCTCCTTTTGCATTTTCAAAGCAAACCACTTTTTGCAATTTCAAAGCAAACCACCTTTTGCATTTTCAAAGCAAACCACCTTTTGCACTTTCAAAGCAAACGACCTTTTGCATCTTCAAAGCAGATCACCTTTTGCATTTTCAAAGCAAATGACCATTTGCATTTTCAAAGCAAACCACCTTTTGCATTTTCTAAGCCAACCACCTTTTAGCATTTTTATAGCAAACCACCTTTTGCATTTTCAAAGCCAACCACCTTTTGCATTTTCAAAGCATACCACCTTTTCTAAGCAAACCACCTTTTGCATTTTCAAAGCAAACCACCTTTTGCACTTTCAAAGCAAATCACCTTTTGCATTTTCAAAGCAAAGCACCTTTTGTATTTTCAAAGCATATCACCTTTTGAATACTCAAAGCAAACCACCTTTTGCATTTTCAAAGCAAACCACCTTTTGCATTTTCAAAGCAAACCTCTTTTTGCATTTTCAAAGGAAACCACCTTTTGCATTTTCAAAGCAAACCACCTATTTGCATTTTCAAAGAAAACCACATGTAGCATTTTCAAAGAAAACCACCTTTTGCACTTTCAAAGCCAACGACCTTTTGCATTTTCAAAGCAAACCACCGTTTGCATTTTCAAAGCAAACCACCTTTTGCATATTAAAAGAGAGCCACCTTTTGTATTTTCAAAGCAAATCACCTTTTGAATACTCAAAGCAAACCACCTTTTGCATTTTCAAAGCAAACCACCTTCTGCATTTTTAAAACAAACCACCTTTTGCATTTTCAAAGCAAACCACCTTTTGCATTTTCAAAGCAAACCTCTTTTTGCATTTTCAAAGCAAACCACCTTTTCTAAGGAAACCACCTTTTGCATTTTCAAAGCAAAACACCTTTTACACTTTCAAAGCAAATCACCTTTTGCATTTTAAAAGCAAAGCACCTTTTGTATTTTCAAAGCAAATCACCTTTTGAATACTCAAAGCAAACCACCTTTTGCATTTTCAAAGCAAACCACCTTCTGCATTTTTAAAACAAACACCTTTTGCATTTTCAAAGCAAACCACCTTTTGCATTTTCAAAGCAAACCTCTTTTTGCATTTTCAAAGCAAACCACCTTTTGCATTTTCAAAGCCAACGACCTTTTGCATTTTCAAAGCAAACCACCTTTTGCATTTTCAAAGCCAACGACCTTTTGCATTTTCAAAGCAAACTACCTTTTGTATTTTCAAAGCAAACCACTTTTCTCATTTTCAAAGCAAACCACTTTTTGCATTTTTCAAAGCAAACCACCTTTTGCATTTTCAAAGCAAACCACCTTTTCAAAGCAAACAAC
The DNA here is from genome assembly GCA_038087875.1 of Malacoraja senta. Taxonomy (NCBI): domain Eukaryota; kingdom Metazoa; phylum Chordata; class Chondrichthyes; order Rajiformes; family Rajidae; genus Malacoraja; species Malacoraja senta. The sequence continues at coordinate 273,612 of JAXLNO010005921.1, forward strand.
CTTTTCAAAGCAAACCACCTTTTGCATTTTCAAAGCAAACGAACTTTTACATTTTCAAAGCAAACTTCCTTTTCTATTTTCAAAGCAAACCATCATTTGCATTTTCAAAGCACATCACCTTTTCCATTTTCAAAATAAACCACCTTTTGCATTTTCAATGCAAACCAGCAAACCAACTTTTGCATTTTCAAAGCAAACCACCTTTTGCATTTTAATAGTAAACCACCTTTTACATTTTCAAAGCAAACAACCTTTTGCATATTAAAAGCAAGCCACCTTTTGCATTTTCAAAGCAAACCACCTTTTGTATTTTCAAAGCAAACCTCCTTTTGCATTTTCAAAGCAAACCACTTTTTGCAATTTCAAAGCAAACCACCTTTTGCATTTTCAAAGCAAACCACCTTTTGCACTTTCAAAGCAAACGACCTTTTGCATTTTCAAAGCAGATCACCTTTTGCATTTTCAAAGCAAATGACCATTTGCATTTTCAAAGCAAACCACCTTTTGCATTTTCTAAGCCAACCACCTTTTAGCATTTTTATAGCAAACCACCTTTTGCATTTTCAAAGCAAACCACCTTTTGCATTTTCAAAGCATACCACCTTTTCTAAGCAAACCACCTTTTGCATTTTCAAAGCAAACCACCTTTTGCACTTTCAAAGCAAATCACCTTTTGCATTTTCAAAGCAAAGCACCTTTTGTATTTTCAAAGCATATCACCTTTTGAATACTCAAAGCAAACCACCTTTTGCATTTTCAAAGCAAACCACCTTTTGCATTTTCAAAGCAAACCTCTTTTTGCATTTTCAAAGGAAACCACCTTTTGCATTTTCAAAGCAAACCACCTATTTGCATTTTCAAAGAAAACCACATGTAGCATTTTCAAAGAAAACCACCTTTTGCACTTTCAAAGCCAACGACCTTTTGCATTTTCAAAGCAAACCACCGTTTGCATTTTCAAAGCAAACCACCTTTTGCATATTAAAAGAGAGCCACCTTTTGTATTTTCAAAGCAAATCACCTTTTGAATACTCAAAGCAAACCACCTTTTGCATTTTCAAAGCAAACCACCTTCTGCATTTTTAAAACAAACCACCTTTTGCATTTTCAAAGCAAACCACCTTTTGCATTTTCAAAGCAAACCTCTTTTTGCATTTTCAAAGCAAACCACCTTTTCTAAGGAAACCACCTTTTGCATTTTCAAAGCAAAACACCTTTTACACTTTCAAAGCAAATCACCTTTTGCATTTTAAAAGCAAAGCACCTTTTGTATTTTCAAAGCAAATCACCTTTTGAATACTCAAAGCAAACCACCTTTTGCATTTTCAAAGCAAACCACCTTCTGCATTTTTAAAACAAACACCTTTTGCATTTTCAAAGCAAACCACCTTTTGCATTTTCAAAGCAAACCTCTTTTTGCATTTTCAAAGCAAACCACCTTTTGCATTTTCAAAGCCAACGACCTTTTGCATTTTCAAAGCAAACCACCTTTTGCATTTTCAAAGCAAACCACCTTTTGCATATTAAAAGAGAGCCACCTTTTGCATTTTCAAAGCAAACCACCTTTTGTATTTTCAAAGCAAACCACTTTTGCATTTTCAAAGCAAACCACTTTTTGCAATTTCAAAACAAGCCACCTTTTCCATTTTCAAAGCAAACCACCTTTTCCATTTTCAAAGCAAACCACCTATTTGCATTTTCAAAGAAAACCACATGTAGCATTTTCAAAGCAAACCACCTTTTCCATTTTCAAAGCAAACCAGCTTTTGTATTTTCAAAGCAAATCTCCTTTTGCATTTTCTAAGCAAACCACCTTTTGCATTTTCAAAGCAAACGACCTTTTGCATTTTCAAAACCACCTTCTGGATTTTCAAAACAAACCACCTTTTGCATTTTCTAAGCAAACCACGTTTTGCAATTTCAAAGCAAACCACCTTTTGCATTTTCAAAGCAAGCCACCTTTTCAAAGCAAACCACCTTTTGCATTTTGAAAGCAAACCACCTTTAGCATTTTCAAAGCAAATCACCTTTTGCATTTTAAAAGCAAACCACCTTTTGCATTTTCAAAGCAAACCACATTTTGCATATTAAAAGCAAGCCACCTTTTGCATTTTCAAAGCAAACTACCTTTTGTATTTTCAAAGCAAACCACTTTTCTCATTTTCAAAGCAAACCACTTTTTGCATTTTTCAAAGCAAACCACCTTTTGCATTTTCAAAGCAAACCACCTTTTCAAAGCAAACAACCTTTTCAAAGCAAACCACCTTTTGCATTTTCAAAGCAAACGAACTTTTACATTTTCAAAGCAAACTTCCTTTTCTATTTTCAAAGCAAACCATCATTTGCATTTTCAAAGCACATCACCTTTTCCATTTTCAAAATAAACCACCTTTTGCATTTTCAATGCAAACCAGCAAACCAACTTTTGCATTTTCAAAGCAAACCACCTTTTGCATTTTAATAGTAAACCACCTTTTACATTTTCAAAGCAAACAACCTTTTGCATATTAAAAGCAAGCCACCTTTTGCATTTTCAAAGCAAACCACCTTTTGTATTTTCAAAGCAAACCTCCTTTTGCATTTTCAAAGCAAACCACTTTTTGCAATTTCAAAGCAAACCACCTTTTGCATTTTCAAAGCAAACCACCTTTTGCACTTTCAAAGCAAACGACCTTTTGCATTTTCAAAGCAGATCACCTTTTGCATTTTCAAAGCAAATGACCATTTGCATTTTCAAAGCAAACCACCTTTTGCATTTTCTAAGCCAACCACCTTTTAGCATTTTTATAGCAAACCACCTTTTGCATTTTCAAAGCAAACCACCTTTTGCACTTTCAAAGCAAATCACCTTTTGCATTTTCAAAGCAAAGCACCATTTGTATTTTCAAAGCATATCACCTTTTGAATACTCAAAGCAAACCACCTTTTGCATTTTCAAAGCAAACCACCTTTTGCATTTTCAAAGCAAACCTCTTTTTGCATTTTCAAAGGAAACCACCTTTTGCATTTTCAAAGCAAACCACCTATTTGCATTTTCAAAGAAAACCACATGTAGCATTTTCAAAGAAAACCACCTTTTGCACTTTCAAAGCCAACGACCTTTTGCATTTTCAAAGCAAACCACCGTTTGCATTTTCAAAGCAAACCACCTTTTGCATATTAAAAGAGAGCCACCTTTTGTATTTTCAAAGCAAATCACCTTTTGAATACTCAAAGCAAACCACCTTTTGCATTTTCAAAGCAAACCACCTTCTGCATTTTTAAAACAAACCACCTTTTGCATTTTCAAAGCAAACCACCTTTTGCATTTTCAAAGCAAACCTCTTTTTGCATTTTCAAAGCAAACCACCTTTTCTAAGGAAACCACCTTTTGCATTTTCAAAGCAAAACACCTTTTACACTTTCAAAGCAAATCACCTTTTGCATTTTAAAAGCAAAGCACCTTTTGTATTTTCAAAGCAAATCACCTTTTGAATACTCAAAGCAAACCACCTTTTGCATTTTCAAAGCAAACCACCTTCTGCATTTTTAAAACAAACACCTTTTGCATTTTCAAAGCAAACCACCTTTTGCATTTTCAAAGCAAACCTCTTTTTGCATTTTCAAAGCAAACCACCTTTTGCATTTTCAAAGCCAACGACCTTTTGCATTTTCAAAGCAAACCACCTTTTGCATTTTCAAAGCAAACCACCTTTTGCATATTAAAAGAGAGCCACCTTTTGCATTTTCAAAGCAAACCACCTTTTGTATTTTCAAAGCAAACCACTTTTGCATTTTCAAAGCAAACCACTTTTTGCAATTTCAAAACAAGCCACCTTTTCCATTTTCAAAGCAAACCACCTTTTCCATTTTCAAAGCAAACCACCTATTTGCATTTTCAAAGAAAACCACATGTAGCATTTTCAAAGCAAACCACCTTTTCCATTTTCAAAGCAAACCAGCTTTTGTATTTTCAAAGCAAATCTCCTTTTGCATTTTCTAAGCAAACCACCTTTTGCATTTTCAAAGCAAACGACCTTTTGCATTTTCAAAACCACCTTCTGGATTTTCAAAACAAACCACCTTTTGCATTTTCTAAGCAAACCACGTTTTGCAATTTCAAAGCAAACCACCTTTTGCATTTTCAAAGCAAGCCACCTTTTCAAAGCAAACCACCTTTTGCATTTTGAAAGCAAACCACCTTTAGCATTTTCAAAGCAAATCACCTTTTGCATTTTAAAAGCAAACCACCTTTTGCATTTTCAAAGCAAACCACATTTTGCATATTAAAAGCAAGCCACCTTTTGCATTTTCAAAGCAAACTACCTTTTGTATTTTCAAAGCAAACCACCTTTTGCATTTTCAAAGCAAACCACATTTAGCATTTTTGAAGCAAACCACCTTTTGCATTTTCAAAACAAACCACCTTCTGCATTTTTAAAACAAACGACCTTTTGCATTTTCAAAGCAAACCACCTTTTGCATTTTCAATGCAAACCAGCAAACCAACTTTTGCATTTTCAAAGCAAACCACCTTTTGCATTTTAATAGTAAACCACCTTTTACATTTTCAAAGCAAACAACCTTTTGCATATTAATAGCAAGCCACCTTTTGCATTTTCAAAGCAAGCCACCTTTTGTATTTTCAAAGCAAACCTCCTTTTGCATTTTCAAAGCAAACCACTTTTTGCAATTTCAAAGCAAACCACCTTTTGCATTTTCAAAGCAAACCATCTTTTGCACTTTCAAAGCAAACGACCTTTTGCATTTTCAAAGCAGATCACCTTTTGCATTTTCAAAGCAAATGACCATTTGCATTTTCAAAGCAAACCACCTTTTGCATTTTCTAAGCCAACCACCTTTTAGCATTTTTATAGCAAACCACCTTTTGCATTTTCAAAGCAAACCACCTTTTGCATTTTCAAAGCATACCACCTTTTCTAAGCAAACCACCTTTTGCATTTTCAAAGCAAACCACCTTTTGCACTTTCAAAGCAAATCACCTTTTGCATTTTCAAAGCAAAGCACCTTTTGTATTTTCAAAGCATATCACCTTTTGAATACTCAAAGCAAACCACCTTTTGCATTTTCAAAGCAAACCACCTTTTGCATTTTCAAAGCAAACCTCTTTTTGCATTTTCAAAGGAAACCACCTTTTGCATTTTCAAAGCAAACCACCTATTTGCATTTTCAAAGAAAACCACATGTAGCATTTTCAAAGAAAACCACCTTTTGCACTTTCAAAGCCAACGACCTTTTGCATTTTCAAAGCAAACCACCGTTTGCATTTTCAAAGCAAACCACCTTTTGCATATTAAAAGAGAGCCACCTTTTGTATTTTCAAAGCAAATCACCTTTTGAATACTCAAAGCAAACCACCTTTTGCATTTTCAAAGCAAACCACCTTCTGCATTTTTAAAACAAACCACCTTTTGCATTTTCAAAGCAAACCACCTTTTGCATTTTCAAAGCAAACCTCTTTTTGCATTTTCAAAGCAAACCACCTTTTCTAAGGAAACCACCTTTTGCATTTTCAAAGCAAAACACCTTTTACACTTTCAAAGCAAATCACCTTTTGCATTTTAAAAGCAAAGCACCTTTTGTATTTTCAAAGCAAATCACCTTTTGAATACTCAAAGCAAACCACCTTTTGCATTTTCAAAGCAAACCACCTTCTGCATTTTTAAAACAAACACCTTTTGCATTTTCAAAGCAAACCACCTTTTGCATTTTCAAAGCAAACCTCTTTTTGCATTTTCAAAGCAAACCACCTTTTGTATTTTCAAAGCCAACGACCTTTTGCATTTTCAAAGCAAACCACCTTTTGCATTTTCAAAGCAAACCACCTTTTGCATATTAAAAGAGAGCCACCTTTTGCATTTTCAAAGCAAACCACCTTTTGTATTTTCAAAGCAAACCACTTTTGCATTTTCAAAGCAAACCACTTTTTGCAATTTCAAAACAAGCCACCTTTTCCATTTTCAAAGCAAACCACCTTTTCCATTTTCAAAGCAAACCACCTATTTGCATTTTCAAAGAAAACCACATGTAGCATTTTCAAAGCAAACCACCTTTTCCATTTTCAAAGCAAACCAGCTTTTGTATTTTCAAAGCAAATCTCCTTTTGCATTTTCTAAGCAAACCACCTTTTGCATTTTCAAAGCAAACGACCTTTTGCATTTTCAAAACCACCTTCTGGATTTTCAAAACAAACCACCTTTTGCATTTTCTAAGCAAACCACGTTTTGCAATTTCAAAGCAAACCACCTTTTGCATTTTCAAAGCAAGCCACCTTTTCAAAGCAAACCACCTTTTGCATTTTGAAAGCAAACCACCTTTAGCATTTTCAAAGCAAATCACCTTTTGCATTTTAAAAGCAAACCACCTTTTGCATTTTCAAAGCAAACCACATTTTGCATATTAAAAGCAAGCCACCTTTTGCATTTTCAAAGCAAACTACCTTTTGTATTTTCAAAGCAAACCACTTTTCTCATTTTCAAAGCAAACCACTTTTTGCATTTTTCAAAGCAAACCACCTTTTGCATTTTCAAAGCAAACCACCTTTTCAAAGCAAACAACCTTTTCAAAGCAAACCACCTTTTGCATTTTCAAAGCAAACGAACTTTTACATTTTCAAAGCAAACTTCCTTTTCTATTTTCAAAGCAAACCATCATTTGCATTTTCAAAGCACATCACCTTTTCCATTTTCAAAATAAACCACCTTTTGCATTTTCAATGCAAACCAGCAAACCAACTTTTGCATTTTCAAAGCAAACCACCTTTTGCATTTTAATAGTAAACCACCTTTTACATTTTCAAAGCAAACAACCTTTTGCATATTAAAAGCAAGCCACCTTTTGCATTTTCAAAGCAAACCACCTTTTGTATTTTCAAAGCAAACCTCCTTTTGCATTTTCAAAGCAAACCACTTTTTGCAATTTCAAAGCAAACCACCTTTTTCATTTTCAAAGCAATCCACCTTTTGCACTTTCAAAGCAAACGACCTTTTGCATTTTCAAAGCAGATCACCTTTTGCATTTTCAAAGCAAATGACCATTTGCATTTTCAAAGCAAACCACCTTTTGCATTTTCTAAGCCAACCACCTTTTAGCATTTTTATAGCAAACCACCTTTTGCATTTTCAAAGCAAACCACCTTTTGCATTTTCAAAGCATACCACCTTTTCTAAGCAAACCACCTTTTGCATTTTCAAAGCAAACCACCTTTTGCACTTTCAAAGCAAATCACCTTTTGCATTTTCAAAGCAAAGCACCTTTTGTATTTTCAAAGCATATCACCTTTTGAATACTCAAAGCAAACCACCTTTTGCATTTTCAAAGCAAACCACCTTTTGCATTTTCAAAGCAAACCTCTTTTTGCATTTTCAAAGGAAACCACCTTTTGCATTTTCAAAGCAAACCACCTATTTGCATTTTCAAAGAAAACCACATGTAGCATTTTCAAAGAAAACCACCTTTTGCACTTTCAAAGCCAACGACCTTTTGCATTTTCAAAGCAAACCACCGTTTGCATTTTCAAAGCAAACCACCTTTTGCATATTAAAAGAGAGCCACCTTTTGTATTTTCAAAGCAAATCACCTTTTGAATACTCAAAGCAAACCACCTTTTGCATTTTCAAAGCAGACCACCTTCTGCATTTTTAAAACAAACCACCTTTTGCATTTTCAAAGCAAACCACCTTTTGCATTTTCAAAGCAAACCTCTTTTTGCATTTTCAAAGCAAACCACCTTTTCTAAGGAAACCACCTTTTGCATTTTCAAAGCAAAACACCTTTTACACTTTCAAAGCAAATCACCTTTTGCATTTTAAAAGCAAAGCACCTTTTGTATTTTCAAAGCAAATCACCTTTTGAATACTCAAAGCAAACCACCTTTTGCAATTTCAAAGCAAACCACCTTCTGCATTTTTAAAACAAACACCTTTTGCATTTTCAAAGCAAACCACCTTTTGCATTTTCAAAGCAAACCTCTTTTTGCATTTTCAAAGCAAACCACCTTTTGCATTTTCAAAGCCAACGACCTTTTGCATTTTCAAAGCAAACCACCTTTTGGATTTTCAAAGCAAACCACCTTTTGCATATTAAAAGAGAGCCACCTTTTGCATTTTCAAAGCAAACCACCTTTTGTATTTTCAAAGCAAACCACTTTTGCATTTTCAAAGCAAACCACTTTTTGCAATTTCAAAACAAGCCACCTTTTCCATTTTCAAAGCAAACCACCTTTTCCATTTTCAAAGCAAACCACCTATTTGCATTTTCAAAGAAAACCACATGTAGCATTTTCAAAGCAAACCACCTTTTCCATTTTCAAAGCAAACCAGCTTTTGTATTTTCAAAGCAAATCTCCTTTTGCATTTTCTAAGCAAACCACCTTTTGCATTTTCAAAGCAAACGACCTTTTGCATTTTCAAAACCACCTTCTGGATTTTCAAAACAAACCACCTTTTGCATTTTCTAAGCAAACCACGTTTTGCAATTTCAAAGCAAACCACCTTTTGCATTTTCAAAGCAAGCCACCTTTTCAAAGCAAACCACCTTTTGCATTTTGAAAGCAAACCACCTTTAGCATTTTCAAAGCAAATAACCTTTTGCATTTTAAAAGCAAACCACCTTTTGCATTTTCAAAGCAAACCACATTTTGCATATTAAAAGCAAGCCACCTTTTGCATTTTCAAAGCAAACTACCTTTTGTATTTTCAAAGCAAACCACTTTTCTCATTTTCAAAGCAAACCACTTTTTGCATTTTCAAAGCAAACCACCTTTTGCATTTTCAAAGCAAACCACCTTTTCAAAGCAAACAACCTTTTCAAAGCAAACCACCTTTTGCATTTTCAAAGCAAACGAACTTTTACATTTTCAAAGCAAACTTCCTTTTCTATTTTCAAAGCAAACCATCATTTGCATTTTCAAAGCACATCACCTTTTCCATTTTCAAAATAAACCACCTTTTGCATTTTCAATGCAAACCAGCAAACCAACTTTTGCATTTTCAAAGCAAACCACCTTTTGCATTTTAATAGTAAACCACCTTTTACATTTTCAAAGCAAACAACCTTTTACATATTAAAAGCAAGCCACCTTTTGCATTTTCAAAGCAAACCACCTTTTGTATTTTCAAAGCAAACCTCCTTTTGCATTTTCAAAGCAAACCACTTTTTGCAATTTCAAAGCAAACCACCTTTTGCATTTTCAAATCAATCCACCTTTTGCACTTTCAAAGCAAACGACCTTTTGCATTTTCAAAGCAGATCACCTTTTGCATTTTCAAAGCAAATGACCATTTGCATTTTCAAAGCAAACCACCTTTTGCATTTTCTAAGCCAACCACCTTTTAGCATTTTTATAGCAAACCACCTTTTGCATTTTCAAAGCAAACCACCTTTTGCATTTTCAAAGCATACCACCTTTTCTAAGCAAACCACCTTTTGCATTTTCAAAGCAAACCACCTTTTGCACTTTCAAAGCAAATCACCTTTTGCATTTTCAAAGCAAAGCACCTTTTGTATTTTCAAAGCATATCACCTTTTGAATACTCAAAGCAAACCACCTTTTGCATTTTCAAAGCAAACCACCTTTTGCATTTTCAAAGCAAACCACTTTTTGCATTTTCAAAGGAAACCACCTTTTGCATTTTCAAAGCAAACCACCTATTTGCATTTTCAAAGAAAACCACATGTAGCATTTTCAAAGAAAACCACCTTTTGCACTTTCAAAGCCAACGACCTTTTGCATTTTCAAAGCAAACCACCGTTTGCATTTTCAAAGCAAACCACCTTTTGCATATTAAAAGAGAGCCACCTTTTGCATTTTCAAAGCAAACCACCTTTTGTATTTTCAAAGCAAACCACTTTTGCATTTTCAAAGCAAACCACTTTTTGCAATTTCAAAACAAGCCACCTTTTCCATTTTCAAAGCAAACCACCTTTTCCATTTTCAAAGCAAACCACCTACTGCATTTTAAAAGCAAACATTATTGCATTTTCAAAGCAAACCACCTTTTCCATTTTCAAAGCAAACCAGCTTTTGCATTTTCAAAGCAAATCTCCTTTTGCATTTTTTAAGCAACCCACCTTTTGCATTTTCAAAGCAAACCACCTTTTGCATTTTCAAAACAAACCACCTTCTGGATTTTCAAAACAAACCACCTTTTGCATTTTCAAAGCAAACCACGTTTTGCAATTTCAAAGCAAACCACCTTTTGCATTTTCAAAGCAAACCACCTTTAGCATTTTCAAAGCATATCACCTTTTGCATTTTAAAAGCAAACCACCTTTTGCATTTTCAAAGCAAACCACGTTTTGCATATTAAAAGCTAGCTACCTTTTGCATTTTCAAAGCAAACTACCTTTCGTATTTTCAAAGCAAACCACTTTTCTCATTTTCAAAGGAAACCACTTTTTGCAATTTCAAAGCAAACCAGCTTTTGTATTTTCAAAGCAAATCTCCTTTTGCATTTTCTAAGCAACCCACCTTTTGCATTTTCAAAGCAAACCACCTTTTGCATTTTCAAAACAAACCACCTTCTGGATTTTCAAAACAAACCACCTTTTGCATTTTCAAAGCAAACTTCCTTTTCTATTTTCAAAGCAAACCATCATTTGCATTTTCAAAGCACATCACCTTTTCCATTTTCAAAGTAAACCACCTTTTGCATTTTCAATGCAAACCAGCAAACCAACTTTTGCATTTTCAAAGCAAACCACCTTTTGCATTTTAATAGTAAACCACCTTTTACATTTTCAAAGCAAACAACCTTTTGCATATTAAAAGCAAGCCACCTTTTGCATTTTCAAAGCAAACCACCTTTTGTATTTTCAAAGCAAACCTCCTTTTGCATTTTCAAAGCAAACCACTTTTTGCAATTTCAAAGCAAACCACCTTTTGCATTTTCAAAGCAAACCACCTTTTGCACTTTCAAAGCAAACGACCTTTTGCATTTTCAAAGCAGATCACCTTTTGCATTTTCAAAGCAAATGACCATTTGCATTTTCAAAGCAAACCACCTTTTGCATTTTCTAAGCCAACCACCCTTTTTGCATTTTTATAGCAAACCACCTTTTGCATTTTCAAAGCAAACCACCTTTTGCATTTTCAAAGCAAACCACCTTTTCTAAGCAAACCACCTTTTGCATTTTCAAAGCAAACCACCTTTTGCACTTTCAAAGCAAATCACCTTTTGCATTTTCAAAGCAAAGCACCTTTTGTTTTTTCAAAGCATATCACCTTTTGAATACTCAAAGCAAACCACCTTTTGCATTTTCAAAGCAAACCACCTTTTGCATTTTCAAAGCAAACCTCTTTTTGCATTTTCAAAGGAAACCACCTTTTGCATTTTCAAAGCAAACCACCTATTTGCATTTTCAAAGAAAACCACATGTAGCATTTTCAAAGAAAACCACCTTTTGCACTTTCAAAGACAAGGACCTTTTGCATTTTCAAAGCAAACCACCGTTTGCATTTTCAAAGCAAACCACCTTTTGCATATTAAAAGAGAGCCACCTTTTGCATTTTCAAAGCAAACCACCTTTTGTATTTTCAAAGCAAACCACTTTTGCATTTTCAAAGCAAACCACTTTTTGCAATTTCAAAACAAGCCACCTTTTCCATTTTCAAAGCAAACCAGCTTTTGTATTTTCAAAGCAAATCTCCTTTTGCATTTTCTAAGCAACCCACCTTTTGCATTTTCAAAGCAAACCACCTTTTGCATTTTCAAAACAAACCACCTTCTGGATTTTCAAAACAAACCACCTTTTGCATTTTCAAAGCAAACCACGTTTTGCAATTTCAAAGCAAACCACCTTTTGCATTTTCAAAGCAAACCACCTTTAGCATTTTCAAAGCATATCACCTTTTGCATTTTAAAAGCAAACCACCTTTTGCATTTTCAAAGCAAACCACGTTTTGCATATTAAAAGCTAGCTACCTTTTGCATTTTCAAAGCAAACTACCTTTCGTATTTTCAAAGCAAACCACTTTTCTCATTTTCAAAGCAAACCACTTTTTGCAATTTCAAAGCAAACCAGCTTTTGTATTTTCAAAGCAAATCTCCTTTTGCATTTTCTAAGCAACCCACCTTTTGCATTTTCAAAGCAAACCACCTTTTGCATTTTCAAAACAAAACACCTTCTGGATTTTCAAAACAAACCACCTTTTGCATTTTCAAAGCAAACTTCCTTTTCTATTTTCAAAGCAAACCATCATTTGCATTTTCAAAGCACATCACCTTTTCCATTTTCAAAGTAAACCACCTTTTGCATTTTCAATGCAAACCAGCAAACCACCTTTTGCATTTTAATAGTAAACCACCTTTTACATTTTCAAAGCAAACAACCTTTTGCATATTAAAAGCAAGCCACCTTTTGCATTTTCAAAGCAAACCACCTTTTGTATTTTCAAAGCAAACCTCCTTTTGCATTTTCAAAGCAAACCACTTTTTGAAATTTCAAAGCAAACCACCTTTTGCATTTTCAAAGCAAACCACCTTTTGCACTTTCAAAGCAAACGACCTTTTGCATTTTCAAAGCAGATCACCTCTTGCATTTTCAAAGCAAATGACCATTTGTATTTTCAAAGCAAACCACCTTTTGCATTTTCTAAGCCAACCACCTTTTAGCATTTTTATAGCAAACCACCTTTTGCATTTTCAAAGCAAACCACCTTTTGCATTTTCAAAGCAAACCACCTTTTCTAAGCAAACCACCTTTTGCATTTTCAAAGCAAACCACCTTTTGCACTTTCAAAGCAAATCACCTTTTGCATTTTCAAAGCAAAGCACCTTTTGTATTTTCAAAGCAAATCACCTTTTGAATACTCAAAGCAAACCACCTTTTGCATTTTCAAAGCAAACCACCTTTTGCATTTTCAAAGCAAACCTCTTTTTGCATTTTCAAAGGAAACCACCTTTTGCATTTTCAAAGCAAACCACCTATTTGCATTTTCAAAGAAAACCACATGTAGCATTTTCAAAGAAAACCACCTTTTGCACTTTCAAAGCCAACGACCTTTTGCATTTTCAAAGCAAACCACCGTTTGCATTTTCAAAGCAAACCACCTTTTGCATATTAAAAGAGAGCCACCTTTTGCATTTTCAAAGCAAACCACCTTTTGTATTTTCAAAGCAAACCACTTTTGCATTTTCAAAGCAAACCACCTTCTGGATTTTCAAAACAAACCACCTTTTGCATTTTCGAAGCAAACCACGTTTTGCAATTTCAAAGCAAACCACCTTTTGCATTTTCAAAGCAAACCACCTTTAGCATTTTCAAAGCATATCACCTTTTGCATTTTAAAAGCAAACCACCTTTTGCATTTTCAAAGCAAACCACGTTTTGCATATTAAAAGCTAGCTACCTTTTGCATTTTCAAAGCAAACTAACTTTCGTATTTTGAAAGCAAACCACTTTTCTCATTTTCAAAGCAAACCATTTTTTGCAATTTCAAAGCAATCCACCTATTGCATATTCAAAGCAAACCACCTACTGCATTTTAAAAGCAAACCTTTTTGAATTTTCAAAGCAATCCACCTTTTGCATTTTGAAAGCAAACCACCTTTTCAAAGCAAACAACCTTTTCAAAGCAAACCACCATTTGCATTTTCAAAGCAAACGAACTTTTCCATTTTCAAAGCAAACTTCCTTTTCTATTTTCAAAGGAAACCACCATTTGCATTTTCAAAGCACATCACCTTTTCCATTTTCAAAGTAAACCACATTTTGCATTTTCAATGCAAACCAGCAAACCAACTTTTGCATTTTCAAAGCAAACCACTTTTTGCAATTTCAAAGCAAACCACCGTTTGCATTTTCAAAGCAAACCAACGTTTCCATTTTCAAAGCAAACCACCCACTGCATTTTAAAAGCAAACCTTTTTGCATTTTCAAAGCAATCCACCTTTTGCATTTTAAAAGCAAATCACCTTTTCAAAGCAAACAATCTTTTCAAAGCATTCCACCTTTTGCATTTTCAAAGCAAACCACCTTTATGCATTTTTAAAGCAAACCACCTTTTGCAATTTCAAAGCAAACCACCTTTTGCAGTTTCAAAGCGAACCACTTTTTGCATTTTCAAAGCAAACGACCTTTTAAATTTTCAAACAAACCAGCTTTTGTATTTTCAAAGCAAACCTCTTTTTGCATTTTCAAAGCAAACCGCCTTTTGCATTTTCAAAGCAAACCTCTTTTTGAATTTTCAAAGCAAACGACCTTTTGCATTTTCAAAGCAAACCACCTTCTGCATTTTCAAAGCAAACCACCTTTTGCACTTTCAAAGCAAACGACCTTTTGCATTTTCAAAGTAAACCAACTTTTCCATTTTCAAAGCAAACCACCATTTGCATTTTCAAAGCACATCACCATTCCCATTTTCAAAGTAAACCACCTTTTGCATTTTCAATGCAAACCAGCAAACCAACTTTTGCATTTTCAAAGCAAACGACCTTTTAAATTTTCAAAGCAAACCACTTTTGCATTTTCAAAGCAAACCACTTTTTGCAATTTCAAAACAAGCCACCTTTTCCATTTTCAAAGCAAACCACCTTTTCCATTTTCAAAGCAAACCACCATTTCCATTTTAAAAGCAAACATTATTGCATTTTCAAAGCAAACCACCATTTCCATTTTCAAAGCAAACCAGCTTTTTTATTTGCAAAGCAAACCTCTTTTTGCATTTTCAAAGCAAACCACCTTTTGCATTTTCAAAGCAAACCACCTATTTGCATTTTCAAAGAAAACCACATGTAGCATTTTCAAAGCAAACCACCTTTTGCATTTTCAAAGCAAACCACCTTTTGCATATTAAAAGAGAGCCACCTTTTGCATTTTCAAAGCAAACCACCTCTTGTATTTTCAAAGCAAACCACTTTTGAATTTTCAAAGCAAACCACTTTTTGCAATTTCAAAACAAGCCACCTTTTCCATTTTCAAAGCAAACCACCTTTTCCATTTTCAAAGCAAACCACCTACTGCATTTTAATAGCAAACATTATTGCATTTTCAAAGCAAACTACCTTGTCCATTTTCAAAGCAAACCAGCTTTTGTATTTTCAAAGCAAATCTCCTTTTGCATTTTCTAAGCAAACCACCTTTTGCATTTTCAAAGCAAACCACCTTTTGCATTTTCAAAACAAACCACCTTCTGGATTTTCAAAACAAACCACCTTTTGCATTTTCAAAGCAAACCACGTTTTGCAATTTCAAACCAAACCACCTTTTGCATTTTCAAAGCAAACCACCTTTTCAAAGCAAACCACCTTTTGCATTTTCAAAGCAAACCACCTTTAGCATTTTCAAAGCAAATCACCTTTTCCATTTTAAAAGCAAACCACCTACTGCATTTTAAAAGCAAACCACCTTTTGCATTTTAAAAGCAAACCACCTTTTGCATATTAAAAGCAAGCCACCATTTGCATTTTCAAAGCAAACCACCTTTTGTATTTTCAAAGCAAACCACCTTTTGCATTTTCAAAGCAATCCACCTTTTGTATTTTCAAAGCTAACCACCTACTGTATTTTAAAAACAAACCTTTTTGCATTTTCAATGCAAACCACCTTTTGCATTTTCAAAGCAAACCACCTTATGCATTTTCTAAGCAAACTACCTTTTGCATTTTCAAAGCAAACCACCTTTTGCATTTTAATAACAAACCACCTTCTGCTTTTTCAAAACAAACCATCTTTTGCATTCTCAAAGCAAACAACCTTTTGCATTTTCAAAGCAAACTGCCTTTTGCAATTTCAAACCAAGCCACCTTTTGCATTTTCAAAGCAAACCACTATTTGCATTTTCAAAGCAAACCACCATTGCTTTTTCAAAGCCCACCACCTTTTGCATTTTCAAAGTAAACCACCTTTTGCATTTTCAATGCAAAGCAGCAAACCACCTTTTGCATTTTCAAAGCAAACGACCTTTTGCATTTTTAAAGCAAACCACCTTTTGCATTTTCAAAGCAAACCACCTTTTGCATTTTCAAAGCAAACCACCTTTTGCATTTACGAAGCAATCCACCTTTGGAATTTTCAAAGCAAACCACCTTTTGCATTTTCAAAACAAACCACCTTCTGCATTTTCAAAGCAAACGACCTTTTCCATTTTCAAAGCAAACCACCTTTTGCATTTTCAAAGCAAACCACTTTTTGGCATTTTTATACCGAACCACCCTTTGCATTTTCAAAGCAAACCACCTTTTTTATTTTCAAAGCAAACCACCTATTACATTTTAAAAGCAAACCTTTTTGCATTTTCAAAGCAAACCACCTTTTCATTTTCAAAGCAAACCACCTTTTAATTTTCAAAGCAGACCATCTTTTGCAAT
>JAXLNO010005922.1:0-152580 GCA_038087875.1 Malacoraja senta
GTTAACTGTATCACACCCATGTGGGGCCTGTGTGTTACTCCCATGTGGGGCCTGTGCTAACTGTGTTACTCCCACAGCCGTGGCATGGTACATCCCTGCCGCTGAGCTGCAGGAGGAGTGGAGGAAGGAGAATGTTCCGGAGCCCAGGCAGCGTTGGTGCGGGGCCTGGGACCGCCGCTGGAGAGAGCCCCTCCGGCAGAGACAACTCCAGGAGGCATGGAGCAGAGAGGAGGGCCAGGAGCAGCAGGGGGGCTGGGCCCCAGGGAAGACCCTCTCCTCCCTCGTACCCATCTCCCTCGGGGTGAGTCAGTGTCTCCGTCTCTGTCTCCGTCTCTCCGTCAATGTGTCATGGACCTCACGCCCCCCCCACCTTAAACCTATGCCAATCTCCTTACTCTGGGTAAAAGACTGTACATTCACCCTATTTATCATCTTATATATCTCTATAAGATCACCCCTCAACCTCATACGCTCCAAGGAATAGAGTCCCAGCCGGCTCAACCTCTCCCTGTAAGCTCAGACACTCGAGTTCTGGCAACATCCTCGTAAATCTTCTCTGCATCCTTTCCAGCTTGACAACTCCTTACCCAGAGTCATTGTCATAGAATGATACAGTGTGGAAACAGGCCCTTCGGCCAACTCGCCCACACTGGCCCAACAATGTCCCAGCTACACTAGCCCCACCTGCCTGCGCTTGGTCCATATCCCTCCAAACCTGTCCTATCCATGTACCTGTCTTAAACGATGGGATAGTCCCAGCCTCAACTACCTCCTCTGGTAGCTCGTTCCATACACCCACCATTCTTTGTGTGAAAAGATGTTACCTCTCCGATTCCTATTAAATCTTTTCCACTTAGCCTTAAACCTATGTCCTCTGGTCCTCGATTACCCTACTCTGGGCAAGAGACTCTGTGCATCTACCCGATCTATTAGACAATAGGTGCAGGAGTAGGCCATTTGGCCCTTCGAGCCAGCACCACCATTCGATGTGATCATGGCTGATCATCCCCAATCAGTACCCCGTTCCTGCCTTCTCCCCATATCCCCTGACTCCGCTATATTTAAGAGCCCTATCTAGCTCTCTCTTGAAAGTATCCAGAGAACCGGCTTCCACCGCCCTCTGAGGCAGAGAATCCCACAGACTCCCAACTCTCTGTGAGAAAAGTGTTTCCTCGTCTCTGTTCTAAATGGCCGACCCCTTATTCTTAAGCTGTGGCCCCTGGTTCTGGACTCCCCCAACATCGGGAACATGTTTCCTGCCTCTAGCGTGTCCAAGCCCTTAACAATCTTATATGTTACAATGAGATCCCCTCTCATCCTTCTAAACTCCAGAGTGTACAAGCCCAGCTGCTCCATTCTCTCAGCATATTGGCGACACGGTGGTGCAACGGTAGAGTTGCTGCCTCACGGCGCCAGAGACCCGGGTTCCATCGCGACTGCGGTGTCGTCTGTAACGAGCTTGTACCTTCTCCCAGTGACCGCGATGGTTTCCTCCCACACTCCAAAGACGTGCAGGTTTGTGGGATAATTGGCCTCTGTAAAATTGTCCCTAGTGCGTGTAGGATGGTGTTAAGTGTACGGGGTGAATGGTGGTCGGCATGGACTCGGTGGGCTGAAGGGCCTGTTCCCACCCTGTATCTTCACAGTAAAGTATATTTGACATTTCCATCCTGGGGAAAAGGTTGTGACTGTCTACCCTATCTATGCCTCTGATAAGCAGTCACTGGGACCCTCGCAGGACAAGACGGGCCCCTGGCTCCGTGCCCACCCCCCACTCAACACTCGCCCCTGAGGGGCTGCCCTCTACACGGGGACACTCCTGTAAAGACTTGTCAAACACGTAGTCTTCACTCTTAGTTTATTGCATACATTGTAGTCGTACACACACATATTGCCCCTAGCTGTTCGTGGTCCATTACCGGAGCTAGAGAGCGAGCTAGGGGTGGGAAGGTTGCAATTATACTGAAGATAATGGGAGTGGTTAGTAGTGGTGAGGTCATTATGTTAAAGGAACATGCACGGCTCTACATCCTTCCCCTTGAAAAGGGACATATTGCCCTCCCATCCCTGTCTCCCAGCGATCCCTACAGCCCGCAGTCCGCAGCCCTGCTGCTGTCCAGGAGCGCATTACCCAGAAACAGGTCGTCCAGAAGCGCTCCCACGACAAATCGTGCCGTCCCCTTCAGCCCCTCTTCAAGGGCCAGGTCGTCCGGATGCAGTCCCCCTCCGGACACCGCCGCTTGGCTGTTGTCATCGACTTTGCAGACTCTCCGCGCTCTTACCTGGTTGACTACGAGGGCACCATCTACCGTCGGTCCCGCCAGCATTTGCTGCCGGTCAACGAGCCCGCTCCGCCTCCCGCAGCGCCTCCCGCTGCGGTCTCTGGGATGCCAGCTCCGGTCAACGTGCCCAGCCTGCAGCGCTTCTTGGGCATGGCGAACTACCTGGGGAAATTCATTCCCGACCTCAGCGAGCTGAGTGCGCCCCTGAGGGAACTGACCAAGAAGGACACTGCCTGGGTTTGGTACCCGCTGCATCAGGCAGCCTTCGATGACTTGAAATCCCGGCTGGTTCGCACCCCCACTCTCAAGTTCTTCGACTTAAAGCGCCCCATCGTCCTTACCTGCGATGCCTCAAGTTTCGGTCTCGGTGCCGCCTGCCTGCAAATCCACGACCGCCTGCAACTACCTGTCTCCTACGCCTCCCGCACTATGACTCCTACCGAGCAACGCTACGCTCAGATCGAGAAGGAGCTCCTTGCCGTGGTGTTTGCCTGCTCGAAGTTCAAAGACTACATTCTGGGTAACACTTTCACTATCGAAACCGACCACCAGCCGCTGGTCACGATCTTGAACAAACCGATCCACGTTGCCTCTTCCCGTTTGCAGCGAATGATGCTGCAACTCCAACGCTTCACGTTTCAAATCGTACCGAAAGGGCAAGGACATGTTTGTGGCTGACACGCTGTCGCGCGCACCGCTGGCTTCTACAGCCCGCCACCCGTACGAGTCATCCGACCTGATGGTGCTAAACGTCAACTTCGTGCCTTCCCAGCAGATGCAGTCCCTGATTCACCACACTGCCAATGATCCTGCCCTGCAACAGCTTATAGACGTCATCCGTTGTGGCTGGCCTGACCGTCGCTCACCCTTGCCGGCTGGTGCTGCGCCCTACTTCCTAGTCCGGGATGAACTTGTGCTGCATGCCGGCGTGGTGGTGAAGGGCCACAAGGTTGTGGTGCCTGTTGCGCTGCGGGACCACTATTTCCAAACTGCCCACAGCGGCCATCCTGGTGCCGATGCCACCCTGTCCCAGGCCCAGAGCCAGTTTTATTGGCCCGGCATGGCACAGGACATCCGGGAGAGGGTCTCTGCCTGCTCAACCTGCAATACCCTCTCTCCGCACCAGCAACGCCAGCCACTCCTGCAACAGCCTGCCCCCGACCTGGCGTGGATGGCGGTCGCTACGGACATATTTGAGTGGCGTGGCAAACATTTCCTGGTCCTGGTCGACTCCTACTCCAGCTGGTTCGAGATTGAGCGTCTGCGCTCGCTCACTTCTGCTGCGGTCATTATGTTAAAGGAACATGCACGGCTCTACAACTCCTCTCTCATCAGTGATCGCAGCAGAATTAGGCCATTCGGCCCATCAAGTCTACTCCGCCATTCAATCGCGGCTGATCTATCTCTCCCTCCTAACCCCAATCTCCTGCCTTCTCCCCATAACCCCTGACACCCGCACTAATCAAGACTCTATCCATCTCTGCCGTATAAATATCCACTGACTTGGCCTCCACAGCCTTCTGTGGCAAAGAATTCCACAGATTCACCACCCTCTGATTAAAGAAATTTCTCCTCATCTCCTTCCTAAAGGAACGTCCTTTAATTCTGAGGCTGTGACCTCTAGTCCTAGACTCTCCCACTAATGGAAACATCCTCTCCACATCCACTCTATCCAGGCCTTTCACTATTGGAGGAGGGGCCCAGCGGAGGGGGGTTGGTGTTGTGGGGTCACCGGGACTGATTGGGTGGGTGGGGAGCTGGCTCATTGGTGTAACGGTGTGAGGGGGTGGGACCTCTCCACCGGCATGGACGAGTCGGGCCGAAGGGCCTGTTTCCATGCTGTGTAACTCAACGGTGTGTGGAAGAGGATGTTATAAAGAGGTGTAAGATCTGCCCCCCTTGTTGGCGCTGTCCCCGTGTCACCCCGGCCCTCTGCCCCCGAGGTGTAAGATCTCCCCCCCCCCCCCCGTGTTGAGTCTCTCTCTCTCTCTCTGCCCCCAGGACGCGCTGAGCATGAACCGGCCCTGGTTCATCTCTCACTCTCGGGAGCGGGTGCGTCGCTTGGCCCTGCTGAAGGAGGAGAGGAAGTTCCAGAACGACCTGCAGAGCGAGAGGGACCGGCTCTTCAACCGGCCCCCGGCACGGGGCCACCACCAGTGCAGGGGCCCGCAGCCAGGTGAGTGAAGGGGCCAGCTGTCCTGTTGCCCGTCCACCACAACTCACACCTACCCCCCCCCCCCCCGCTGTCAACTTCGCTTGCCGATCGTTTCACTGAACACTTTCACTCAGTCTGCTCCCCTCCCCCTTCCCAGTTCTCCCACTAGTCTTACTGTCTCCGACTACGCTGTGGACATCACTTACTCCGCACAGTTCAGTCCAAACCGTCCTTGTCTCCCCTCATGTACAACCTTTGTTGGAACGGACCATGAGGGTCAATATTCAGGAGGTATAGACAGAAAGGAAAAGGAGGTGGGGTAGCGTTGCTGGTTAGAGAGGAGATTAACGCAGTGGAAAGGAAGGACATTAGCTTGGAGGATGTGGAATCGATATGGGTAAAGCTGCGAAACACTAAGGGGCAGAAAACGCTAGTGGGAGTTGCGTACAGGCCACCTAACAGTAGTAGTGGAGTTGGGGATGGCATCAAACAGGAAATTAGAAATGCGTGCAACAAAGGTAAAACTGTTATAATGGGTGACTTCAATCTACATATAGATTGGGTGAATCAAATTGGCAAGGGGTGCTGAGGAAGAGGATTTCTTGGAATGTATGCGGGATAGTTATCTAAACCAACATGTAGAGGAACCAACGAGAGAGCAGGCTATTCTAGACTGGGTATTGAGTAATGAGGATGGGTTAGTTAGCAGTCTTGTTGTGCGTGGCCCCTTGGGCAAGAATCCATAATATGGTTGAGTTCTTCATTAGGATGGAGAGTGACATTGTTAATTCAGAAACAAGGGTTCTGAACTTAAAGAAAGGTAACTTTGAGGGTATGAGACGTGAATTGGCCAAGATAGACTGGCAATTGATTCTTCAAGGGTTGACGGTGGATCTGCAATGGAAGGCATTTAAAGACTGCATGGATGAACTACAACAATTGTTCATCCCAGTTTGGCAAAAGAATAAATCAGGGAAGGTAGTTCATCCGTGGATAACAAGGGAAATCAGGGATAGTATCAAAACAAAAGATGAAGCATACAAATTAGCCACCAAAAGCAGCCTACCAGAGGACTGGGAGAAATTAAGAGTCCAGCAGAGGAGGACAAAGGGCTTAATTAGGAAAGGGAAAATAGATTATGAAAGAAAACTGGCAGGGAACATAAAAACTGACTGCAACATTTGTTATAAATATGTGAAGAGAAAAAGATTAGTTAAAACAAATGTAGGTCCCTTGCAGTCAGAAACAGGTGAATTGATCATGGGGAACAAGGACATGGCAGACCAATTGAATAACTACTTTGGTTCTGTCTTCACTAAGGAAGACATAATAATCTGCCGGAAATAGCAGGGGACCGGGGGTCAAATGAGATGGAGGAACTGAGTGAAATCCAGGTTAGCCGGGAAGTGGTGTTAGGTAAATTGAATGGATTAAAGCCCGATAAATCCCCAGGGCCAGATAGGCTGCATCCCAGAGTACTTAAGGAAGTAGCCCAAGAAATAGTGGATGCATTAGTGATAATTTTTCAAAACTCTTTAGATTCTGGAGTAGTTCCTGAAGATTGGAAGGTAGCTAATGTAACCCCACTTTTTAAAAAGGGAGGGAGAGAGAAAACGGGGAATTACAGACCAGTTAGTCTAACATCGGTAGTGGGGAAACTGCTAGAGTCAGTTATTAAAGATGGGATAGCAGCACATTTGGAAAGTGGTGAAATCATTGGACAAAGTCAGCATGGATTTACAAAAGGTAAATCATGTCTGACGAATCTTATAGAATATTTCGTGGATGTAACTAGTAGAATGGATACGGGAGAACCAGTGGATGTGTTATATATCTGGACTTTCAGAAGGCTTTCGACAAGGTCCCACATAAGAGATTAGTATACAAACTTAAAGCACATGGTATTGGGGGTTCAGTATTGATGTGGATAGAGAACTGGCTGGCAGACAGGAAGCAAAGAGTAGGAGTAAACGGGTCCTTTTCAGAATGGCAGGCAGTGACTAGTGGGGTACCGCAAGGCTCAGTGCTGGGACCCCAGCTATTTACAATATAAATGATTTGGACGAGGGAATTGAATGCAACATCTCCAAGTTTGCGGATGACACGAAGCTGGGGGGCAGTGTTAGCTGTGAGGAGGATGCTAGGAGGCTGCAAGATGACTTGGATAGGCTGGGTGAGTGGGCAAATGCATGGCAGATGCAGTATAATGTGGATAAATGTGAGGTTATCCACTTTGGTGGCAAAAACAGGAAAGTAGACTATTATCTGAATGGTGGCCGATTAGGAAAAGGGGAGATGCAACGAGACCTGGGTGTCATGGTACACCAGTCATTGAAAGTAGGCATGCAGGTGCAGCAGGCAGTGAAGAAAGCGAATGGTATGTTAGCATTCATAGCAAAAGGATTTGAGTATAGGAGCAGGGAGGTTCTACTGCAGTTGTACAGGGTCTTGGTGAGACCACACCTGGAGTATTGCGTACAGTTTTGGTCTCCAAATCTGAGGAAAGACATTCTTGCCATAGAGGGAGCACAGAGAAGGTTCACCAGACTGATTCCTGGGATGTCAGGATTTTCATATGAAGAAAGACTGGATAGACTTGGCTTGTACTCGCTAGAATTTAGAAGATTGAGGGGGGATCTTATAGAAACTTACAAAATTCTCAAGTGGTTGGACAGGCTAGATGCAGGAAGATTGTTCCCGATGTTGGGGAAGTCCAGGACAAGGGGGTCACAGTTTAAGGATAAGGGGGAAGCCTTTTAGGACCGAGATGAGAAAAACATTTATCACACAGAGTGGTGAATCTCTGGAACTCTCTGCCACAGAGGGTAGTTGAGGCCAGTTCATTGGCTATATTTAAGAGGGAGTTAGATGCGGCCCTTGTGGCTAAAGGGATCAGGGGGTATGGAGAGAAGGCAGGTACAGGATACTGAGTTGGATGATCAGCCATGATCATATTGAATGGCGGTGCGGGCTCGAAGGGCCGAATGGCACCTATTTTCTATGTTTCTGTGAGGGGGGAATGGTGTCTGCTGTCCACTAGTCACAGTGATACAGCATGGAAACAGGCCCTTCAGCCCAACCTGCCCACACCGCCCAACATGTCCCATCTACATTAGTCCCACCTGCCTGCGTTTAGTCCATATCCCTCCAAACCTGTCCTATCCATGGTGGACACAAAATGCTGGAGTAACTCAGCGGGTGAGGCAGCATCTCTGGAGAGAAGGAATGGGTGACGTTTCGGATCGATACCCTTCTCCAGACTGATGTCGGGAGGGGGCGGGACAGAGATAGAATGTAGTCGGAGACAGTAAGACTGGTGGGAGAACTGGGAAGGGGGAGGGGATGGAGAGAGAGGGAAAGCAAGGGCTATTTGAAGTTAGAGAAGTCAATGTTCATACCGCTAGGGTGTAAACTACCCAAGCAAAATATGAGATGCTGTTCCTGCAATTTGCGCTGGGCCTCACTCTGACAATGGAGGAGGCCCAGGACAGAAAGGTCAGATTGTGAATGGGAGCGGGTGTTGAAGTGCTGGGCAACCGGGAGATCAGGTTGGTTAATGGGGACTGAGCGGAGGTATTCAGCGAAACGATCGCCGAGCCTGCGCTTGGTCTCGTCGATGTAGAGAAGTTGACACCTGGAACAGCGGATACAGTAGATGAGGTTGTAGGAGGTGGTAAAGATAGAGTGGTGGTATAGGTGGTAAAGATAAAGATAGGGTGGTAAAGAAAGCTTTTGGTGTGCTGGCCTTTATAAATCAGAGCATTGAATATAGAAGTTGGGATGTAATGTTAAAATTGTACAAGGCATTGGTGAGGCCAATTCTGGAGTATGGAGTACAATTTTGGTCGCCTAATTATAGGAATGATGTCAACAAAATAGAGAGAGTACAGAGGAGATTTACTAGAATGTTGCCTGGGTTTCAGCAAATAAGTTACAGAGAAAGGTTGAACAAGTTAGGTCTTTATTCTTTGGAGCGCAGAAGGTTAAGAGGGGACTTGATAGAGGTCTTTAAAATTATGAGCGGGTTAGACAGAGTGGACGTGGATAAGCTTTTCCCATTGAGAGTAGGGAAGATTCAAACAAGGGGACATGACTTGAGAATTAAGGGACAGAAGTTTAGGGGGAACATTAGGGGGAACTTCTTTACTCAGAGAGTGGTAGCTGTGTGGAATGAGCTTCCAGTGGAAGTGGTGGAGGCAGGTTCGATGTTATCCTTTAAAAATAGATTGGATGGGTATATGGACGGGAAAGGAATGGAGGGTTATGGTCTGAGTGCAGGTAGATGGGACTAGGGGGAAGTTTAAAAAAAAATTTTTTTTTAATGTTCGGCACGGACTTGAAGGGCCGAGATGGCCTGTTTCCGTGCTGTAATGGTTATATGGTTATATGGAGGTGCAGGTGAACCTCTGCCTCACCTGGAAAGACTGTTTGGGTCCTTGGGTGGAGTCGAGGGTGGAGGTAAAGGGACAGGTGTTGCATCTCCTGCGGTTGCAGGGGAAAGTACCTGGGGAGGGGGTGGTTTGGGTGGGAAGGGACGAGTTGACCAGGGAGTTGCGGAGGGAACGGTCTCTGCGGAAAGCCGAAAGGGGAGGAGATGGGAAGATGTGGCCAGTGGTGGGATCCCGTTGGAGGTGGCGAAAATGTTGGAGGATTATATGCTGTTTCCCAAACCTGTCCTATCCATGTACCTGTCTAACTGTTTCTTAAATGTTGCGATAGTCCCAGCCTCAACTACCTCCTCTGGCAGCTTGTTCCATACACCCACCACCCTCTGTGTGGAAAAAGTTACCCCTCGGGTTCCTATTAAATCTTTCCCCCCCCTCACCTTAAACTTATGCCCTTGGCAAGGGATTGACATGGACATTGACAAGGCCTGGTAGAGTGGATGTGGAGAGGATGTTTCCACTGGGGGAGAGTCTAGGACCACAGGTCACAGCCTCAGAATTAAAGGGCGCTCTTTTAGAAAGGAGATGAGGAGGAACTTCTTCAGTCAGAGGGTGGTTAATATGTGGAACTCATTGCCACAGAGGGCTGTGGAGGCCAAGTCAGTGGATATTTTTAAGGCAGAGATAGACAGATTCTTGATTAGAACGGGTGTCAATGGTTATGGGGAGAAGGCAAGAGAATGGGATTAGGAGGCAGAGATGAGCCATGATTGAATGGCGGAGTGGACTTGTAGAAATTGGCGAGGCATTGACAAGCAATTGCTTAGATCAATACTTAACTATTAATGTAACAAACAGCCTTTATTTAGTATTTCTAGCTTGCAGTATCAAAAATATATTTTGACTTAATAAAAATACTTTTGTATTTGAAATCAACGTTGGTTGTTTCACAGGGAGACTGCTAGGTGGGTGGAGCAAACCCCTGCCTCGGTTATAGCCAGTAATAGACACTGGAGTATAGACATACAAAACTGGAGTAACTCAGCGGGACAGGCGGCATCTCTGGAGAGAAGGAATGGGTGACGTTTCAGGCCGAGACCCTTCTTCAGACACGACCCGAAACGTCACCCATTCCTTCTCTCCAGAGATGCTGCCTGTCCCGCTTAGTTACTCCAGCTTTGTGTCTATGTTCAGTTTTAACCAGCATCTTCAGTTCTTTGCTGCAGAATGGAGTATAGAAGTTGGGAGGTCATGTTGCAGTTGTATAAGACGTTGGTGAGACCGCATTTAGAATATTGTGTTCAGTTCTGGGCACCGTGTTATAGGAAAGATGTTGTCAAGCTGGAAAGGGTTCAGAGAAGATTTATGAGGATGTTGCCAGGACTAGAGGGTGTGAGCTATAGGGAGAGGTTGAGTAGGCTGGGTCTCTATTCCATGGAGCGCAGGAGGATGAGGGGTGATCTTATAGAGGTGTATAAAATCATGAGAGGAATAGATTGGGTAGATGCACAGAGTCTCTTGCCCAGAGTAGGGGAATCGTGGACCAGAGGACACAGGTTCATGGTGAAGGGGAAAAGATTTAATAGGAATCTGAGGAGTAACTTTTTCACACAGAGGGTGGTGGGTGTATGGAACAAGCTGCCGGAGGAGGTAGTTGAGGTTGGGACTATCCCATTGTTTAAGAAACAGTTAGACAGGTACATGGATAGGACAGGTTTGGAGGGATATGGACCAAACGCGGGCAAGTGGGACTAGTGTAGCTGGGGTATTATGTTGGCCGGTATGGGTAAGTTGGGCCGAATGGCCTGTTTCCATGCTGTATGACTAGTTGACAACAGACACCATTCTCCCCTCTCATGGCCTGTTATTACAAGGGTTTGCTGCGTACACAAGCACAGTCATACAAGTACACGGTTACTGCACCACCTGTATCCTTAAAGTTGTTACCATCATAGTGTGGAAACAGGCCCTTCACTCCAACGTCAAGAGTCAAGAGAGTTTATTGTCATGTGTCCCAGATAGGACAAGGGGATTCATGCTTTGCTTCAGCACAACAGAATATTGTAAACATAAATACAGAGCAGATCAGTGTGTCTATATAGCATAGACCATATATATATATATATATATATCCACCACAGTTGCTGCTTGAATCATTTCACTTATGTTGTGTGGTTTTGGGTATCCCAACTTCTTTACTCAATACCCTAACTGACCAAGGCCAGTCCGTGCAGAATGTGATGCCAGGATAAACTAACCTCTGCCTGCATATCATCCATCTGCCTATCTGACAGCCTCTTGGTGTGAAACATCACTATCACACCCGCCTCCACCACCGCCCCTGGCAGCGCGTTCCAGACACCCATTAGATAAATAGACAATAGGTGCAGGAGTAGGCCATTCGGCCCTTAGAGCCAGCATTGCCATTCAATGTGATCATGGCTGATCATCCCCAATCAGTACCCCATTCCTGCCTTCTCCCCATATCCCCTGACTCCACTATTTTTAAGAGCCCTATCTAGCTCACTCTTGAAAGTATCCAGAGAACCTGCCTCCACCGCCCTCTGAGGCAGAGAATTCCACAAACTCACCACTCTCTGTGAGAAAAAGTGTTTCCTCGTCTCTGTTCTAAATGGCTTACTCCTTATTCTTAAACTGTGGCCCCTGGTTCTGGACTCCCCCAACATAGGGAACATGTTTCCTGCCTCTAGCGTGTCCAAGCCCTTAACAATCTTATATGTTTCAATGAGATACCCTCTCATCCTTCTAAACTCCAGAGTGTACAAGCCCAGCTGCTCCATTCTCTCAGCATCTGACAGTCCCGCCATCCCGGGAATTAACCTTGTAAACCTACGCTGCACTCCCTCAATAGCAAGAATGTCCTTCCTCAAATTAGGGGACCAAAAGTGCAAATTTTGATCTTCTATCGTCTCCCCTCAACCTCTGGCGTTGCAGAGAACACAATCCTGGTCTGTCCAATCTCTGCCTGTAGCTAGCTGACTGGTTAACACGCAACCAAAGCTTTTCACTGTAGCTCGGTACACGTGACAATCAACTCAACTGAAACCAATGTTGGCATCATTCTGGTAAACTTCCTCAGCACAAAGTCTCCACATGCTTCCTGTAATGGGGTGAGTGTGGGATATTGGGGGGAATGAGATGGGGTTTGTGCCTCTGACCCCTCAGCTCAGCTGCTCCACCCTGTTTTACAGATGACCCTGTTTTCTACAAGAAGAAGATTACCAGGCAGGAGATGAGGGATCGCTCCAAGCGGTGAGTGAGTTCCCTCCCTCCCTCCCTCCGTCCGCTCCTGAGCTACAATCTACCTCGCTACAGACCATCTTTATTTCTACAAAGTTATCTTGCGCTAAATGTTTAAGAAGGAACTGCAGATGCTGGAAAAATCAAAGGTAGACAAAAATGCTGGAAAACTCAGCGGGTGAGGCAGCATCTATGGAGCGAAGGAATAGGCGACGTTTCGGGTCGAGAACCTTAGGTCACCTATTCCTTCGCTCCATAGATGCTGCCTCACCCGCTGAGTTTCTCCAGCATTTTTGTCTACCTTGCGCTAAATGTTCTTGCCTTCACCCTGTAAATCATGCTTCATCTTTCCACTGACTGGACAGCACGGGTAACTTGTAGCAGTGAGAACCGTTCTCTTCCCACAACCTCAGTATCGGCAGCTGGTGAGGCTGAACCCCTGACTTTGGTGGCAAGGAAGGCAAGGGCCCCATCTCTGAGGAAGGATGTGCTGGCTCTGGAGAGGGTCCAGAGGAGGTTTACAAGAATGATCCCAGGAATGAGTGGGTTAACCTACGATGAGCGTTTGTCAGCACTGGGCCTGTACTCGCTGGAGTTTAGAAGGATGAGGGGGGACCTCATTGAAACTTACAGAATAGTGAAAGGCCTGGATAGAGTGGATGTGGAGAGGATGTTTCCACTAGTCTAGGACCTTTATAAAGGAGATGAGGAATTATAGTCAGCAGGTGGTGAATCTGTGGAATTCTTTGCCACAGGTGACTGGAGGCTGCCAGTGGGATATTTTTAAGGCAGAGAAAGATAGATTCTTGATTAGTGTAAGAAGGAACTGCAGATGCTGGTTTAAATCAAAGGTAGACACAAAAAGCTGGAGTAACTCAGAAAGACAGGCAGCATCTCTGGAGAGAAGGAATAGGTGAAGTTTCGGGTCGATCTCGACCCAAAATGTCACCCATTCCTTCTCTCCAGAGATGCTGCCTGTCCCGCTGAGTTACTCCAGCATTTTGTGTCTATCTTAGAGTCTTGATTAGTCCAGGTGTCAAGGGTTATGGGGAGGAGGCAGGTGAATGGGGTTGGGAGGGAGAGATAGATCAGCCATGATTGAATGGCGGAGTAGACGTGATGGGCCGAATGGCCTAATTCTACTGGGGGATTGTCTGAACCTTGGTGTGTTGCAGGCTGTACGAGCAGCTTCCTGAGGTGACCAGACGGAAGGAGGAGGAGAAGCGCAGGTCTGAGTTCAGGAGCAACAGGCTGCGGGCTCAGCTCTACAAACAGGTGGGTCCTCACCCACGGCCCCAGACCAGGCCCAGACCCAGACAGCCCCAGCCCCAGACAGCCCCAGACCCAGACAGCCCCAGCCCCAGCGCAGATCTGAGTCCAGGAGCAACAGGCTGCGGGCTCAGCTCTACAAACAGGTGGGTCCTCACCCACAGCCCCAGACCAGGCCCAGACCCAGACAGACCCAGCCCCAGCCCCAGCCCCAGCGCAGGTCAGCCCCAATGTCCAGCAACAGACCCGATTGTCCTGTCCTGCCCCACACTGATGCCCAGGGTCACACAGCACGGAAACAGGCCCTTCGGCCCAACTCTTCCATCCTGACCAAGCTGCCCTCGCTGTGTTAATCCCATTTGGCCCGTATCCCTCTAAACCAGCGGTTCTTAACCTGGGGGTTGTGACGAAATGGGGGTCATTTGGGGCTTTGACGGGGACACAAATCACATATCAATTTGTTGAGCCCATGTTTGGGAAACTAACAAAGGTACATACAGTATTTTGTTCACGTGTACTGGTGCCAAAAAGGTTAAGAACCACTGCTCTAAACCTTTTGCATCCGTCCAAATGTCCCTTATAGCACCTGCCTGAACTGCCTGGCAGACCTGAGGTGTATGTGTCTTAGGTCCTACGGCCAACTGGCCCGTGCCAACCAAGCTGCCCCATGTACACTGGTCCCACCTGCCCACGTTTGACCCATGTCTCAACAACCTCCTCCGGCAGCTCACTCCCTACCCATAGCACATTGCCTCCGATTAAATCTGTCCCCCACCCCTCACCTTAACCCTGCGTCACCTCTTGGCTGCCCGCCTCAGTGTGTAACCTCTCTTCCCTCTCTGCAGAAAATCACCAACCGTGTCCTGGGGAAGAAGGTGTCCTGGCAGTGAGTGACGCAGAGATACGCACCGTCTCACTCTCCTCTGTGCCGCCAGCTTTCATGTAAATAAAGAAGTATTTAAATACATCTCCCCCTCGTTGCTTCTCTCCAGCGGCCGGGTCAACACACCATCCACTCAGCACGTCCGTGGATGAAACAAGCACTTGCACATGCTGGCGCTTGATGCTGCCTGTTCCATTGCCACCTCACATCTGCAGTCCCACAGTGGGCTGGGAGATTACAACCTTCATGTGGTCCGCCCTGTTTCAACGAGTGCAACCAAATACGATCAGATGGAACAAGTTGTCCTACAACTTTAGGCTGTGCACGCCATACGCAAGAAGAAGCACTTTGTGTTTTGCTCCAGATTCCAGCATCTGCAGTTCCTCAGAGCTTCCATTACATTGAAGTCCTTGTCCCACTGGCCCCATTCCCCCAACTCTTTCTCCTCCTGCACCTGTGCAGCACTCCATTTCATTTATTTCACCACTAACTTTGGGCCTAACATTAACTGGGACTATTTCTGATCCCCTCCCTCCCTCCCTTTCCCAATCTCTCAGTATAAGGGGTCCTGACCCAAACCGTTGCCTGTCCCTCTCTTCCTCAGCTGACCTGCTGAGTTCTTCCTGCACGCTGTGTTTGCTCAATATCAAACATCCCAGACGATTGGGTAACAACAGACACTGAGTCATACAGCCTGCAATCAGGCCCTTCGGCCCAACTGTTCATGCCAGCTACATTATCTACACATCTAAATATTTTCTATCCACATCCTTCTCCTAGTTTTAAATGTGCTAGTACTGTCCACAACCACCTCTGGTAGCTCAGTCCATACACCCACAAGTATTTAATTGTCATATGAACTGAAAATGGAACTCAGCAGCACAACAAACCATTGATAATACAGGTTTCTTTTACCTGGATAAGTTCAAACCGGTTATACAGTTCCCTCCATAATGTTTGGAACAAAGACACATCATTTATTTATTTGCCTTTGTACTCCACAATTTGAAATTTGTAATAGAAAAAAAAATCACACGTGGTTAAAGTGCACATTGTCAGATTTTATTAAAGGCCATTTTTATACATTTTGGTTTTACCATGTATAAATTACAGCAGTATTTATAGATAGTCTCCCCATTTCAGGGCACCATAATGTTTGGGGCACAGCAATGTCATGTAAATGAAAGTAGTCATGTTTAGTATTTTGTTGCATATCCTTTGCATGCAATGACTGCTTGAAGACTGTGATTCACAGACATCACCAGTTTCTGGGTGTCTTCTCTGGTGATGCTCTGCCAGGCCTGTATTGCAGCCATCTTTAGCTTATGCTTGTTTTGGGGGCTAGTCCCCTTCAGTTTTCTCTTCAGCATATAAAAGGCATGCTCAATTGGGTTCAGATCGGGTGATTGACTTGGCCACTCAAGAATTTAAAATTCCTTTGTTGCTTTAGCAGTATGTTTGGCATCATTGTCTTGCTGTAGAATGAGCCGCCGGCCAATGAGTTTTGAGGCATTTGTTTGAACTTGAGCAGATAGGATGTCCATATACAATTCAGAATTCATTATGCTACTACCATCAGCAGTTGTATCATCCATGAAGATAAGTGAGCCAGTACCTTCAGCAGCAATACATGCCCAGGCCATACCACCCCCACCACCGTGTTTCACAGATGAGGTGGTATGCTTTGGATCTTGGGAAGTTCATAGCAAAAGGATTTGAGTATAGGAGCAGGGAGGTTCTACTGCAGTTGTACAGGGTCTTGGTGAGACCACACCTGGAGTATTGCGTAGTTTTGGTCTCCTAATCTGAGGAAAGACATTCTTGCCATAGAGGGAGTACAGAGAAGGTTCACCAGACTGATTCCTGGGATGGCAGGACTTTCATATGAAGAAAGACTGGATAGACTCGGCTTGTACACGCTAGAATTTAGAAGATTGAGGGGGGATCTTATAGAAACTTACAAAATTCTTAAGGGGTTGGACAGGCTAGATGCAGGAAGATTGTTCCCGATGTTGGGGAAGTCCAGGACAAGGGGTCACAGCTTAAGGATTAAGGGAGAAATCTTTTAGGACCGAGATGTGAAAAACATTTTTCACACAGAGAGTGGTGAATCTGTGGAATTCTCTGCCACAGAAGGTAGTTGAGGCCAGTTCATTGGCTATATTTAAGAGGGAGTTAGATGTGGCACTTGTGGCTAAAGGGATCAGGGGGTATGGAGAGAAGGCAGGTACAGGATACTGAGTTGGATGATCAGCCATGATCATATTGATGCAGAATCGAAGGGCCGAATGGCCTACTCCTGCACATTATTTGCTATGTTTCCTTCTCTCTATACTTTGCTCTTGCCATCACTGTGATATAAATTAATTCATCTGTCCACAAGACCCTTTTCCAGAACTCTGGTTGCTCTTTTAAGTACTTCTTGGCAAACTATAACCTGGCCATCCTATTTTTGCGGCTAACCAGTGGTTTGCATCTTGCAGTGTAGCCTCTGTATTTCTGTTCATGAAGTCTTCTGCGGACAATGGTCATTGACAAATCCAGAGGAGCGTTTGACTCCTGAAGAGTGTTTCTGATCTGTCCGACAGGTATTTGGGGATTTTTCTTTATTATAGAGAATTCTTCTGTCATCAGCTGTGGAGGTCTTCCTTGGCCTGCCAGTCCCTTTGCGATTAGTAAGCTCACCAGTGCTCTTTCTTCTTAATGATGTTCCAAACAGTTGATTTTGGTAAGCCTAAGGTTTGGCTGATGTCTCTAACAGTTTTATTCTTGTTTCACAGTCTCATAATGGCTTCTTTGATTTTCAATGGCACAACTTTGGTCCTCATGTTGATAAACAGCAATAAAAGTTTCCAAAGATGACGGAAAGACTGCAGGAAAGACTAGGTGCTGAGAGCTCTCTTATACCTGCATTAAGGAGGTAATTAAACACACCTGAGCAATTACAAACCCCTGTGAAGCCATGTGTCCCAAACATTATGGGGGGACTATGTATAAACACAGCTGTAATTTCTACATGGTGAAACCAAAATGTATAAAAATGGCCTTTATTAAAATCTGACAATGTGCACTTTAACCACATATGATTTTTTCTATTACAAATCTCAAATTGTGGAGTAGTAGTAGGCCCCCCTCAGTCATGACTGACCATGGGTGATGCATCCTAGTTGTTGGCTGCTTGCTCCAAATCTCGGCTGGAGCAGCGTCGCTTGTGGCTGAAAAGAACAATGCGGGAGGGACATACTCTGACAAAGGTCACATTTGTGTGTGTGGTCTCTGGTCTGTTGAAGTTGCTGCGCTCCTTTCTGCCCGCCCGCTTGTCTGCCGCTGCGTTCAACAGTTTCTCTTCCCCCGTTTTGAGATGTTGGTTCAGGGTACCTCTCCACCTCGTGCGGTCAACTGCAACACTCTCTCAGGATTCCACATCGATGTCGAGCACCCGCCTTCATATCTCTCTTGCAATTGAAAGATATGATGCAAATAAATATACAGAAGCAAATAAATAAATGATGGGTCTTTGTCCCAAACATAATGGAGGGCACTGCATTTGATCGTGACCTCTTCTGCTGCTTGCAAAATGTTACCACAGTGCGGTAGAGCATCTTTGAAAACTCCACTTTTACTATTACTGTGGACATGACCAGTTTCCAGGCTGTATGGGATGTCATAGTATTGGACAAGCAGCATGTAGCATGAAGCAGCAGCATGCCAGAGGTGTACAGCACAGGTCCAGGACCACGTTGCCTATGCCGACCAAGACGCCCCATCTACACTAGTCCCACCTGCCTGCATTTTGGCCCATATCCCTCTAAACCCGTCCTATCAATATACCTGTTGAAATGTCCTAAATGTTATAATAGCCTCCTAAATAATGGTGCAACATTAATCACTCTCCAGTCTTCTGGAACTTCACCTACTGGTAAAGATGAAGAGGATGGGACAGGCAGCATCTCTGGAGAGAAGGAATGGGTAACATTTCAGGTCAAGAACCTTCTTCAGACTCAACCCAAAACGTCACCCATTCCTTCTCTCCAGAGATGCTGCCTGTCCCGCTGAGTTACTCCAGCATTTTGTGTCTACCTTCGATTCACAACAGCATTTGCAGTTCCTTCCGACACATGAAGAGGATGGGTCTGTGTACATACAGTGGGATGTGCTGCTTCAAGTGGAGAACTGATAAGCCAGGAAGAATTAAAAACATGCACTTCTGTAGAACATAATTTTAATTGCATAACTGAATCGGCAATTGTTACAACAATTTATGTAAAAACACAAAGACAACAATATAACCCAAAAGAACAGTTTCCATAATCAGTACAGTGTCGGGATAATTTGTACAATGTTGTAATTGTCTGGTAAAGTTGGAGGAGGAAGAGAAGGATGGGGGGGGGGGGGGGAGGGGGGAGGAACACTTGGACCCAAAATATACTCTGTTGCAAGTGGCTGCCTTCACTTGTTCTGTTTGCCCTCCTCCCGCCGCTGGCTCACGTACTTCTGAAAAACACCAGACGGCTTTGTCACTCCAGCATGTGTACAACATAGAACAGTACAATCCCACAGGCCCTTCGACTCACAACGTCTGTGCCCAACATGATGCCAAGATCATTTGTTATCTGCCTGCATATAGTCCGTATCCAGTTCCTTCCTACGCATTTCATCGGCTCCACTGCAAAATCTCCTCAAGGTATGCCTACTCTGAAGAAGCCCTCCTCTCTCGAATGGGTTCCACAACACCCTCTCTTGCTGCCTCCCCTCTGTGATTCCTCCTTCTCTATGATCATCTTTGCTAGCTTGGATTTGTCCTTTTGCATACCTTTATCTATTCTGTGTACCTTCAAATGTCCCTCGTTTCCCTCTCCCCGACTCTGTCTGAGGAAGTCCCTCAACCCAAAACATCACATTCCTTTTCCTTTTCCCCTATTTCTTCACTCCAGAGATGCAGCCTGACCCACTGTTACTCCAGCCTTTTGTGTCTATCATCCCTCCATTCCCTGCAGTTCCATGTACTTATCCGAAAGCTTAAACGCCACCATCGTATCTGCCTCCAGCACCACTGCTGGCAATGCATTCCAAACCCCCAATAACCTGCCCCGCACATCTCCAATAAACTTTCTCCTTCTCACCTTATGCCCTCTAGTGTGGACATTTCCACCCTAAGCAGAAGGTTCTGACTGTACCCTTCCAATGACCCTCATAAATTTTATAAACTTCTCTCAGGTCTCCTCTCAACCTCTGACGTTCCAGACAAAACAATCCAAGTCTGTCCAACCTCTTCCTGTAGCTGAAACCCTCTAATCCAGGCAACATTCTGATCACCAGGATGAGACACACAAGA
The DNA here is from genome assembly GCA_038087875.1 of Malacoraja senta. Taxonomy (NCBI): domain Eukaryota; kingdom Metazoa; phylum Chordata; class Chondrichthyes; order Rajiformes; family Rajidae; genus Malacoraja; species Malacoraja senta. The sequence goes on from JAXLNO010005922.1 coordinate 19,571, forward strand.
GACTGCAGATGCTGGAATTGTGAGCAAAAGGCAGCGAGCCAGGCAGCATCTGTGCAAGGCATTCCCTCCGCATGGTTAAGTGCGGGGCAAGTTTTTTTTCCCCCACAGAGGGTGGTGGGGGTCTGGAACACATTACCAGGGGTGGTGGTGGAGGCTGATATATGATAGAGATTGAGAACTTCGGGTCGAGACACAACCTTTCTCTCAAAGGTAGACAAAAATGCTGGAGAAACTCAGCGGGTGAGGCAGCATCTATGGAGTGAAGGAATAGGCAATGTCATCTATTCCTTCGCTCCATAGATGCTGCCTCACCCGCTGAGTTTCTCCAGCATTTTTGTCTACCTTCGATTTTTCCAGCATCTGCAGTTCCTTCTTCAACCTTTCTCTCAATGTCAGCAAGTGATAGGAGATAGCGATAGTGTCAGGAGATAGTGATGGACTTCAGGAAGTGAAACGGTCCACACACCCCAGTCTGCATTGACGGCGCTGAAGTAGAGATGGTTGAAAACTTCAAATTCCCAGGAGTCAATATCACCGACAACTTCTCCTGGACCACCCATACTGAAGCAACGACCAAGAAAGCACACCGACCCCTCTACTCCCTTAGAAGGCTTAGAGAGTTCGACATGTCCCCTACAACTCTCCCCAACTTCTACAGATGCGCCGCAGGAAGCATTTTATCGGGATGCATCACAGATTAGTTTGGGAACAGCTCCATCCAAGGCAGCAAGAAATTGCCAGAGAATTGTGGACGCAGCCCAGACCATCACACAAACCAACCTCCCTTCCATTGACTCCATCTACACCTCACACTGCCTCGGCAAGGCCAGCAGCATCATCAAGGACCAGTCTCACCCCGGTCACTCCAGGTTTAGAAGTGTGAAAATGCACACCTCCAGATTCAGGGACAGTTTCTTCCCAGCTGTTATCAGGCAACTGAACCATCCTACCACAACCAGAGAGCAGTCCTGAACTACTATCTACCTCATTGGTGATCCTTTGACTACCTTTTAGCAGACGTTACTGGACTTTACCTTGCACTAAATATTATTCCCTTATCATCTACCTGTACACTGTGGACGGCTGGATTGTAATCATGTATTGTCTTTCCGCTGACTGGTTAACATGTAACGAAAGCCTTTCACTGTACCCTGGTATACGTGACAATAAACTAAACTAAGTAGCAAACCCAAAGGACACCCACTCATCCCCACGCTAGTCATTCCCAACACAACAGGCATTGGTGAAGAGTGCAAGAGCAGCCTTACTTACCTCCATGTTCTTATAGTGTAGCACAGTGCCACAGTGGGTCACCTTGGCCGTGTCTTCATTGGTGTAGAACAGGGAACAGATCTGACAGAAGTAGCCCGTCTTGGGGACAATGAACTCCACACCTGCGGACAGACAAGGAGGAGGAGATGAACCCTGCCCAGGGGCTGACAGCACACTCACCCCAAGCTCCAACCTGGCCCAGTCACCTCCACCCTTGCTTTCCCATCACACTCACTACCTCCCCTGGAGACCATCTTGAACAGGCAGAGGGGGAGTCAGTCAGCATGAGAAAGGCAGTGGTGGGGGAGTGGTTGACAATAGACAATAGGTGCAGGAGTAGGCCATTCGGCCCTTCGAGCCAGCACCGCCATTCAATGTGATCATGGCTGATCATCCCCAATCAGTACCCCGTTCCTGCCTTCTCCCCATATCCCCTGACTCCGCTATTTTTAAGAGCCTTATCTAGCTCTCTCTTGAAAGCATCCACAGAACCTGCCTCCACCGCCCTCTGAGGCAGAGAATTCCACAGACTCACCACTCTCTGTGAGAAAAAGTGTTTCCTCGTCTCCGTTCTAAATGGCTTACTCCTTATTCTTAAACTGTGGCCCCTGGTTCTGGACTCCCCCAACATCGGGAACATGTTTCCTGCCTCTAGCGTGTCCAAACCCTTAACAATCTTACTGGTTGGGTTGGGGGTTTATGGGAATTATAGAGCTGTACTCTACGGAAACTGGGCTCTTCAGCCCATCTTGTCCACACCACAAAGATGCCTCATCTAAGCTAGCCCCATTTGCCCATATCTCTCTAAACATAGGTCCTCTAGTTCTTCATTCCCCTACTCTGGGCAAGAGACTCTGTGCTTTTAGATGATCTATTCCTTTCATGATTTTGTACACCTCTATAAGATCACTCCTCATCCTCCTGCGCTCCAAGGAATAAAGTCCCAGCCTGCCCAACTTCTCCCTGTGGCTCAAGCTCTCAAGTCGTGGCAACATCCTTGTAAATCTTCTCTACAAACTTTCCAGCTTGGCAACATCCTTCCTATAATATAGGGTGACCAAATCTGAACACAATACTCCAAATATGGCCTCACCAACATCTGCAACATAACGTCCTAACTTAAGAGTCAAGAGTTACATGCGTGGAAACAGGCCCTTCGGCTCAACCTGCCCACACCGACCGACCTGCTCTATCTACACTAGTCTTGTAGAACGTCTGCATTAAAATCCATCAACTATTCCGTAGCACACTCGGAGAATAGTCCAGATCTGGAATGAGCTGCCAGAGGAAGCTACAGAAGTGGATATAGTTACATCTTTTAAAAGACATTTGGACAGGTTTTAAGGACATTCAGGGAAAGAGGGCAACTAGAGAGAGAGAGTATGGGGCCCCTGTGAAACCAAAGCAGACATCTGTGTGTGGAGCTGCAGGAGATGGGTAAGGTCCTCAATGAGTATTTCTCCTGTGTTTTTACTGTGGACAAAGACATGAGGACTGGGGAACCTGGGACAGTGAATGGAAGTGTCTTGAAGGCAGTCAGTGTTACAGTCGAGGAAGTGCTGACGTAGTATCTGGACTTTCAAAAAGCCTTTGACAAGGTCCCACACAAGAGATTAGTGTGCAAAATTAGAGCACATGATATTAAGGGTAGAGTATTGACATGGATAGAGACTGGATGGCAGGCAGGAAGCAAAGAGTAGGGATTAACGGATTCTTTTCAGAATAGCAGGCAGTGACTAGTGGGGTGTCGCAAGGCTCTGTGCTGGGACCGCAGCTATTTACATTATATATTAACGATTTAGACTAGGGAATTAAATGTAACATCTCCAAGTTTACGGATGACACAAAGCTGGGTGGCAGTGTGAGCTGCGAGGAAGATTCTCTGAGGCTGCAGGGTAATTTGGATAGGTTGGGTGAGTGGGCAGATGCAGTATAATGTGGATAAATGTGAAGTTATCCACTTTGGTGGCAAGAACAGGAAGGCAGATTATTATCTGAATGTTAGACAAAAATGCTGGAGTAACTCAGCAGGAAAGGCAGCATGTCTGGAGAGAAGGAATGGGTGATGTTTCGGGTCAAGACCCTTCTCCAGACTGATGTCAGGGGAGGGGGCGGGACAAAGATAGAATGTAGTTGGGGACAGTAAGACTAGTTAGTGGGAGAACTGGGAAGGGGAGGTGATGGAGAGAGAAAGCAAGGGCTATCTGAAGTTAGAGAAGTCAATGTTCATACCGCTGGGGTGTAAACTGTCAGATTAGAAAAAGGGGTGGTGCAACGAGACATGGGTGTGCTTGTACATTAGTTACTGAAAGTAAGCATGCAGGTACAGCAGGCAGTGAAGAAAGCCAATGGCATGCTGGCCTTCATAGCAAGAGGATTTTAGTATAGGAGCAAGGAGGTCCTTCTGCAGTTGTACAGAGCCCTAGTGAGACCACACCTGGAGTTTGTGTGCAGTTTTGGTCCCCTAATTTGAAGAAGGACATTCTTGCTATTGAGGGGGTGCAGCGTAGGTTCACCAGGTTAATTCCCGTGATGGCGGGATTGACATATGACAAAAAAATGGATCGACTGGGCTTGTATTCACTAAAATTTAGGATGAGAGGGGATCTTATAGAAACATATATAATTCTTAAGGGATTGGACATGCTAGAGGCAGGAAACATGTTCCCACTGTTGGGGGAGTCCAGAACCAGGGGTCACAATTTAAGAATAAGGGGTAGACCATTTAGGACTGAGATGAGGAAAAACCTTTTCACCCATAGAGTTGTGAATCTGTGGAATTCTCTGCCACAGAAGGTAGTGGAGGCCACTTCACTGGATTTTTTCAAGAGAGAGTTAGATAGAGCTCTTAGGGCTAACAGAATAGATACATAGATACATAGAAAATAGGTGCAGGAGTAGGGCATTCGGCCCTTCGAGCCTGCACCGCCATTCAATATGATCATGGCTGATCATCCAACTCAGTATCCTGTACCTGCCTTCTCTCCATACCCCCTGATCCCTTTAGCCACAAGGGCCACATCTAACTCCCTCTTAAATATAGCCAATGAACTGGCCTCAACTACCCTCTGTGGCAGAGAGTGCCAGAGATTCACCACTCTCTGTGTGAAAAAGTTTTTCCTCATCTCGGTCTTAAAGGATTTCCCCCTTATCCTTAAGCTGTGACCCCTTGTCCTGGACTTCCCCAACATCGGGAACAATCTTCCTGCATCTAGCCTGTCCAACCCCATAAGAATTTTGTACGTTTCTATAAGATCCCCTCTCAATCTCCTAAATTCTAGCGAGTATAAGCCAAGTCTATGCAGTCTTTCTTCATATGAAAGTCCTGACATCCCAGGAATCAGTCTGGTGAGCCTTCTCTGCACTCCCTCTATGGCTCTAATGTCCTTCCTCAGATTTGGAGACCAAAACTGTACGCAATACTCCAGGTGTGGTCTCACCAAGACCCTGTACAACTGCAGTAGAACCTCCCTGCTCCTATACTCAAATCCTCTTGCTATGAAGGCCAACATACCATTCGCTTTCTTCACTGCCTGCTGCACCTGCATGCCTACTTTCAATGACTGGTGTACCATGACACCAATCAAGGGATATGGGGAGAAAGCAGGAACGGGATACTGATCAGCCATGATCATATTGAATGGTGGTGCAGGCTCGAAGACCCAAATGGCCTACTTCTGCACCTATTTTCTATGTTTCTATGTCATGTGAAGATAGATATATCTCCTGGGTCTGATCAGATATAGATGAGGACACCGGGAAGCTAGAGAGGAAATTGCAGGAGTCATGGCTGAGATACATGAATCACCAAGTGAGGTGCTGGAAGACCAGAAGTTAGCTTATATTGTTCCTTCATTTCCTTCAAGAAGGATTACAAGGAAAAGCCTGGGAACTTTAGAACAGTGATCTTAATATCTGCGGTAGGAAAATTACGGGAGAGTGCTCTGAGGGATAAGATATACATGAATTTGTACAGACAGGCCAATTAGGGATAGTTAGCACAGATTCACACATGCGGGGATCTTGTCTTACGAATTGGATTGAGGTTTTTGAAGAAGCAATTAAAAAGGTTGATGAGAGCAAAGCTGTAGGCGTATATATGGATTTCAGCACAGCATTCGACAAGCTCTGCATGGTCGACTGGTCTGGAAGGTTAGATCGCATGGTATTTAATGGTGAGGAATTCACCCTGACATGAGGCAGATGCAGTCACTGCCAGTACAAGACCAGACCGTATCGTGACCTCTGTGCACTTACCGATGGGACAGTTGGGCTTGTACGGAGGCATCTTCAGCTGGGTGAGCGGCGTGCCGGCCAGTTTCATCTTCTTTGCCGCCGGTCCCACCTCTGGCGGAGGCTCCCTCTTCATCTTGGCATCTGAGAAAATGAAGCATGTGAGGGACGGCACCACAACACGACAACCGGCCTTCAAGGCCAAGGGAGATGTTACCAGGTTGTAATCTACCCAAGCACAATATGAGGTGCTGTTCCTCCAATTTGTGTGTGGCCGCCCGCACTCTGGCAATGGAGGATGCCCAGCACTGAAAGGTCAGTGTGGGATTGGGAATGGTTAGCGACCAGGAGATCCAATAGGCCTTGGCGGACCGATCACAAGTGTTCAGCGAGTCTACGTTTGGTCTCGCTGATGTGTTTTGGGGGGGGATTCTCCCTCTCTACAATACGTCTGAAGGGTCACCTCATCATGTTCTCCACAGATGCTGCCTGACCCACCCACTGAGTTACTCCAGCACTCTGTGAAACGTCACCTATCCATGTTCTCCACAGATGCTGCCTGACCCACCCGCTGAGTTACTCCAGCACTCTGTGAAACGTCACCTATCCATGTTCTCCACAGATGCTGCCTGACCCGCTGAGTTACTCCAGCACTCTGTGAAACGTCACCTATCCATGTTCTCCACAGATACTGCCTGACCCGCTGAGTTACTCCAACACTCTGTGTTCTTTTGAGTATTAACTATGCAGTTCCATATTTCTACTAAAGAATGTAATTGTATCTAGGAACAGTGACAATGAAGTGCCAGAAGTGTGATCAGTGCCTCATCCTGCTGCTCTTTACAATGTGTTTGGATACATTGTGGCACATTATCCACTGCCTGGTGGGTGCATCGAGCATCGAGCAGCCCCAAAACAGAAACGCTGGAATCCTGAGCAAAACACCAAGTGTTGGAGGAACTCAGTGGGCCAGGCAGGATCCGTGGAGGGAATGGACAGGTTACGTTTCGGGACGGGACACTTCAGACTCAGCGAACAAAAGTTCTGACCCCCCCCCCCCAGGAGAGAGGTAGGGTGGCACAGCGGGAGAGTTGCTGCCTCATAGCACCAGAGACCAGGGTTCGATCCTGACCACGGGTGCTGTCTGTATGAAGTTTGTACGTTCAGGTTTAACAGTTAATTTGGTTTTGGTAAGAATAAGATTGTCCCTAGTGTGTAGGACAGAGTTAGTGTACGGGGTGATCGCTGGTTGGTGCAGATTCGGTGAGCTGCATTGCATGTCTAGCTTGTAAAGGGCTTGGGTCGGGGAGGTGGGAGCGCTGGTTAAATTAGCAACCCCACCCGGGTGCGGGCTGGCCCTCCCTCTCCCGGCACTCACCGGCTCGCTGCTCCATGCCGCCACTCCTCGTGGCATCCCCCGCAGGGGCGGGGGCCGAGCTGGCGGGCGGGGGTCCAGCTGTGCGGTGGGAGGGCTCCCCTCCTCCGCCTGTCGATGGCACTGCCTGGCTCTTCACCGCCGTGCTCTTCACCGCCGCGTTTCCGGCAGCTTGTGGCCTGGTGACTGTGGTGGTGGCCTTGACCTGGCGGCGGTGATGGCAGCAGCTTTGTCTGACTTTGTCACGGCAGCTTTGCTCAGCTCTGTGGCGGGGCCTGTCCCCGGCTGTGTGACGGTGGCTTTCCCCGGCTGTGTAGAGGGACCTTTGCCTGGCTTGGTAGCGGGTGCTCTGCCCGGCTTTATGAGAGCAGGCTTGCCCGGCACTGTGGCGGTGGGAGATTTGCCTGACTCCGTAGCAGAGGGAGCTTTGTCCAGCTCTGTGGCAGCCACTTTGTCCAACTTTGTGGTGGCAGCTTTGCCCGGTTCTGTAGCTGTGGCTTTGCCAGGCTCTGTGCCGGCAGGTTTGCCCGGCCCTGTGGCTTTGCCAGGCTCTGTGCCGGCAGGTTTGCCCAGCTTTGCGGTTGTGCCAGGCTCTGTGCCGACAGGTTTGCTCGGCCCTGTGGCTTTGCCAGGCTCTGTGCCGGCAGGTTTGCCTGGCCCTGTGGCTTTGCCAGGCTCTGTGCCGGCAGGTTTGCCTGGCCCTGTGGCTTTGCCAGGCTCTGTGCCGGCAGGTTTGCCCAGCTTTGCGGTTGTGCCAGGCTCTGTGCTGACAGGTTTGCCCAGCTTTGCGGTTGTGCCAGGCTCTGTGCCGACAGGTTTGCCCAGCTTTGCGGCTGTGCCAGGCTCTGTGCCGACAGGTTTGCCCAGCTTTGTGGTTGTGCCAGGCTCTGTGCCCGCAGGTTTGCCTGGCTCTGTAGTTGTGGCTTTGCCCGGCTCGGTAGCTTTGCCAGGCTCTGCGATGGTGGCAGCTTTGCCCGGCCCTGTAGCTTTGCCAGGCTCTGTGCAGGCAGGTTTGCCCAGCTTTGTGGTTGTGCCAGGCTCTGTGCCTGCAGGTTTGCCTGGCTCTGTAGTTGTGGCTTTGCCAGGCTCTGTATCGGCAGGTTTGCCCGGCTCTGTGGTTGTGCCAGGCTCTGTATCGGCAGGTTTGCCCAGCTCTGTGCTGGAACCTTCATCCGGCTCTGCTGAGGCGGAAGTTGTGCCCAGCTCTGTCTCCAGGGCCGTCTCCGTCTCCGTCTCCGTCTCCATGGGCTCCACCTCCTCCCCCGCTGCTGTGGGCTCTGGCTCGGCTCCAGCTGGCTCCTCCGTCGTCTCTGCTGCCGTAGACGGCACGCCGGGCTCTGCGTGGCACAGAAAGGTTCAGGAGGTGAGACCCGGGAGCGAGGCAGGGTGGTGTCGGCGTTTCCCTGCCTCTCTCCTCCCTCCCACTGTTCACCCAGTCGCGTCACGGGCAGCATCTTGCCCACTAGTGCACGGAACATAGAAGAGCACAGCAACAGGCCCTTCAGCCCACATGACTGTGCTGAACATGAAGCTCATTGCCTGCACATGTTCTATATCTCCATGACCCACTATTGTATCTGCCTCCACCACTACCCAGCACATTGCAGACACCCACCACCCTCTGTGTAAAATACATCCCCTACACCTCCTTTAAACTTTGCCCCTCTCACTTTAAAGCTATGCCCTCCAGTGTTTGACTGGAAAAGGTTCTGACTAAGTCTGAAGAAGGGTCTCCACCCGAAACGTCGCCCATTCCTTCTCTCCAGAGATACTGCCTCTCCCACTGAGTTACTCCAGCATTTTGTGTCTACCTAAAGGTTCTGGCTGTCTATCCTATCTATTCCTCCCATCATTTTATATACCTACACGTTCTCCCTTCAACCTCCAGCGTTCCAGAGAAAACAATCAAAATTTGTTCAACCTCTCCCTGTAGCTAACACCCTCTCCTCTCTTGCCTCCCTCAATAACCTGGGATAGATCCCCTCAGGTCCTGGCGACTTGTTCACTCGGCAACAGCTTCAGCATCACCTCCTTCTCCATCTCAAAGTGCCCGAGCATATTAGTGTTCTCCACACTGATCTCACTGTCCTGCAAGTCCTTCTCCTCGGTGAATACCGATGCAAAGTACTTGTTTAGCACCTCACCTACATGCTCTGATTGCAAGCATTGAATCCCTCATTACCCATGAGTGCTCCTTCCTGCTCCCTGCTCACCCTCTTGTTTGTATCAAAACCCTTAATCTGACGGCAATGACATTTTATGGCCCCTTTTGGCCCTTCAAATCACCTGCTTGAGCTCTTTCCACAGTGTACCTGCAGCTGTCTCAGAGGAGGGGGGGATGGGGTGCGGAGGGGTGTATACCTGCAGTGGTCCCGGGGGGGGGGGGGGGGGGGGTATACCTGCAGTGGTCCCGGGGGGGTGGGGGGGGGGGGGGTGTATACCTGCAGTGGGTCCGGGAGGGACGGGGGTGTGTGTGTATACCTGCAGTGGTCATGAGAGGGGAGGGGGAGGGATGGGGAGGGGGCGAGGAGAAGGTGTATACCTGCAGCGGTCGTGGGAAGGTAGGGGAGGGGATGGGTAGAAGGTGTGTACCTGCAGCAGTCGTGGGAGGGTAGGGGGTGAGGAGAAGGTGTGTACCTGCAGCAGTCGTGGGAAGGTAGGGGAGGGGGTGGGGAGAAGGTGTGTATCTGCAGCAGTCGTGGGAGGGGAGGGGGGTGGGGAGGTGTGTACCTGCAGCAGTCGTGGGAGGGTAGGGGAGGGGTTGGGTAGAAGGTGTGTACCTGCAGCAGTCGTGGGAGGGTAGGGGGTGGGGAGGTGTGTACCTGCAGCAGTCGTGGGAGGGTAGGGGAGGGGGTGGGGAGAAGGTGTGTATCTGCAGCAGTCGTGGGAGGGTAGGGGAGGGGGTGGGGAGGTGTGTACCTGCAGCAGTCGTGGGAAGGTAGGGGAGGGGGTGGGGAGAAGGTGTGTATCTGCAGCAGTCGTGGGAGGGTAGGGGAGGGGGTGGGGAGGTGTGTACCTGCAGCAGTCGTGGGAGGGTAGGGGAGGGGGTGGGGAGAAGGTATGTACCTGCAGCAGTCGTGGGAGGGTAGGGGAGGGGGTGGGGAGATGGTGTGTACCTGCAGTGCTCGTGGGGGCCTGCTCATCCTCTTTGTCTTCTGCCGTTCCCCCCTCCTCGCTCTCGGCAGCTTGGGTGTTGGGTTGCGACTCATCCCCCGGCATCTGCTCTTCGGCACAATCTTCCTCTTCACCCACTTCATCCACGGTGACAAACTCGTCCAGGTTAAAGGGGAAGATGTCCTTTACCTGCACAAATGAAAACAAAACTCACGTTAGTTGATTTGGAACCAAGGGCAGAGTCAAGGAGACCCAGTGCACATAAACAGGCCCTTCGGCCCAACTTGCCCCATCTACACTAGTCCCGCCTGCCCAAGTTTGGCCCATCTCCCTCCAATTTCCTATTCATGTGGCTGTCCAAATGTCTTTTTCATGTCATTTAAACTAGAAAACCATCTATATCAACCATCTATATCAACCATCCAAAGTAGAACGGCATTTAGAGTTTAGTTTATTATAACGTGGACATTAAAAAGCTTTTGTTGTGGTAACCAGTCAGCAAAAAGACAATACATGATTACAATCGAACCGTCCACAGTGTACAGATACATGATAAAGACACTTGGACAGGTAGGTTTAGAAGGACAAGGGCCAAACGTGGGCAAGTGGTAGCGTGGTTGGCACGGACGTGTTGGGGCAAGAACCTGTTTCCTTTATATGACTCTACGAGTCTTAAAAGAAGTATCTGTTCCTAACGGAAAAATAAAATTCATTGAATTGAATTGTCCACTACTGGAGCCGACGGGCATCAGAAAAGTACACAAGGAACTGTACAAGATTCAGTGGGTCAGGCAGCAGCTGTGGTGGGGATGGACAGATGGCATCTTGAGTCTTGATCCTCACTTTGTCCGTACATTCCCTCCGCAGATGCTGCCTGACCTGCACAGGCAAACGGGGCTGGCTAAGACGGGGCATTCTGGCCAGTGTGGATGAGTTGGTCTGAAGAGCTTGTTTCTGTGCGGTTTAACTATGATTTAGCCCATCAAGTCTACGCTATGATAGGGGAGGACAGGGGTCCCTGAGGGTAGGTCCCGGGGAGGGTCAGGGACCTGGGGGGGAGAGGGGACAGGGACTCTGGGGGAGAGCGGACAGGGTCTCTGGGGAGAGGGGGCAGGGACTCTGGGGAGAGGGGGCAGGGACTCTGTGGGGGGGGGAGAGGGGGCAGGAACTCTGGGGGAGAGGGGGCAGGGACTCTGGGGAGAGGGGACAGGGACTCAGTGGGAGAGGGGACAGGGTCTCTGGGAGAGGGGGCAGGGACTCTGGGGAGAGGGGGCAGGGACTCTGTGGGGGGGGGGGAGGGGGCAGGGACTCTGGGGAGAGGGGGCAGGGACTCTGGGGAGAGGGGACAGGGACTCTGTGGGGTGGGGAGAGGGGGCAGGGACTCTGGGGAGAGGGGGCAGGGGACTCTGGGGGAGGGGGGGCAGGGCTCTGGGGAGAGGGACAGGGACTCTGGGGAGAGGGGGCAGGGACTCTGGGGGAGAGGGGGCAGGGACTCTGGGGAGAGGGGGGCAGGGACTCTGGGGGAGAGGGGGCTGGGAACTAACAGTAGGTGTGGGGGAGAGAGGATAAGAAAGGAAAGTCACCATTTCTCTCTTAGGACTCCGGACGCTGGGCTTCCGATCCCGGCTGTTGCGCTCATGAAAGGTCTGGAAGACAGAAGTTGTATCATTGTTCAGCAGCTGCTCTGTGGGCAGTGTGCTTGATGCCCTCGAGCTTTCCCGACTACACTCTGAGGCTCAGTGTGAGCCAGTTGAGCTTTGAGCAAGAGGCCGAGGAAGAGGCCCACACACACCTCTCAGATGTTGTCGTCGTGTGTACACAGCGGGATATAGATCAGCTACAGAAACGGCCGCACTAATGGCAGATGGAGTTTAATCCAAGCAAGTGTAAGGTGGTGCACTTTGGGAGGTTCAATGTAAGGGGACAATACACAGTTAATGGCATGATCCTTCACAGCAGTAACCTGCAGTGGGATCGCGGGGTCCAATTGCATAACTGCCTGAAAGTGGCAACACTAGTAGAGAGAGGAGTAGAGAAGGCTTAAGGCATGCTTGCTTTTATAGGTCAGAGCATTGAGTATAACAGTAAGGAAATCAAGATGCAGCTTTATAGGACCGCCACATTTGGAGTGTTGCGTGCGGTTCTGTTTGCTTCATTATAGGAAGGATGAGGAGGCTTCGGGGAGGGTGCAGAGGAGGTTTACCAGAATGAAAGGCACAAAAAGCTGGAGTTACTCAGTGAAACAGGCAGCATCTCTGGAGAGAAGGAATGGGTCGAGACCCTTCTTCAGACCAGAATGCCAGAATGACGCCTGGGTTCTTGGTTTCCTGGTCCTCCAACAATATTCCAAATGGAATTTGGACTGGGGGTGGCGGAAGGTGGACTTAAGCAAAACTGGATTCTTGGAGAAGAAGAGCTTGGTTCTTCGTTTCCTGGTCCTCCAAAAAAATTCCAAATGGAAAGTATTAGGAGGTATTAGCTGCAGGGAGAGGTTGGACAGACTTGGATTGTTTTCTCTGGTACATTGGAGGTTGAGGGGAGAACTAATAAAAGTGCATAAAATAATGAGGCATTTATTAGACGCAGAATCTTTTACCCAGAGTGGAAATGCGTTAAGGTGAGATGGGCAAGGATTAAAGGCAATGTACAGGGGGAGTAATTGTACACAGAGGGTGGTGGTGAGGGGAGTAATTGTACACAGAGGGTGGTGGTGGTGAGGAGAGTAATTGTACACAGAGGGTGGTGGTGAGGGGAGTAATTGTACACAGAGGGTGGTGGTGGTGAGAGGAGTAATTGTACACAGAGGATGGTGGTGAGCTTGCCAGGATTGGGCTCCGCTCCAGGAGATCAAGCACGGGGCCTGGACTGGACTTTGAAAATGGCACAGAAACCTGGCGCGACTTGCATGCGGTCTCAGTGAAGGAGCTGTCCCACTTGGGCGACCTAATCCGCGAGTCCAGAAGAGTGTTCTCGACCTTCAAGCTCGAGGGCACTCGCCTGGAAAGCCTCGAGCTGGATCGACTGTCCGCGTTGAAACCGTGAGCTGGATCGACCGAACCGCGAGCTGCATCGACCGACCGCGCACACACACACACAAACACATCGCAAAGGCGGGGGCCAGGGAAAGCGGAGGAGCGCTGTCTGCGCGATGAAGAGGAAGGTAAACGGCTGCCACAGTGTACGGTAAGTCCTTTAGAGTGCGCGGAGGGGGGGGGGGGGAAAGAAGGGGAAAGGGGGGAGAGATGGGGAGAGGAGGGGGGAAGCGGAGAGAGGGGGGGGGAAAGAAGGAGTGGAGACACTTTTAAGAAGTTTAATAGAGTTTAGCGGGCATTTTACCTACTGGTAGGTCTTCCTAGGTCCTGAAACTCCAATGAGTCAATCAAAATGCCCAGTCAGTGAAGGAGATTGCCCACGGCTGCCCTCGACTGCCTGTAACTAAATAGCGACCCCACTCCACTACGAGTTGAAAAGACCCATGCCGACCAAATTTTACTCGTGGAAAACTTTTCAACATGCTGAAAACTTTTCCTCGACCTAGCTGAGGCCACGAGTATTCGGGAACTTCCCTCGAGCATGAAGGAGAGTTCCAGCGACCTCAGAGGACCTCCTAGGACCACGTGTCGACCATGCTGCGAGTTTGACGGTCGAAGACACTCTTCTAAACTGGCAGATTAGGTCGCCCAAGCGGGACAGCCCCATGAGTATTTCCATGCACTTTGTACTAATGAGGGGCTGTGGTTGTGTGTGGGCGTGTTGGTGAGGGTGTGGTAGTGAGCCGCTGCGGTAGGGGCCAGGCTGACCTTGATCCTGGAGTATCTCTGGTGTTCTCTGTCGCGCGGGTGAGGCCGGCGTTCGCCGCGGGACTCCTTCTGGTACATGGTGTTACCACGGCCGCTGCCCTCCCGGCTCGAGCTCTCCCGGGATGTGCTGCGGCCTGGTGCCACAGGCATGCCTCCTTTGCCCGCCGTGTCCCGCGGTGCATGCTCCTTCCTGGGGCCAAGGCTCCTCTTGGCCCCGCTGGTCTTGGCCGTGCCGCTCTCTTTGCCCGTGGGCTTCACCACCATGGACCTGGGAGGCCTGGTGCTGGAGGTGGGGTTTGTGGTTTTCTGCGGTGCCGAGGAGGTCTGGGTGGGAGAGGGGACAGTCGCACCGTCCGTGATGGGGGAGACACACTCGGTGCGGGGGTGTCCTTCTCCATAGCCGGGGCGGTAGACGAAGTGTCGCCGGCCGGCTCTGGCTGGATCACGGCACTATCGCCGGCCTCCGATGCCGGTCGGTGGGATTGGGAACTGCGTTATCAGGAGCCGGGTTGGTGTTGCCCACATCCGGAGCTGGCACTGGGCCAGGTTTGGCAGAGCCCGGCACAGGAGTGGCCACAACAGTGGGTTTGAGTGCCCCAGCTGTAGCCGTGGATTTGCCGGCTGCATCATCACCGTCTGCGGTGGGCTTGGCCGTGGTGTCGCCGAGTTTGCCCACTGCATCGTCGGCGGTGACTTTGCCCTGCACGCTCGGGGAGGCTGCGATGGGTTTGGTGGGCACGGTGACGCTGTCACCGGCAGCTCTTGTAGGCACGGCGGAAGGTGTAGCCACGTTGGTCGCCACCGCGGCGGAGGAATCGCCGGAGCCGGTGCCAGTCACGGGCAGGTCTGCCGGTGTCACGGCAACAAGGGGGTGCCGGGGATTTGGTGCCGGGCAGCTTGCTGGCTGTGCCTGGGGCTTTGACAGGTGCGTGGGGATTGCTGACAGCAGTGGGCGACTGGTTCGATGCTGCTGTGCCCACTGTCTGTGGCTTGGCCTCAGGACCAGCTGTCAGGGCTGTGGCCGGGTTGGCAGCCTCTGCTTTAGTTTGGTCACTCGGCAGCTCCAGGGCTTTCTCATTGGTCACGGCAGTCATCTCCACATCGGCAGACTCCGCATTCGCCACCGGCGCAGGCTCCTTCGACTCCGTGCTGGCGTCACCACTGAGAAATAAAGGTGATGGTGAGCACGGGCTCAGACTGTGGAGGAGAAAAGTAACCACACACTCACCCCTTACTGCAACGCCCCCGGCCCAGTCGCACACACACACACACACAGAAATCAGAACAAGAATAACACAGCTCAGGGCTCTGCAGTTGTTTAACTTGGCATCCTCTTCAGCGCAGACAGGGTGGGCCGAAGGGCCTGGTCCTGTGCCTCACTCTTCCCAGTTCTTTTGGTTTCGGTCTATGATTGTCACATGTCCCGAGGTACAGTGAAAGCTTTGTTTTGCATGCAATCCAAACAGATCAGATAATACTCGACATAAATACAATCAAGTCAAACTCAAGTACAATAGGCAGAGGAAAGGGGAAGATACAGAGTGCAGAATATAGTTCTCAGCATTGTAGCGCATCAGTTCCACAGACAAAGTCCAATGTCTGCAATGGACAATAGGTGCAGGAGTAGGCCATTCAGCCCTTTGAGCCAGCACCGCCATTCAATGGCTGATCATCCCCAATCAGTACCCCGTTCCTGCCTTCTCCCCATATCCCCTGACTCCGCTAACTTCAAGACCGATATCTAGCTCTCTCTTGAAAGCATCCAGAGAACCGGCCTCCACCGCCATCTGAGGCAGAGAATTCCACAGACTCACAACTCTGTGTGTGAAAAAGTGTGAAAGAGGTGAATCGGAGAATACCCTAGCTTATGGAAGGAGCGTTCAGAAGCCTGATAACCTTTCTTGATTAGTACAGGTGTGAGAGGTTCTGGGGAGAAGACAGGAGAAGAGGGAGAGATAGATCAGCCATGATTGAATGGCAGAGTTGACTTGATGGACCGAATGGCCTAATTCTGCTCCTATCACCGATGACCTTATGAAGAGAGGGGAAGAAGCTGTTCCTGTGTCTGGTGTCATGCGCTAACCCTAACCTAACGGCAGCGGGAGTGGGGAGAAGGAGGAATGACCGGGGTGGGACGTAGCTGTAATATCATGCTTCATTATTTACATTATCATGTTCATCATGTTTAAGGAGCGGTGTTAGTCCATTCGGCCCATCGAGTCACTCCATCATTCAAACATGGCTGATCCATCTCTCCCTCCTAACCTCATTCTGCTGCCCTCCTCTTAACCCCTGACACCCGTACTAATCCAGAATCGGTCTCTCCGCCTTTATCCATTGTATTGGCCTCCACAGATTCATCACCCTCTGACTATAGAAATTCCTCATCTCCTTCCTAAAGGTAAGTCCTTTCATGTTGAGGCTGTGGCCTCTGGTCACCAGTGGAAACAGCCTCTCCACATTTAAAACATTATCCCGGTGGTGTTGAAGTGGACTCTGACAATACAGCACCTGGGGCAATACAATTTAACTTTGCTTTCTTTTACTGATGTCCTTTCATCAGGCAGTTCCTGGGTCTGTCTATGGACCAACTCATCCATGCTGACTAAGATGGCCATTTGCTGACATTTGGCCCATATCTCTCTGAACCTTTCCTATCCGTTTTTAAAATGTTGTGATAGTCCCAGCCTCAGCTACCTTCTCTGGCAGCTCGTCCATATACCCACCACCTTCAGTGTGAAAATGTAGTCCCACAGCTTCCTATTAGATCTTTCCCCTCTCACCTTAAACCTATGTTGTCTGGTTCTTGATTGCCCATCTTTGGTTAAAAGACCGTGCATTCACCCGATCTATTCCACTCAGACTCAGAGTGATACAGCGTGAAAACAGCCACTTTGGCCCAACTTGCCTACACTGACCAACATTTCCCACCTGCCTACGTTTGGCCAATTATAACGGGTGTCAAGGGTTATGGGGAGAAGGCAGGAAAATGGGATTAGGAGGCAGAGACCAGCTGCGATTGAATGGCGGAGTAGGCTTGAATGGTTTAATTCTACTCCATAACGTGAATAACCCTCTAAACCTATCCTATCCATGTGCCTGTTCAAATGTTTCTTAAATGTTGCGATGATACCTGCCTCAACTACCTCCTCTGCAGTTTGTTCCATACACCCATCACCCTTTCTGTAAATCAGTTGCCCCTTAGGTTCCTATTAAATCTTTCAGCTTAACCTATGTCCTATAGCTCGATACCCCTACTCTGGGTAAAAGTCTCTGTGCGTCTACCCGATCTATTCCCCTCATGCACCTCTATAAGATCACCCCTCATCCTCCTGCTCTCAAAGGAATAGAGTCTCAGCCTGCTCAACCACTCCCTATAGCTCAGCCCCTCCAGTCTTGGCAACATCCTCGTAAATCTTTTCTGCACCCTTTCCAGCTTGACAACATCTTTCCTATAACAGGGTGACACAATACTCTTAAGTGTGGTCTGACCAATGTCTTATACAATTGTATCATGACCTTCCCACTTCTATACTCAATACTGACTGAAGAAGGCTAATGTGCCTAAGGACTTCCTGGCCACCATATCTACTTGTGACACTACTTTCAAGGAACCATGCACACACCTGTACTCTTAGATCCCTCTGCTCTACAACACTCCCCAGAGCCTACCATTTACTATGCCCGGGTCCGACTTCCCAAAAAGCAACACCTCAGCATCTCTATTAAATTCCATCAACCATTCCTCAGCCCACACGATCAAGATCCTGCAACAATTTCTAACAACCATCTTCACCATCTACAATACCACCCACTTTAGTGTCATCTGCAAACTTACTCATCATGCCTTGTACGTTATCATCATTGATATTTCCCTCATGAGCTTATACACCTCTATAAGATCACCACTCAGCCTCCTGCACTCCAATGCCCTAGCCCACCCAACCACTCACTTATGGAGACAACCAAGGCTTTATGCTAGGTTGTTTTCACAGTGGAATGCTCTTGCCTGGGTGTTTGTGCGGGAGCAGGATGCCAGCACGCTAACCAGACTTGGGCACTGTGCCAGGGAGCACCTGATATAACCCACAGCATGCCAATGCCAGTTGTGCAAACCTTCACACGTATCATAGTCACAGAGCTGTGCAGCACGGAAATAGGCCCTTGGGCCCCATCTTGTCCGTGCTGACCAAGTTGCCATTCTAGGGCAGTCCCATTTGACCATATCCCTCTAAACCCTTCTTATCCATATTCCTGTCCAAATGACTTTTAAAAGTCCTAAATGTATCAACTCGGCATCGTTTAATAATTCTGAAAATGTGCCTACCTCTTCTCCGTCAGTTGTTCTTTCTTTCCTTCATTCTGCAACAGAAAAACAAATATTGTATTAATGTTCATCAATTAAAACTGGAAACACAAACTTGAGGAAAGGAGTCCATGGAAGATGGTTCAAAAGTCGCTGCTTGTAGCACACTCCCCTGGGAGGGGAGCTGAATTGAAGAGGACAGATCAAGCAGCGCAGGAAATGGGACAATGATAACTCAAGCACAAGAGTCTCATAACCTCCGCTCTGCATTAGGTTGCCCGATCTCTTTCCACACTGAGATGGGGAGGCCACCATTGATCAGGAACCATACCAGACCAGCTGTAAGATAGTGACCAAAGATGCAGGCAGCTGGGAATCCTGCAGTGAGGCACTCGCATCAGGACCGCCTGGAGCCCGTCAACGTCAGGAATGTTTAGTTTCAGTTTTTCCTCATTTGCACCGAGGTACAGTGAAAAGCTTTTTGTTGCAGAAAGACTATACATGATTACAATCGAGCCATTTTACAGTGTAGATACACGCCACACTTTGCTACACCATATTCCATCTGCCACTTCTCTGCCCACTCTCCCAACCTGTCCAAGTCCTTCTGCAGAGTCCCTGCTTTCTCTACACTATCTGCCCCCCCCCCCCCCCAAATCTACTTTCGTATCATGTTTTTTATGAAACTGATGATACGTTTTTGTATTAAATGTAGTCCGAGGGTCTTCAATGCGGTAGATCATAGCTCAGGACTGCTTTCCAGTTGTTGGTAGGATGGTTCAGTTGCCTGTTAACAGCTGGGAAGAAACTGTCTCTGAATCTGGAGGTGTGCGGAAGTGTGACGCAACACTCCCCAGTGCTGGATGAGTGCGGCCTCAGCATCACTCAAGATGATCAACACCATCCAAGACAAAGCGGTCTATAGCTGCCCCATCAACCACCCTTAATATTCGTCCCTCAGTCACCAACACATTGTGGCTGTGGAGTGTGCCACCATTAATACCCAGACACTAGGTAAGAAAACATTTCATGGTAAACTTTGGGAACCAGCGATGCATAGTAAAAATGCACTGTGGTCAATATTGTTGCGTCCGTTTAAAATGCCAACGACGGTGATGGTGGAAGGTTGCTTCTTGGACTGGAGGCCTGTGACTAGTGGTGTGCCTCAGGGTTTGGTGCTGGGCCCGTTACTGTTTGTCATCTATATCAATTATTTGGATGAGAAGGTACATGGCATGGTTAGCTAGTTTGCAGATGACACTAAAGTGGGTTGTATTGTAGATAGTGAAGATGGTTGTCAAATATTGCAGCAGGATCTTGATCAGTTGGCCAGGTGGGCTGAGGAATGGTTGATGGAATTTAATACAGAGGAATGTGAGGTGTTGCATTTGGGACGTCTAACATGGGCAGGACCTACACAGTGAATGGTTGAGCTCTGGGGAGTGTTGTAGAGCAGAGCGATCTAGAAGTGCAGGTAAATAGTTCCTCGAAAGTGGCATCACAGGGTCGATAGGGTGGTCAAAAGGCTTTTGGCACATTGGCCTTCATCAGTCAAAGCAGAGAGTTGGGAGGTCATGTTGCAGTTATACAAGACGATGGTGAGGCTGCATTTATAGTAGTATTGTTTCGTTCAGTTTCATGAGATTCACTAGGATGTTACCTGGGATGGTATGAGGAGGGACTGAATAGGCTGACTTTGTTTATCTTGGAGTGGAGGAGTTCGCAAAGCATGAGGGTTTAGAGGGGGCCCCAAAGCAGAGTTTGTTCTGAGGATGAAACAAGGAACTGCAGATACTAGTTTACAAAAAAAGACACAGAGTGCTGCAGTAACTCAGCGGGCCAGGCAGCATCTCTGGAGAACATGGACAGGTGACGTTTCAGGTATGAAGAACTGTCCCGACTATATGTCACCTATCCATGTTCTCCAGGGATTACTGAGTTACTCCAGCACTCTGTGAAACATCACCTATCCATGTTCTCCACAGATGCTGCCTGACCCGCTGAGTTACTCCAGCACTCTTTGAAATATCACCTATCCATGTTCTCCACAGATGCTGCCTGACCCGCTGAGTTACTCCAGCACTCTGTGAAATATCACCTATCCATGTTTACCACAGATGCTGCCTGACCCGCTGAGTTACTCCAGCACTCTGTGAAACGTCACCTATCCATGTTCTCCACAGATGCTGCCTGACCCGCTGAGTTACTCCAGCACTGTTTTTTTTGTTTCGAGAGTGGTTGGAATCTGAAACCGTCTGGGTGGCTGGTGGAATTTTAGTATCTAGGCCAGCACTTCAATCAACAAGTCACACAAGGCAGGGGACGAATTACTAGTAAATGAATAGGATTGTGTAGTCAATGATGGACTGAAGGGCCTGCTCAGGGGAGTTGATAGGCGTGAGAGAATAAACTGCAGTGAGGGTGGATTGAGGCTGATATGTTCATCTCTTGAGTGCTGGCAGGGACCAGGTGGACTGAACTTCTGTGTCAGAGTGGACAGCATTTAAAAAATGAGAGGTGAAGATATTTGTGTTTAGAACTCTGCCAATAATAGCAATCGGAGAACACAAAGCCATATATATATATATAACAGGAGCAGGAGCAAACCAGCCAACTCTAGTTTAGGTACAGTAAAAAGCTTTTGTTGTGTGCCAACAAAGTTAGTGGAAAGACAATACATGATTACAATCGACCCATTTACATTGTATAGATACATGATAAGGGAATAACGTTTAGTGCAAGGTAAAGCCAGTAAAGTCCGAGGGTCACTAATGAGGTAGATAGTAGCTCAGGACTGCTCTATGGTTGTGGTTGGATGGTTCAGTTGCCTGCTAACAACTAGGAAGAAACTGACCTGGATAGAGTGGATGTAGAGAGGATGTTTCCGGTAGTGGGATAGTCTAAGACCACAGCTTCAGAATAAAAGGACTTACCTTTAGAAAAATGAGGAGGAATTTCTTTAGTCAGATGGTGGTGAATCTGTGGAATACAATGCCACAGAAGGCTGCGGAGACCAAGTGAATGGATATTTTTATGGTGGAGATGAATTGGTATCACAGATTATGGGGAGAGGACAGGAGAATGGGGTTGAGAGATAGGATTCTGTCCTAATTCTGCTCGTACAACTTATGAACTTTGGAGTCACACTGGGAATAAGAATAATAGCATGACTCTATCGCAGAATAAGGGTAGGCAGCTTCAAACGCAGATAAGGGTGGTAAATCTCCCAAATGTTCTACCCCATAGAACATTGGAGGTGTAGATCGTGTTCATTAACACCAAACTTGATAGGTTTCAGAATGTTAAGGTAATTAAGGGATTTGGGGATAGTGCAGTAAACTGGTGGCAAAATAAAGGACTTAAACGTTTAAAAGACTCTAGGTCAGGTACATGGATAGGAATGGTTTCAAGGGATATGGGCAAATGGGACTAGTGTGGATGAGGCATCTTGGTCGGCGTAGGGAAGATATCATACGACTAAATCATTGTAGATCTTGTGCATTTTATTAGTTTTGTATCAGCCTACTATGGGTGATTTCTATCAGATGCCTTGCTAAAATCTTGACAAGATCCACTGCCCTACTCTCATCGATCTTCGTCATCTCATCAAAAACAAGATCAAGCTTGTAAGACATGATCTGCCACGTACAAAGACGTGTAGGAAAGAACTGCAGATGCTGGTTTAAATTGAAGGTAGACACAAAATGCTGGAGTAACTCAGTAGGACAGGCAGCATCTCTGGAGAGAAGGAATGGGCTGTACAAAGACACACCTACTCTCCCCATTAATCAATTCCCTTCGCAATGGAAGTAACTCCTATCCCAAAGAATCCTCTCCAATAGCTTTCCTGCCACTGACGTACAGAAGGCAAATGTAATGTTAGGATTCATTTCGAGAGGAATAGAATATAAAAGTAGGGATGTAACGCTGAAGCTTTATCGGGCGCTGGTCAGACCGTATTTGGAAAATTGTGAGCAGTTTTGTTCCCCATATCTGAGGAGGGATGGGCTGGTGTTGGAGAGGGTCCAGAGGAGGTTTATAAGAATGATCCTAGGAATGAGTAGATGTGATGTGCATTTGTCAGCACTGGGCCTGTACTCGCTGGAGTTTAGAAGAATGAGGGGGGACCTCATTGAAACTTATCGAATAATGTAAGGCCTGGATAGAGTGGATGTGGAGAGGATGTTTCCACTAGTGGCAGAGTCTTGAACCAGAGGGCACAAGCTCAGAATAAAAGGACCTACCTTTAGAGGAATTTCTTTAGCCGGAGGGTGGAGAATCTGGAATTCATCGTCACCGATGGCTTGGCCAAGTCATTGGGTATTTTTATAGCTGAGATTGACAGGTTATTGATTAGAAATGCTGTCAAAGGTTACAGGGAGAAGGCAAGTGAATGGGATTGAGAGGGAAAGATAGAGTAGCCATGTTTGATTGGCAGAGTTAACTCAATGGGCCGAAAGGCCCAATTCTGCTCCCATGACATATGAACTTCCTGCAAGTTTCATCAACACAAATAAAACCCAATTAGTTTGCCAAAGATGATTTTGCGTGCTGATTCTATCTCATCGTGTGTCTGGCTAACTGGTCTATCGATCACCATTGTTTCTTCCCCACATTTGAAAAATTGTTGTATTTGTACTTTCCTTCAGCTTGGACCACCCAAGGATCTAGGGCATTTGGGGAACTCTTTTAGAATGCCGCGAGCAGATTTGTCAGATTTTATTCCTTTTAAATCCTTTTCAGCGATATTACTTTAAAGTTCCTAGCTATAAAAATTCCCAACATTTAGTCATAAGGTCATAATAGGAGCAAAATTAGGACATTCGCCCCATCAAGTCTACTCCGCCATTCAATCATGGATGATCTATCTCTCCCTCTCAACGCCGTTCTCCTACCTACTCCCCATAACCCATGTCACCCATACTAATCAAGAATAATCATGGAGGTGTACAGCATGGAAACATGCTCTCTGATCTACTTTGGTCCATTGGTCTTCTATTTTGTTCAATATCTCTGGCATGCCTTTATCCTGACAATGACTCACTCCCTTTTCTGCACTGGGCCCTACATTTATTGTGAGTATTTATGATTTACATTGGCAGCTGATATGACTATGAAACACTCTTGACTCTTGAGGTGATTCCATGCCACCATGTGGTGCCGATCACTCAGTGATGATGGTCAGCACTAGCCTGATATGCCAAATAACTGTGATGCTGCAGATTCTACATGCTTGAAGCACGAGTGCTGGCGGGTCCAGTGTCTTAACATTTCACCTTCACTGGACCCTGGGACACAGTCTTCACAGTGTTATTTACACATTGAGTGATGGCATGGCAGCTCAAGGCAAACATATCCTGGGTAGTTTAGTTTAGAGATACAGCACAGAAACAGGCCTCTTCAGCCCACCGAGTCCGCGCTGTCCAGCGATCCCCGCACACTAACACTATCCTACACACACTGGGGATAATTTACAATTATACCAAGCCAATTGACCTACAAACCTGTACTTCTTTGGAGTGTGCGAAGAAACCGGATACCCCGGAGAAAAGGTCACGGGGAGAACGTACAAACTCCATACACAGTGCCCGTAGTCAGAATGGAACCCGGGTCTCTGGCGCTGTAAGGCAGCAACTCTACCGCTGTGCCACGAGCTGCCCCATATGTGGGTATGTGCAGCTCTTTGGAACTCTGTCATAGAAACAGGAGGCCATTCGGCCCTTCGAGCCAGCACCGCCATTCATTGTGATCATCCCCTATCAATAATCCGTGCCTGCCTTCTCCCCATATCCCCTGACTCCACTAGCCCCTAGAGCTCTATCTAACTCTCTCTTAAATCCATCCAGTGACTTGGCCTCCACTGCCCTCTGTGGCAGGGAATTCCATAAATTCACAACTCTCTGGGTGAAAAAGTTTTTTCTCACCTCAGTCTTAAATGATCTCCCCTTTATTTTAAGACCGTGGCCCCTGGTTCTGGACTCGCCCAACATTGGGAACATTTTTCCTGCATCTAGCTTGTCCAGTCCTTTTATAATTTTATATGTTTCTATAAGATCCCCCTCATCCTTCTAAACTCCAGTGAATACAAGCCTAGTCTTTTCAATCTTTCCTCATATGACAGTCCCGCCATCCCAGGGATCAATCTCGTGAACCTACGCTGCACTGCCTCAATCACAAGGATGTCCTTCCTCAACCATTCACTGTCATCAGGCATTCCCTTGACTAACAATGATTAAGAGGTGATCTAATAAAAGTAAAAGGGATTTCAGAGGGCTGACAAAAACCCTCTTTGGGTTGCCGTTGGCAACAAATGTGTACAAGCAGCGACGTCAGGGGGAACGTCTTCACACACGTGATGGTGGAAAAAGCCAAGATACACAAATGACTATAGCTTTCTGCTTGATAATCAAATAAAGGCAGCAGGAAATCGTTCAAAAGCAAATGTGCCAGAAACACAACCTGCTTGGGAGAAGTAGAAGTCCCCACCCCTGATCCTGGACCTTTAGTTTAGAGATGCAGCATGGAAACAGGCCCTTCAGAACATGTTTCCTGCCTCTAGCGTGTCCAATCCCTTAATAATCTTATATGTTTCAATAAGATCCTCTCTCATCCTTCTAAATTCCAGTGTAAACAAGCCCAGTCGCTTCATTCTTTCAACATATGACAGTCCTGCCATCCCAGAATCTGAGGGGCAACATTTTCTACACAGAGGGTGGTGGGCATAATGAACAGGCTATCTAGAGGTGGTACTTGAGGCAGCTACTATAATAGTATTTAAGATATCTCGACAGGTGCATGGATAGGAAAGGTTTAAAGGGATATGGGTCAAATGCGGGCAGGTGGGACAAGTGTAGGCGGGGCACCTTGGTTGGCATAGGCATGTTGGGACGAAGGGCCTGTTTCCATGCTGTATGACTCTACCAGTTGTGCCATGTGTGAGCACCAGGCAGAGGCATCAACCTAGATAAAAGGTCAGTGTTCTCGTACAAGAAACAAAGTTTTCATGCTGGGATGAAAAATAGCTGGAAAGGTAATAGAAATGTTACTGCAAGGATGTCAGAACTGCAGAGGACCAGACTAAAGATCAATTGAAATGAAATTCTTACAAATGTAAAC
Organism: Malacoraja senta; assembly: GCA_038087875.1. Lineage (NCBI taxonomy): Eukaryota > Metazoa > Chordata > Chondrichthyes > Rajiformes > Rajidae > Malacoraja > Malacoraja senta. The sequence goes on from JAXLNO010005922.1 coordinate 44,787, forward strand.
TCACTTGGGACTTAGATGAAGAGAATATTCAACATGCAGTGGAATTCTGGGCTTTGGCTACACAGGCACTATTTAAGTCAGATTTAAGGTGAAAATTGGGAAAAGACTGCAGAATGATCAGCAGAAATATATCTAACAATAATATTTAAACTGGCTTTGGATATCTGCCAACAATTGAAAAATGCAAGTCTCCCTATAATGTTGGGACTGAAGAGGTTTTTTGCAATTAGCTCTATCTTACAACCTTTTGGGAGAATTTTTCTTGCCTATCAAAATATCACGGGTTAAGAACTCTAAATAACCAGGTGGGACATGTGGCTGGTGTGGGCAAATTGGGCCGAAGGGCCTGTTTCCACAATGTATCACTCCGACTGAAACCCCTCAAACTTTTACGTTATCTTATCGCACGAGAATGCAAGACTTTCTTCTCTGATGCCACTCCACTAAAATCTTCCCGAAGGTCCAACAAATGATGATGGCTGGAACAGAGGGTGGTGGGTGTATGGAACAAGCTGACAGAGGAGGTAGTTGAGGCAGGGACTACCCCAAATTTGCTTAAAGTTAGACAGAAACATGGATAGGACAGGTTTCGAGGGAAATGGACCAAACGCGGGCAGGTGGGAATAGTGTAGATGGGACATGTTGTCCGGTGTGGACAAGTTCGGATGAAGGGCCTGTTTCCACGCAGTATCACTCTATGACTCTAAAAATACTGCCAGCTGCTTTCATTACAAGGATTAAGCAGCTGTCCTGGACAAACCACATCGAAGTGACAGCCAAAGCAGCACATCAACACCTTTACTTCCTCAGGCCTTTGAGGAAATTCAACACGTCTCCAATGACGCTTCCAACCACAGATGCATCATAGAAAACATAATAAAGATAGACACTAAAAGCTGGAGTAACTCAGCGGGACTCTCTGGAGTAAAGGAATGGGTGATGTTTCGGGTCGAGACCTTTCTTCAGACTGGTTAGCGATAAGGGAAACGAGAGATATAGACGGTGATGTGGAGAGATAAAGAACAATGAATGAAAGATATGCAAAGAGGTAACGATCATAAAGGAAACAGGCCATTGTTAGCTGTTTGTAGGGTAAAAATGAAAAGCTAGTGCGACTTGGGTGGGGGAGGGTTAGAGAGAGAGGGAATGCCGGGGCTACCTGAAGTGAGAGAAATCAAATTCATACCACTGGGCTGTAAGCTGCTCAAGCGAATTATGAGATGCTGTTCCTTCAATTTGTGTTTAGCCTCACTCTGACAATGGCGGTGACCTACGACTGAAAGGTCTGTGTGGGAATGGGAAGTAGAATTAAAGTGTCCAGCAACCAGGAGATCAGGTTGGTTCTCATGGACTGAGCGAAGGTGTTCTGCAAAAACGATCGCCCAGTCTGCGTTTGGTCTCGCTGATGAATAAGAGTCCACATCTTGAACAAAGGATACAGTAGGTGAGGTTGGAGAAGGTGCAAGTGAACCTCTACCTAACCTGAAAGGACTGTTGAGGTCCCTGGACAGAGTCGAGGGAGGAGGTATAGCGACAGGTGTTGCATCTTCTGTGGTTGCAGGGGAAGGCACCTAGGGAGAGGGTGGTTTGGGTGGGAAGGGATGAGTTAACCAGGGAGTTTCAGAGGGAACTGTCTGTGTGGAAGGCGGAAAGGGGTGGAGATGGGAAAATGTGGCCAGTGGTGGGATCCCGTTGGAGGTGGCGGAAATTTCGGAGGATTATGTGTTATATGCGACGGCTGATGGGGTGGAAGGTAAGGACTAGGGGGACTCCGTCTCTGTTGCTACTAGGTAAAGAGGTTGCAATGGCAGAGCTGCGGGGTACCGAGGAGACACGAGTGGGGGCCTCATCTATGATGGGAGAGGGGAATCCCCGTTCCCTAAAGAATGGGGACACCTCGGATGATTTAATATGGAACATCTCATCTTGGGCGCTGATGCGGCGTAGACGGAGGAATTGGGAGTAGGGGATAGAGTCTTTGCAGGAAGCAGGGTGGGAAGAAGTGTAGTCAAGATAGTGGGCTTGTAATAGCCGCCAGTCAATAGTCTATTTCCTGTGATGGACACTATGAGCTCAAGACTGTGCGAAAACAATAGTTGGGCTGCATCACATCTTGGTTTGGGGACAGCTCTGCACAAGACAACAAGAAATTGCAGAGTTGTGGATGCAGCCCAGCGCAGCATACTGACCATACTCCCCATCATCGACTCCATCTACACTTCACGTTGCTTCGGGAAAGCAGTCAACATAATCAAAGACTTTTCCCACCACAGTCATTCCCTCTTCTCCCTGCTCCCATCTGGCAGAAGATACAAAAAAGCTACAAGCGTGCACCACCAGATTCTGAAACAGCTTCTCCCCCTTTGTTATCGGACTACTGAATGGTCCTTCCATTTAGCTAGGGTACAGTCCGAACTTACCTCATTGCGGATTGGACTTTGTAACATCAGTCTATGGAACTGTTATTCTACGATGATGTTGTCGAACTATATTCTGCACTCTGGTATTTTTCTCTTGTTCTACCTGTAGTACTTGCATTTGGCCTTGTTGTATTAATGTACAGTATTACATACTAAAGCTTTTCACTGCACCTCTGTACAAGCAACAATGGTGTAATCAACCTAAAACCCACATTCCAGGTAATTTGCATGACATTGTATTCAAGGCTACAAATTTTCTTGAAGTTTGCCTGCCAGTAGTTCTACAACCACAAATACTCAGCATCAGCAGGCAGGCAAGGAGTGATTTGTTTTAATGTTCCAAATCTCAAATATAATCACACCAGTAGGATTTTAAAAGTAAATTTCCTGCATGAATAGCAAACCTTTAGAAACCAAAGTTTTAGTTTTTTTTAATGAGAAACAACATGGCATTAGGTCCTTCAGCCCACCGAGTCCATACCGACCATCAATCACCTGCTCCCACTAATTCTACGTTACTCCATTTTCGCATCCATTTCACTGGCAACAATTTACAGAGGGCCAATTGACCGTCACGACTTAAGGATGTTGGGAGGAAACTGGAGCACCTGGTGTAAATCCACGTGCAAACTCCACAGACAGAATTGAACCCGGGTCTTAGGTGCTGTGAGGCAGCAGCTGTACCAGTTGCACCACTGAAATGGAAAGTGTCAAACATTTTGGTTGTGCTATGAAATTGTCAATTCCCAAAGTACTGAACAATAATGTTAGCTAATAATGTTAGCACAGCCAAAAAGTATTTATTTTCACACAACAATCCCATCGAGCTGCTTTAAAAAGGCACCCAATTATGGTTTGAGCCCAATCGTGTTGTTTGTTTGGTAGTGCTCCTTGGTAACAAACTGTTCCTTTGACTTTAATCCCAGAGTTGCTGATTGAGACTGCACAATGTACTCATTAGTTCCACTCACAAGCAGTAAATTTAGCATAGCTCCCAGCCATTCAATAACATAATACAAAGTCATACAGTCCATTAACTTTCAATTCACCCGGGTATCGCTGAAGGGAAAGACGGCTGGCATGAGATGAGCAAATGAGCCGTTGGCAGTTGAGCTGGTCACCCATAGCATGTAGGTTGCGATATGGTACATCTGTTTGCTACCACATCTGTAAAGGCCAGTTGGAACAGCTGGCTAGTGACACTCCTGTCCAGTGAGGAGAGGTAGTTGTGGGGTTTTCCATGTGGCAGCTTCTGCCGTCACTGGACACCAGACCTGCTGTGGGCGTGACTCCACTCTTCACCAAGTTGACCCAAACTTACCTGTCCACTTGTGTCTCTGCACAGTCCAAAGTTTATCAACTACCCATAGATGGGAAACATTCACCACACATGGAAAAGCAAAATCACACCAGTGTTTTTGATGGATCAAGTATCTCCTTCTGAACCTAATTCAATCTGAGTGATTCTGACGCTGTAAATTGAGTGTGTGGCGTTCCACAATGGGTACATATTTGGGGATATAGTCGTTGTGCATCTATTTATTCACTTTATTCCCCCTGAAACTGGTTTGTTCTCAACGACATCACAAAAAGAGCAGCCCACATATTTATGGACGGAAGGTCTCCAACAACCCATGACCTCCATCACAATGTTGTCTCAGCCTTCCAGAACAGCAAAGAACACTGAGCGTCAGATACCCAAAGCACAAGTCTGTGTTGGATGTTCTCTGCTCCAAGCAAGGGGCATTAACGTGTTCATGCTACTCAATGCAAGATGTCTGCATTGACTGTGGCCACAGGAGCATGGAGTTCAGCATGGCCACTGTAGTTAAGCTTGGTCTTTCACCCGTCACCAATCCTTGAGATGCAACGATGCGAGACAGAATGAAAGAGGCACACATCAGTACACGGTACTGCAGATTGGAAACTTGTCCGTCCACGTGTGACCAAGAACACCTGAGATCAGTGGAAATCTGCACATTACTCAGCGGCCAAAGGTGGGACACCATGAGTGGGAGCTAGATTGAGGTGACCTCTTGTGTGACATTGCCTACCCTACTATCGCATTGTTGCCTTAAGCAGGCACGTGAACCCGTGTGGCAAAACTGCAAGCAAGTCACACAGTCTAACAACGGGTCAGGTAAGCATCATCAATAAGGCAGTGCCTTTGTGTGGACGATAATACCGCATACTAGATCAGACACTGATTAAAAACAAGCTATAAAATGCTGCCTCAGGAACCATACATGGAAGATGAAACCACTGCTTCAGAATGAAATACAATACAGCTCTGGGTTTAACATGATCACTTGCTTCAGAAAACACACACACTTTCACACCATTTCATAGTTTAAATTATAATGTAATGGGGACAGTGGGAAGGCAAAAAGTCAACATGCAGCAGCTTGCTGTTAATTTTGAATCATAAGACGGTGCAGCACATCAGAGTCCGATTAAACGCGAGTATGTCACCTTCCCAACAATAGAAACGTGGCGAGATTGTACCACACCTAAAGAAGTGAAGTCCATCGCACAAACCAGCACCCCCTCCCACCCCATCGACTCCATCTGCACTTCACACTTCAACTAAGAACGGTCCTCAGCTATCTACCTCATTGGAGACCTTTGGTCTATCTTTAATCGGACTTTACCTTGAACTAAATGTTATTGCCTTTATCATGTATCCGTGCACTAAGGATGGCCCCATTGTAATCATGTGTAGTCTTTCCTCTGACTGACTAGCATGCTACAAAAGCTTTTCACTGTACCTTGGTGCCGTGACAATAAACAGAACTAAACACTGTCGCAGGAAAGCAGCCATCAAGACCATTCACATCCTAATCATTCCTTCCCCCTTCTCCCCTTGGGCAAATATATAAATGCTGGAAAGCAAGCACCGCCAGATTCAGGAACAGCTTCTTCCCCACTGCTATCAGACTACCATAAGTTAGGGTGTAGTCCCAATTCTCCAAGCTACCTCATTAAGGTCCTTGCATTAAAAAAAAATGGGACTCTCTGTAACTACAACGCTATGATGCAACAACACTACACTCTGCAATGTTTCTCGTTGCACTATCTAGTCTACTTGTGCATGGCTTAATTGTACTCATGAATAGTATGCTTTAACTGGATAGCACGCAAACAACGCTTTTCACTATATCTCGGTAAACGTGAGAATGATAAACCAACACCAACAGCTAAAGATGTTCTGATAAAAAAAATATCATTGAACCAGGTAAGAAGATTCTTTAGTCAACTTACATTGTTATAATTTAAACACAAACAACAAATTGATCACAACAAATGTAACAGCTGTAACACAAGGGGATGTGCAGTATGTATGGCCTCAAGGAATAATGGCCACAGTGACAGGTGCTGCCCAGCCACCAAAGTGTCCCGTCTCTTATAAAACAGCCACTTGGATAAATCACACCAGCCAGCCAAAGGTACTCAACCTTCAGTCTTGCAGCGTGGGAAACAGGCCCTTTGGCTCAACTTGCCCACACCGGGAAAGCAATGAAACAGAGCAGAAAATCGGACATAGCCGAGAGTACGTAAACTCAACTGCACATTGCACAACCACTGTCCTGATTCTCCACTACCCAGGCAAACTGGACTACAGACATGCCATTTGTGTCACTGAACACCTAAGCTTCCACATGTCAACTGAATGAGTAATTGTTTTCAAGGAAATGAGACAAGCAGTAATCACGAGCAAGCAGGACATTACAGCACAGCACCGTGACTACTTCTCGTGATCGACATTTGCTAACAATGCGGCACTTACAGGAAAACAAAGCCAGGAGGTGCGCTTCATGTTCTTATTCCTGCACAGCTCAAACCTCATGAGAAGGGTTCCGAACCAAAGCTGCCATTTAAACATTCCTCCAGCACTTTATGTTTGCTCAAGATTTCAGCATCATAAGATCATGACAGAGGAGCAGAATTAGATCATTCAGCCCAGTCTGCTCTGCCATTCGATCTTGGCCGATCATAAGGGATTGAAGTAGAATTAGGCCATTCTGCCCATCAAGTCTACACCGCTATTCAATCATGGCTGATCTATCTCTCCCTCCTAACCCCATTCTCTTCCCCATAACCTCTGACATCTGTACTAATAAAAAATCTATCTCCGTCTTAAAAATAGCAACTGATTTGGTCTCTACTGCCTTCTGTGGCAAAGAATTCCACAGATTCACCACCCTCTGACTAAAGACATTTATCCTCATCTCCTTCCTAAAAGAACATCCTTCAATTCTGAGGCTTTGACCTCTAGTCCTAGACTCTCCCACTCGTGGAAACATCCTCTCCGCATCCACTCTATCCAAGCCTTTCACTATTCTGTATGTTTCAATGAGATCCCCCTCATTCTTCTAAACTCCAGCGAGTACAGGCCCAGTGCCGACAAACACTCATCATAGGTTACATGCGGGACACGAGTTGTCAAGCAAATAATACTTTATTAGTAATGTACAGTACAGCTCCCAAAACCACAACGAGGGGCACGGACGTTCCCAACCCTATATATACCCCAGGGGAACCCCGTGACCCACTCCTCCCTCCAAAGCAAGTCACTTGACCCAACCCCTAGAGCCGAGGGTTCACACCACGCGTGGTTAACCACCAGGGGCCGCCACAGGACCCCCCCCACCCCAGAGCCGGAGGCATGGAACCGAACGAGGCGGCCGGACCTCGTGCATACGTCCCACCACAGGGGACATGCCCGGTACGGACAAACTCGGGAGCACCCGGGACAGCGGACACCCCCGACGACGAGGCTGGGCCACCTGCACTGGCTCGCCAAGGTCCAAATGGGCCGGCTTCAAACGAGCCACAGACACAGTCTCTCGCCGACCACCCATGTCCAGAACAAAAGAGTAGGCCCATGCTGCAGCACCCGAGAGCGATCCTCATATGGGCGCTGCAAAGGTGACCTGTGGGCGTCGCGGCACAGAAAAACACACAAATAGTCCATGAGAGCCGGCAGCACATGGGAAGGAGCCACGCCATGGCAAGATGTCGGGACCGGAGACAGGGCGCCGACCCTCTCCCGTAACCGGACCAACACAGACGAGGGTGGCTCCCGGAACGCACCAGCGGCCGGAAAATAAATTCCCCGGGAACAATGATCGGCCCGAGCATACGACAAGGCAGAAGTGTCCACGAGCGGAATGGCCTCCGGCCACAGCGTAAAATGATCCACCACCGTCAGAAGATGCGAAACACCCCGGGATGGAGGCAGCGGCCCCACGATTTCCACATGAACATGGTCAAAGCGCCAGCGAGGCACTGCGAACTCCTGCACATGCCGCTAGCACCTTCGATGTTTGGCACAGAATGCATGCCCGGGCCCAACGACCGACTTGCTTCCGCAAGCCATGCCACATGAAACGAGCAGCCACCATCGCAACCTTCGCACGGATAGATGGGTGGGCCAACCCATAAATTATGTCAAAAATCCGGCGGTGCCAGGCAGCCGGGACAATGGGCCGCGGCTGCCCGGCGTTACTGTCACACAGGACAGTAACGCCGGAGGGACCCAACGGCATGTCGTCCAGCACCAATCCAGAAATCGGTTTGGTAGGCTGGTATCTCCTCGTCCGCCAGCTGTGCCGCAGCAAAGGCGGAAGTCTATGCCCGGGGCCACGTTGAGGATGGCCTCAATAGCTGGGAGGGACAGGGCGTCAGCAAACTAGTTATATTTGCCTGCAATGTGGCGGATGCCGGTCGTGAATTCGGAGATTGACGTCAGCTGGCGCTGCTGCTGAGCGGACCAGGGATACGAAACCTTGGCGAATGCAAAGGTGAGGGTCTTGTGGTCAGTGAAGGCAGTAAAGTCCCGGCCCTCCAGGAAATAGCGGAAGTGTAGTACTGCCGAGTACAAGGCGAGGAGCTCATGGTCGACCGTGCTGTACTTCCATTCCGCCGGGTTAAGGTGGCGACTGAAAAAGGCGAGAGGCTGCCAGTGCCCGTCGAGCGACTGCTCCGCGGAGTCAGAGGCATCCACCGTTAGGGCTGTAGGGGCGTCGACCTGCGGATGAACTAGCATCGTCACCCAAGCCAACACCCCCTTCGCCCCATCGAAAGCTGCCACCGCGTCGTCATTCCACAGCACGTCCCGCCGCTTACTAGTTAGCACCTGAAAGAGCGGCCGCAGTATCCTTGCCGCCGCCAGCACAAATCGGTGATAAAACGTGACCATCCCCACAAACTCCTGAAGGCCCCGCACTGGGGAAGGCCGTAGGAACTGGCGAATGGCCTCGGCCCTGTCTGGGAGTGGAACAGCACCATGTTGAGTCACTCGGTGGCCCAGATGGCATGGGGCCAAACTGGCATTTATCTGGGTTAATGACGATTTTTGTATTGTATTGTATTCAATTTATTGTCATTATCTCATTTTAGAGACAACGAAATGGATTTTCCTTAGTTAAGTAACATAAAAATAAATAATAAATAAATAAACATTTTTTTTTTTAAAAGCACAAACACAGAGGTCCACACACAACATAACCCCACAGCGGCACCAAAGTTAAGGAAGGTACCATAGTCCAGCCAGCCTCCCCGCCGATCTTCCCAGATGTTCACCCGTGGTCGGGGCCTCCCGAGCACCCGCAGTCGCTGCCACGGGCGGCCCGATGCTCAGGCCCTCTCGCCGGGAACAGTGGAACCCCGACGGAGAACATCCTCAGCGGCCCGGACCTCCAGATCAGCCACCTCCCACCGGCGTCCGCGGCTCCTGAAGTCCACAGGACGAGACGGGCGGAGTCGCAGGACTCCGCGATGCTGGTCAGCGCTGCCCACGTTGGGAGCTCCGCGAACCACAGCTCCGCGATGTCGGTGCAGTAGGCCCAGCACTCCGGAGCTCCAGACGGCGATCCCCGGTAAGGCATCGCCCGACCCGCGATGTTTCCAACGCTGTGCCGCTGCTGCTGGAGCTTTGGTCGGCTCCGGCAGGAAAGGCCACGCCAATCCAGTAGGTAGGCCGCGGGGTGGGGGGGGGGCAATGACGCGACTCGAATAATAGTCGCATCCTCTCCAGGAAGCGACTGAAGAACGGTATCTCCCTTACCGTACCCTCTTCCCCCACATTAAAAAAAACCCACAATACCATGCACGCTGAGGAGCTGGCACAGCAAATGGAGGTGGGCGCAATGTTCTTGCCAAGAGCGACCAGCCACGAGGATATCGCCCATGTAAATGAAAAGGAAATCAAGTCCCCGACCCACGGTGTCCATCAGGCGTTGGAAGGCCTGCGCGTCGTTCTGAAGGCCGAAGGGCATACACAGGAACTCAAACAAACCGAAGGGAGGTTATAATAGCCGTTTTTGGCACGTCCTCCAGTCGCACGGGGATCTGGTTGTAGCCCCAGACTAAGCCGATCTTCGAAAAATACTTGGCCGCAGCCAGATGGGCGGAGAAGTCCTGGACATGGGGAATGGGGTAGTGATCCGCGATGGCGGCGTCGTTAGTCTCCACAATGTGTCCAGCCCCCGGACACCTACGGTACCATGTGCAGCGGGGAAGCCCACACGCTATCAGAGCGCTGGAAATTCCCATAGCCTCCATGTTGCGAAACTCCGCTTTGGCGATCTGGAGCTTGTCAGGAGGCAGCCTGCGGACGCAGAGCAGTGGTCCCGTAGTAAAAAGGTGGTGCACCACACCATGTTTCAGGCTGGCTGAGTGGAATTGCGGAGTCAAAATTTCAGGAAAGTCCGCCAATATTTGGGAGTATTGTTCACTGAAGACACTGAAGGTTGTCAAAAAGCAGACAGGGCTGGTGGCCACTCATGAGGACAGACGGCTGAGCTCGAAGGTGCGGAGAAGCAGCGCCTTGAGGCCTTCGTATTTATTGGCCGCTGGCGGCTCATGCAGGTAAGGCATCATGCGGCCGGCCGTCTCCTGGTCGAGTGGGCCGAGCACATAGAAGTAGCGGGTGTCGTCGGCTGTGATCCTGCGGATGTGGAATTGAGCCTCGGCCTGCTGGAACCACACCTGGGGCTGCGAGGTTCCAGAAAACCGGCAGCTTAAGTGCGACCGCCTTTTGTTGGGCCTGGTCAGCGCCAACGGCGTGTTGAGCGTTGGCGGTGTCCATTATTACGATCCAAAATGCCTATATTGGACCGTCGGGGTCACCAATGAAGCGGGACACGAGTTGTCTTTAATAGTAATACAGTACAGCTCCCAAAACCACAACGATGGGGCACGAGCGTTCCCAACCATATATATACCCCAGGGGAGCCTCGTGACCCACTCCCCCGCCAAACCAAGTCACGTGACCCAACCGCTAGAGCCGAGGGTTCGCACCACGCGTGACTAACCACCAGGGACCGCCACCACCCACTCATTCCTGGGATCATTCGATATAAACTTCTGGACGCTCTAAGAGCCAGCACATCCTTCCTCAAATATGGTGCCTGAAATTGCTCACAATATTCCAAATGCAGCCTTACCAGTACCTTGTAGAGCCTCAGCATCACATTCCTGCTTTTGTATACAAGCCCTCTTGAAATAAATGCTGGCATTGAGTTTTGCTTTCTTTACTACCGATTTGATCTATTTTCCCCTCTCAACCACATTCTCTTACCTTCTCCCCATGACTTCAACCTTTGACAAACTTACTAATCACGAACTCATCAATCTCCACTTTAAAAATAGCCCAGGACAGCCTCCACAGCCATTTATGGCAATGAATTCCACAGATTCATCACCCTCTGGCTGATGACATTTCTCCTCATCTCTATTCTAAAATTCCACGTCCTTTTATTCTGAGGTTGTGCACTCTGATCCTAGACTCTCCCATATGCAGTTTCTTGCCTCACATACCAGAATCTAGTCTTATTATTCCACCGCTCCATTAAATATCATTCCGTTTCATGTTGCTTCTCAGAGTCACACAGCACAGAAGCAGGCCCCTCGGCCCTTCCAGTGCCAACCTATACTCATCCCTTTCTCCAGCACTCACCCCATAACCTACTGTGCCTTGCCAATTGAAATGTTGAAGAGATAGATCTGCCATGATTGAATGGCGGAGTGGACTTGATGGGCCAAATGACCTAATTCTACTCCTATTTCTTATGACGTACTGTGAGAGCAACCACCTCCATCACCCACCATTATGTTCCACTCTAATCACCTCAAAGTGAAGAAACTCCTTTATCTGAAATATCCTAGCCCTCCCTTCAAACCTCTGCCCCCTGGTTTTAGACACCTCTGCAATGGGAGATAGTTTCTATTTGAAATAACTCACCAGGTGTGCCCTCCCTCTCACCACCATCAGCCTCCTCTGTTCCAAGGGAAATAAGCCCTGGCTCTCCAGACCCCAACCCCATTTGCAGTGTGGCGGCGCCTAACGGCAGCGGCTCGACTACAGTCGTCTGTCTTTTTTTAAATTATTTTTGTCTTGTTAAATGTGTCTTGAGAAAGTTTTTATTATTTTTTTAGCTGTGTATATGTGGGGGGGGGGGGGGGGGGCTGTGGGGGAAACCGTTTAATCTCTTCCTTGTGCGGGGACCCAACTATTTCCCTGTCGGGTCTCCGGTGTCGTTGGGCCTAACATCGAGGAGCCGGCGGCGGCCTCCGACCGGGGACTAACCTAAGGGCTCCAGTCGCGGAGCCTGCGGAACTGACATCGCGGAGCTGGCCGTCTTCAGAGCGGGAAGAGCTGTGGTGGCGCACGGCTGCGACCCGACTTTGGTGCTTCGGAGGCTCCGGCCGCAGGCCCGGTGGACAGTAACATCGGGAGCTCGCAGGTCCCGGGTGGGAGACCGCTTTTCCGAGCTCCGCAACGGCAACTTCTCCCGCTGGAATCGCGGGGTTTAAATGACTCGGAGCGGGGCCTAACATCGCCCGGCGCGGCTTAAACGGCCGCGGGACTTACCATCGCCCGCCGGGGGCTTAACATCGGAGCCCCAGTACGCCTCGACGCTGCAGTTGGACTGCTGGACCGCGGGAGAAGAACAAAGGGAAGAGATAAGACTTTGCCTTCCATCACAATGAGGAGGTGTTGGAGATTCACTGTGATGGATGTTTATGTAAAGTGTGTTAAGTGTGTGTCTTGTTTTTTTTTGTAATGTAAGACTGTAGAAAATGAAATTTCGTTCAAACCTAGTTGTTTGAATGACAATAAAAGGCATTGTATTCTATTCCTGTACCATCCCACCCCAGGCAATATCCTGCTGAATCTCCTGCTCTGGTGTAATCACATCCTTCCTACATTGTAACACTACCAGAACTGTACTCAATAACCATCCTGGGTCTTACCAACACTTGAACATATTGTACCATAGCTTCCCTGTTCTTATCTTACACTATATACATTATAATATTTGTATTATAATCACATTGCAGCTATGGCCAAAAAAATGCCAAAGCATCTATTTCCTCAGAAGACTAAGGACCACCAGTCACAAGCTTCCAATCACAAAGCAACCCTCCACTATCGCTCTCTGGCTTCTGCTGCTGATTTTGGATCCAATTTGCCAACTTGCCCAGGATCCCAGAGGCATTAACCCTTTGAATGAGTCTCTTCCGTGGGGCTTGTGCAAGACCTAGACCACACCAACCACAATTCTATCATCCGTACACTTTGTACCTCAGAAAAATAAATGTATTTACTGTGGTAGCATCACCCATTACCGGAAGCACTGCTCTGTCCTGCTGAAATCCATTAAACTAACCACCTCTAGAACGTATTTACACCATGTCATCATTCCTCTAATGGAATATAGGAACGTTGCTCATATCATGACTTTATTGCGTGCGCTTGGAGAATCAGTAAAATGCTGTCCTATTTTATCGTCGTACCAAGTCATTTCAGATCGGAGTTGTGGCGCTGTGACATAGGGAGTAGGAGTTGAGGTGCTGACCCCAACCTCAAGAGTTCCCAAAGTACTTTAGCCAGCAATGTGTCGACACTGTGACTGCACAGCAGACAATTAGTCACAGAAAGACCATGCTGAATTGCAAGATCCATGAAAAACAATACCAAACAGAACTTTCACATTGCTGATGTCCACAACCCAGAGGAAAACAGGGGGTAACAGTTTGACATCACTTACAAAGGATGGACTATATTGCAAAGATTTTGTCAGAGAGCAGAGCTATTTTATAGCTTTTTAGTTACCCGGTATATATTTGGCATTAACACTAAATCAATATAAAAAGTGGACATTACTGTCTTAGGAAAGAAGATTTATTGATATGTTGGAGTTAGTCATACAGCACCGAAACAGGCCCTTCAGCCCAACTCGTCCATGCTAACCAAATGGTCTCCTCCAACTAATCCAATTTGCCTCTTATGGCCCATATCCCTCCCATCTACGTACTTGTCTAAATGTCTTAAAAACATTGTAATTGTACCCACATTTTCTATGCAAGCTCACCCCCCTAATTAATTAATATTAACATTGGCATGACAGGTATGGTCTAGGCGACTGTTTTGCCGAACATTTCGGCTCGGTCCGCCAAGGCCTGTTGGATCTCCGGGCTGCTAACCATTTTAATTTCCGTTCCCATTCCCACACTGACCTTTCTGTCCTGGGCTGCCTCCACTGGCAGAGTAAGGCCATACACAAACTGGAGGAACAGCACCTCATATTCCACTGGATAGTTTACAGGCCCAACAGTATGAACAATGAAATCTCCAATTTTAGATCATCCATCCTCTTTTATTGCCGCTTTCTTCTGTGTCCCGCCCAGATGCACGCTCATTTTTCCTACTATCTGACCCCACTTTCCCCTGCCTCCATCCCCTTCCACCTAAATCCCTTCCCTTCACATTTCTCTCTTCTCATTACATCACACCCATTTGTCTCCTTTTTATCTCTAGCCTTTGTCCACCCATCTGCCAATAAATCCCCCCCACCTGGATTTACCTGTCACTTGCCAGGTTTTATCCTGCTCCCAGCTCTCTTCATGTTTTCTCCCCCACACTACAATCAGTCTGTAGAAGAGTCCCAACCCAAAACATCACCAGTGCATGCCCTCCAAAGATGCTGCCTGATCTGCTGAGTTACTCCAGCACTTGTTTTTTGTAAACCAGCATCTGTAATTGCATCTATGTTAATATTACCCAACATTTATACTGGACTCACATTACCCAGGTGAAGGGCATTTTCTTACATGTCACAGACATTGGCATTACGTGTGGTCTGGCCAGCGACACCAAGCACAAATTAAAACAATTCCTTTCACACTGCATTCCTCTCCCACAAAGCAACAGAAAATAAAATTAGACTGATCTTCATCACATGTGTGCCTAGTAAGACCATCTTAAAAAATTCCAGGAAGTGCCACTAAATAGCAGTGAAAGCAAGACGAGATCGAGCGACCATTGTCTAAGGTGGTTGTTTATTATTTAACCATTTTGAACTAAAAAACACATTAATGCAGAATCTGAAAATAAGCAGCATATCCTATAACGCACAGTTAAACATCAAGAAACAATTACTGCTGCAATTAAAAGGATAGTCAGCCTATCAATTCTAAAGGATTGTAGCTCACAATTCATATTACTGTCGTTTGGCCTGCACTAACTACTGAGAGCCCTGTTCATTAGACAGGATAAAGGTCAGGTTGCAAAGACTGGAGCAGAGTGTTCTTTTGCAGAGTTCTGATTCGTCACAGAACGTATATGGGTTTTGCGAGTTCCCATCTTCACTGCTGAAAGAGTCTCATCTACGAGTCTTTTTTCCTGAGGAGAGGAAAACACAGACAGATGACTGGGGGAAGGCACTTTGCTCTACACTGCATTCCAGGAGAAGAGTTTTACCATAGTGAGATATGCGTGATCACCCCATGTTCTCGAGTACAATGTTGCAGGACGTTTACACTTTGGCAGCCGGAGCTATGCCTGTGCTGGTCACACTGCAAAGGCATCAGTCCGTTCTCGTCTGCATCAAGTACTTCCAGGCCAGTCATCAGTTGGTTAGACACAGAGCACAGCTCCCTTCACTCTGACCCAACTCAAATCAGCATTCAGTGCACTGTGACATGTCCAGCACTCTCCAGCTGCTTCAGAGTCACCTCTGACCCATTCTGGAATATGGCAGTCCATGGACACATTGGAACCTGGAGTGAGCATGAGGCATTCCTTTCGTTTGGGACCATTCCAACCGGCAGAGAGAGGAGACTTTCATCAACTCAGTCAGGGTTGCAGAGAGGCACAGGTCCCAAAGATGGCAGCAGGTTCAATACAACAAGCCATCTGGTCCTCAGAACTGCTGGCTCAAAGAAGCAGAGGCCTTGAGAGGTCAGTGGCCAGTCACTCATTGGGAAGGACCCTTGAATTCTCCAGCGGGATAAATGCGGGCTTCAATGGAAGTAGAGAAAATGCAAACATGGCACATGAATAGGTTTTCATGTCAGCTAACGCCATGTGGGCTTTTCCCACTCATTCCTTCCAACAGCATAACCCGGTGAAACAAGGCTACAGTGTGATGATGTGAGCTAGACACAACACAATGGACCATTACTCTCCCCTGGAACCTGACCGGGAACAATCCCACCATTTCTAGTCATACCCAGTTGTGTTGAAACTCTTCCAGCCAAAAAGGTATGGAGATAGGGATAGATTTCTGCCAAAATGTTAGTAGATACTGGGTCCAACATTTGCCAGTCTAATAAAGATTGAATTAATACTTTACAGTTCAGGCAAGTGCTAATATACAGAAGTGTTCTCACTACACTGTTCTCAACACTTCCAGGGCTGCTTCAACAGGAAAAATACAGCGTAACCCCCCTCCCTTCATTGTCCTATCAAAGTTTCCAGACCCAAAATGTCACCTGTCTGTTTCCCTCCACAGATGCTGCCTGACCCCTCTGAGTCCCTCACCAAATTAGATCTATGCTGTAAACGTGTGCCCATTACAATCTGGACCGATTGTGCCCCAGAATAGGATACTCGGAGCCCGCAGACCAAAGTACTTTCACCTCTCTACTTTTGTCTGGCCTGTGACCCAATTTGCCATCACACGACAGCACCACCTTCTTGCCATTTGAAAGCAACTTCCAAAGACTACAATGCACCATTCATTGAAAACTAACATCTCAAATCCATCAACGTTCTTGAGCCCGCACTGCAGTGGTTATATTTACTCAACCAAGTAACAACCCATCCAGGGAGAAACCACTTCAGTACCCATTGGAAAGAGGGGAAAACAGTAAACATTAAAAAAAACTGTTCCAGAGCTCCCAAAATCATCAGCCTGACACAGGAACTCTTTTCCTTTCAGAAAAATGAAGCATCCGTGTTTCAATTAAAAAAGAAAATTCAGCTATTCAACATCTATAGTATTTTGGTTTATATTCTTAACATCCTATTTGGTTTGCTGGTAATCCATTCCCAAAGTTGGACAGAGAAAGATTAAGTTAGTCCCGAACGATACGAAAATAGTTTATATTGAGCTAAACTGCAAGTGTTTTAACGGGCATCAGAAAAACGCAACTTTGGAAACCTTTCCATAAAAGGACAGTAAAACCACCGTGCAGACAGCATGAATCTCCCAGGATGATGCTCGAGTCATCGAGCATACAGTACAGGAACAGGCCCTTCAGCCCACAATGTCTGTGCTGAGCATGATGCCAAGATAAACTAACCTCATCTGCCTACACATGATGGGTGTCAGAGGTTATGGGGAGATGGCAGGAGAATGGAGTTAGGAGGGAGATAGATCAGCCATGATTGAATGGTGGAGTAGACTTGATGGGCCGTATAGCCTAATTCTACTCCTATCATTTAGTATCTTATGATCCATATCCCTCTATATCCTGCATATCCATGTGCCTATCAAAAAAGCTCTTAATCTGCCTCCACCACCGGCAGCACGTTCCAGGCCCGCACCACTCTATTAAAAACAACTTACTCAGCACATATCCTCTAAACTTAGCTCCTCTCACCTTAAAGCCCTCTAGCCTGATATTTCCACCCTGGGAAAAAGACTCTGGCTGACTACCCATTCTATGTCACTGATAAATTTATAGTTACAAGATGGGAGGAGCTGGAACTATTTGCAATGTAACTGGGAAGGCTAGGAGTAAATTTAATAATAATCGTTTTTTTAAATTATAAGGGTTTTCATACAGTGATTAGGAAAAGGCACTCACTACGAGCGGGGAATTGGTAACAAGAAACCATTAACTTACAATCATCACATAATGAGGAAAGATCTTTGGAAACATTTAAAGCTGTAGAATGGAACACTTTTCCACAGAATGGTTGAAGCAAAGACTATCTCATTTACAAGTTCACCCTTGGAATCCAGACAGCATAGTGGTAGACTTACACGGATTCCTGCCAAGCAAATTTTTCCTTTCCAAAATGCTTAGTGTACTATCATCTTCAAAATATTCAATGAGATTCTTCAGGCATAACCATATACTAGCTTTCTTTGATCATCAGTGTACATGGTTTTCAGGCATTAGCCTTAACTATAGACCCTAATATTTTTTTGACAGATGCTGGTATGATTATGATTATATTATGATATATTAGAAGAGAAATGACAAGCTGACCGTACCTAGAATACTGAGGATGGATGCATTCTTTTTCCCAGGGTTGAAGAATCAACCCTGAGGTGAGAGTGGAGACTTTTTCCACACAGAGGGCAGTACATATATAGCACGAGCTGCCAGAGGAAGAGGCAGAGGTTGGTACAATTACAATGTTACAAAATCATTTGGACAGGGTAATGGATAATAAAGGTTCATTATGCAGGCAAATTGTTCCACTCAGGTAGGCAACAAGTTGGGCAAGAGGGCCCATTTCTGTGCTCTGTGGAAGAAAGGGGAGTGAAAACGTGAAAAGGACATCTTTATCGGGATAGGGAGGATGCTGGATTTAATTGCCCCTGTGCGTTGCAATACCACCATTCACTTGCAAAACCTTCTGGAGCTAATTGTATGTGAAGACGTGTCTTGACCAAAATGTACCCTTTCCATGCTGCCTGTCCTGCTGAGTTACTCCAGGACGGTGTGTCGTTTTGTGGACAAAAATTCATCAACTAATGAGTCATGGGCTTAGATCTTTAAACGCTTGTCCAATCTATGTGAAATGAATACCAGCAGTCCTTTGGGAATAGAAACCCAACGATATAATTCAGATGTTTTTTTGGTGCTCTCATAAAGCACTATTGCCCAAATGTTTACAACCTCACTATCTCCCAATTCCTCAAATCAAACAAAACATAGACATCTACAAAATTAGAATTTAAACATTACTGTAACTACAAGCACTTTGGTTGAAACTCAGCTCAGACTACAAAGCATAACCTTACAAAGCACAATCGTTGACAAATACTTAGGACTAATATTACCCTTCAATGGCCAAATACTATTTTTGTTTACTTCTAAAGACTCAACACTGAACAGGTTTGGCATTGAAAAAAAATGTCCTTCTCGAGATATGAATTTGAAAGCATGAAGCCAAGAATTCTCGAGCAAATACCTGCCAGAGACTGTGCTTCCCACAGTGCCACCTGCTCCAATAACTTACAGATCTCCTCCTCCTGTGCAAAGTGAGAGCCATTTGTCTGGAGGAGTTTCTTTTGCAATAGGGTAGGAAGCAACAGTTGAGTGCCTAAGTTGGGGCCTTCGCAAGCTAAATCTCTACTACCTTTAGCTTGAAGCAGAGACGGAAGAGGCCTTACCAAATTGGGGCCACAAGTCTGTGGGCGGAGGATTCCTTTTCTGTGACTTCGGCATGAACAAGCACAGATTCTTTGCAGCCGCCGGCTTGTGCTGCTTTTGCTTTGCTGCCTGTAAGCGACACGCCAGATCTTCCAAAAAATGTGGCCCTAACAACTCTGCGGTGGACAGGTTGGGGAAATCCAATGGGCTAGGAGCGATTTTTTTCATGCCAGTTGCCCGCAGCAGCCCATCGGACCTCAACTTCGAAAGGAAAGTGTGGGTCTGCCCGGCTAAAACCACCGCTAAACGACTGGCAGCGATCACAGACGCCAGCTTCTCCTTCAGCTGGCTGGGAGAGAGGGAATCAAGGACGCCCTTCAATTTGTCCAGCTCAAAGTTCTGGGCAGCTAAGATGAGAGGGCTGACACTTTCGCTCACCCTACACTGTATAGATCGGGTTTCCTCTACAGCCCCCAGCAATTTGTCCAGCTCCTGTCTGGAGGAGACCACCCCCTTCGAGACAAGGAGGTCCAATATTGATTGGTCGACCTCAGGAGCAGCGACAGCGGGCACGTCCGGAACGCCAACGTGGAACCGGAGCCGGGACCGGTGCTCCACACTCAGTGGAAGACGAAACGCCAAGGGTAAGAGAACATGGCATTCCAGTGGCTTCTCTCGATGGATCATGGGTTTGCAGCAGCTCCGGTCGTCAAGAGAACCCTTCAGGGGCCCACCAGCCCAATGAAGGAGCTCAGACGACCATTTTGCCCTTGTGCCAGACAGAATGGACTCAAAGGTGGACTTCTCAGAAGCGGCTGATGCAGCCTGAGGTGCTGGCTTGGCATGGGGAAGTGGCATGAACTGTATTGAGTTTCTGGGGCGCCCCCACCAAGGATTTGGCTCCTTACTGGTTGACTGTTCACCACCCCCTGAGCCGGGTTCTACACTCTGAGGACCCTGAGGAGCTTTTCTTTGAGGGTTGTCCAATCGGAGCTGCGGAACTGGGCGAGAATCAAAGCGAAACCCAGTTGGACTGTCGCTGGTGAGGTCAAGCTGCAATGAAGATAATAAATTAAACATGTCAGAGAGTCTTAAAGGCTGTGACCAAAATGGTATAGAAATGGAAAATGATACTTACAGAATGATCAAGAATGTAAGCCTTCAGAGGCTAATAAAGAAAGCATCTAGTTTACAACCTGACTAATCCCACTTTCTGTGGAGGAAGAGGAATAATCTCTCGACTCTTAAGAACTTGATATTACCTCAAGAATCACTTTCAGAGACTCATTCATCCCCAAAAACTATCAACCCAAGTGGACTACCCAACAGATGCCTCAGATCAGCATTACATCCACTTTGACCTTGTAAAAAAAAAAAGGGCAACATCGTCAGAAGCTTGCTCGGTAATTGGCACAGTCATTTTTTTTTAATGCAAACTTCGACAAATTGGAGAGACGGCACAAAAAAATCATTACATCAGGAAGAGCAGTAAGAAGCCTCTAACGTGGCTGCAGCTTTCTTTGGTAATGGGATAGTGAGTACACTGCACATAAGCACACCTAGAATGGCATGGCAATTCAAAATGGCTAGCCACTATCAAATCTATAGAGCATCTGCACACACACCTAATACACGCGCTCCTGTATTACAAGTCTGGAGTGATAAAGGGACTCCAACACACTCCATTCGGAGCACAGATGCAATTATCCCATCCAAATCCCACCGAGTTCAACAACGTTCTTCACACACCTCAAAAACGAAACCTTTTTAATCAACCTTTTATTATCAGCCACATATGATAAACACCTCGACCACATACCTCGGGCTGAATTCCTGCATGAGGGGACAAAGAAAATTCCAGAGTTTTTCCATGGAAGTCATGAGGAATTTCGCTGAAAAAGCTGCACATGGATGTGGCCGCATCCCCACTCTCCAATTGTATAAGAACCTGCAGCAATCACAACACAAAGCAAGGTTAAACTGTTGACCAGAAACAAACTTGACCATAAATAATTCTCAATCCAATATATCTTCCAAGCCCCAAGTATCAATTCTGTTCCCCTGTACAACACCACGGTCCCCCCTGTCTGAGTGAGCCACCTTGAACCAAGGACAGGACAGTGGTTGCAAACAACATTTTTCGGCATTAGTCATTGGATAAGCATCACAAGAAGGGACCATAACTTGCTTTCCCCCCCTCGGATCAGACATACAGACTAGTCTTGGCAATGCGTCTAACACTGGCTGTGATCGGCACCAAGCCTGAACTGAGCATTTAAACCAGGCCTTTGATTCATCCCCAAGGGCCAGCAAGACAGCTCTCGCAAGTTTGCTTGCAGGAGCAAAACTGGGTAGAACTTCTTAAAAGGTAAAGAGGCTTCCAAGTTTCCCCACATCTGAGATCAGTAGAGACAGGCAGGACAACACTTCTGGCAATGTCCATCATTAGCATGGCTACATACAAGACATTATGATATATAAGATATGTAACATATATACAGAAACCGTTGTTATGTGGTACTCAAAACTGCAGTGCTCAGCACATTCTTAAAACTACACCAAGCAACCCTACTGTTGGCTGCAATTTCAGCTGAAATAAGTGAGGGCTGACTATACACCAAGAAATAGCGACACAGCTTATAGCGCTGCTCTCTCACTGCGCCAGAGACTCGGATTCAGTATGCCGACGAATACTCTCTTGAACTTTTACAGGTGAAAGATAGACACAACTGTAAACCTACCCTTACGCTAATGTCCATGGTATGCAAGGGTACCGCGAAAGTGATAGATGGTCAGCGTGAACTCGGTGGACAGGAGCCTGTTTTCATGCTGTATTTTTCAATCAGTAGAGGCAAACATGACCACACCAGGACTCCCCCACCCTGATCATTGTACTAGTTTCAATGTTGTCCTGGTGAGTTTCATTGTCTGTAACCCGTTTTCACCTAGCCTGTTCCCTTTATCATTGTTACTTTTTTTTACATATTTCTCATTCATTTGTTCTACATCTCTCTATATCATTGTCTATATCTCGTTTCCCTTTCCCTTGACTCTCAGTCTGAAGAAGGGTCTCAACCCGAAACGTCACTATTTATTTTCTTCAGAGATGTTGTCTGACCCACTGATCATTACTCCAGCGTTTTGTGTCTCTGCAGAGTTGGACGAATCGGCCTGTTGCAGATGTGAGCAGGTCACGGTGGCGCAGCGGTAGAGTCGCTGCCTTACATCGCCGGAGACACAGGTTCGATTCTGACTATGGGTGCTGTCTGCACGGTGTTTGTACATTCTCCCCGTGATCCGAATGGGTTTTCTCTGAGATCTTCGGTTTCCGCCCACACTCCAAAGACGTACAGGTTTGTAGGTTAATTGGCTTGGTAAATGTAAAAGTTGTCCCTAGTGGGTGGGCCGAAGGGCCTGTTTCCGTGCTGTATCTCTAAACTAAAAAGGTCCTGAGGACACAGCCAGGACTCCATCGGGCCAGCTGCTTTGCACGGGTCCACTCTTAGGAGGGTGAATTTGATGTCTGTGATGGTGAGTGCGGGTACAGTTGCACCGAGACTGCCGAGTCCGGTGATTCCATTCCATTGACATTCTGCTCCAATCGACTGTCGAATGCATTGAGTTCATCGGGGGGAGAGACAGGCTATTGCCGGCAATTCGGCCCAACTTCACTTTACAGCCCATTATAATGTGTAAGCCTCGCCACAGTCGATGGGTGTTTGTAGTTAGCCTGGGCCTCTGTCTTGGTCTGGAACTATCACATGGCATCTCTGATGGCTTTGTGAAGGTTGTCCCTAGATGTCTTGTACAGGTCGCGATCGCTCGACTTGACTATCTCAGACTTGGTCTTCACTCAGGAGTGGATCTCATGGTTCATCCATGCTTTCCAATTGGGGAACACTCCAATTGACTTCTTTGATGTGTAGTCCTCTATGCACTTACTGATGAAGTTTGTCACAGCAGTGATGAACACAATTTAGACTGCCCACTGAGTCCTTGAATATGGAACAGTTGACCAACTCAAAGCAATTTCATCTTTTCCTCAGACCAGCCGACGACTTGAATAAGTAGGGACTGGCGACCAACCCTCCTCCACGATAACTCTCAGCACCAGTGCATACAAGGCTGTATTCTCAGCCTTTTACTAGACACTCACGTCTGTACGGCCAAATTCTGCTCCAACTCTCTCTACAAGTTTGCAGACGATCACATTGTATTAGGCCAAATCTCAAATAAAGATGAGACAGAGTACAGGAAGGAGATAGAGTGCTCAGCAGCATTGTGCAAAGACAACAACCTCTCCCTCAAGTTCAGCAGATCAAGCGAACCAGTCAGTGAAATGAAGCGGCCTGGAGGGCAGGCCCAGTCTGTACCAATGGGTCTGAAGTGCAGATGGTCGAGAGTTTCAAGTGCTTAGGTGTAAAAATCACCAACAATTTGTTCTGGTCCAACCACAGATGCCACAGCCAAGAAAGCACACCAATGCCTCTATTTTCGCAGAACGTTGAGGAACTTTGACATGTTTCCAACAACTCTAACCAACCATGCACCATAGGAACATCCAGATGGACCACAACTTGTTTTGGCAACACTTTGCCCAACACCACAAGAAATAGCAGAGTTGTGAACACAGTCCGGCCATCTCCCATCGACTCCATCAGCCATTATCAGCAGTCATTCTCTCTTCTACCCTCGCCCCGCTGATAGAAGCTTGTACAACCAGATTCAGGAACAGTCTCCTCCCTTCACATGCTGAATCTATTTTAAGCCCCATGCACCGTAGTTGCAACACTCTGCACTCCGATTTCCTCTTTTGCACTGCTCATGGTATAATATGCATGGTATGATTTGCTTGGATAACACACAAAACAAAGTCTTTCACTGTATCCCGGTACACATGACAATAATAAACCAATTTTAACACCAGATATTTACCTTGTTGTGTGGTTTCAAGAACATTGAATCCTTCACTCTTCCAAATCGAAAAGCAACACAAAGGATGTCAACTTCTGTATAGCCATCCTCAGGTAGATTGCTTATGTGAACTAAATGGTCATATATGGTGCACCCGTCCTATTTGAAGAGAACGAGGAGACCAAGGAAATAAAACAAGATAACAATCAAAAGACGAGTAACACTGTGCAGTCACAATACAGCTGGCGCCAGGAGCAGTAGAAGCTGTGAGCGTTTGGTGCCTGCCTATTGAAGCATGTTTGCCTCCGACTACCATCACAACGCAGTTCCAATGCCTCGAGCAGCTTTCCGGCAATGCTTCAGGTAGATTCAAACGGTCACCAGTGGAAGACTTGGTTTGCAGAGGATATCATAGCCAATCCCCATCCCAGCATCACTATTCACCAGGAGCACCGAATCATAATCGGGTGCATCACTTACACAATTTACTTCCCTGCTCACCTCCAGTCCCAATTGTTGTGTACTTTCTCACTCACACGACACAGACAGGAAATCCATTTATAAATCGTTTACACTGACAAAGTAATGGAACACACATCTGAACAGCCCATTGATAACATCGAAAGCACAACACTTACATCTGCTTTAAACCCCGAATCTTCAATCATATCCTTGAATATAACCTCCTAGAAACAGAAGAGATAATTGTCCGTTAGTAGACTATATATAACTGTTATTAGTGGCTGATCAAATTGCACAGACGCAGCCCCAAGCTTAGAAAAGTCTATCATATAGATATGTAGGAATATGGATCATGTGTAGGCAGATGAGATTAGTTTAACTTGGCATCATGTTCAGTACGGACATTGTGGGCTGAAGGGCCTGTTCCTGTGCTGTACTGTTCTATATTGAACATTGACTTCTCTAACTTCAGATAGCCCTTGCTTTCTCTCTCCATCCCCTCCCCTTCCCAGTTCTCCCACTAGTCTTACTGACTCCGCCTACAATCTATCTTTGTCCCGCTCCCTCCTCTGACATCTGTCTGAAGAAGGGTCGCGACCCGAAACGCCATCCATTCCTTGTCTCCAGAGATGCTGCCTATCCCGCTGAGTTACGCCAGTATTTTGTGTCTATCTGCGATTTAAACCAGCAGCTGCAGTTCTTTCTTACACACTGTACTGTTCTATGTCCTAAAGTAGCTTGCTTGAGAACTACGTAGGTGATGCAAATACTTGATTCTTTTCCTTTTATATCCCCTCCTGAAAGTGGATCAAACTGGAGAGAGCAGCACAAATTGTATTTGTCCTTTATTTTACACCTGGTCCAGTTGCAAAGCAATGAGCTGCCATCGGACAGCATGAAAACAGATCGTTCAGCCGGCATGTCCCACCTGCCCGCCCGTGTTGGCTCAAATCCCTCTAAACCCGTCCTATCCATGTACTTGTCTAAATGTCTTTTAACTGACCATCAGCCAGCTGTGAACAACTGGCCGACAGCTTACCATGTCGCTTAGATCCATATACTGATGTAGTACTTCCATACTGATAGTATTTCCTTTCAGCTTGATTGTAGAAAGGCTGTAAAACTCCACCATTTTGGCCGCTGCCTTCATGCAAGTCATTTCCAGATATGCCTTAGGATAGAAACAAAGTGTTTTAGTGAGGGGAAATTGATAGTGACATAACAGAAAAAGTAACAGGAAACAATTTAATTGCTGCAAATTGTCCCCATATTTCTTTTTTTTTATTTTTTATTTTTTTTTATTTTTATTTATTAGAAGTACATTACATTACAACCACATACATTAATACTCGTCATTTATATCTTCTTACAATTAATGTACTCCCTTTATTTATTTTTTTACACTAGAAAAGGAAAAGATTGAAAGAAAGAAGAAAGTGAAGGAAAAAGTGCAAGTGTAGAAAAGTGTAGAAAATGTAACAACAAAAAAGGACGAAGACCCTATAAGAGCGAAATTAAAAACAAAAAGAAAAAGAGTTAAGAAATAGGCCCTAAGAAAAGAAAAGAGAAAGAGAAAAAAAGAAAAACAAATGTTTTTTTTTGAGCATCACGTAAATAGGACATACCAACTCTTCAACTATCATCCCCCCTTACCTGACCTCAATTTTTTATTTTTTTAAAGTACTTTTGCACCCTATGTTTGTAATAATTCTATAAATGCAGACCACGTCAGGTGGAAGTGATCTGGTTTACCTGCTAGGAGGAGTCTTATCTCTTCTAGGTGTAATGTTTCAAACATATTTGAAATCCACATATTTATAGTTGGTATTGGAGCCTTCTTCCAAAATTTTAGAATTAGCTTTTTTCCAGTTATTAACCCATAGTCCATTAATTTCTTTTGAAACACATTTAGTTCTGGATCATCTTCCGTTATTCCGAAGATAATCCATTCTGCTTTGGGTATCAGTCTTGTTTTAAATAACTTTGTAAAGATTTCAAAAATTTCATTCCAAAATTTTTGAATTTTTGTACAGAAGACAAATGAGTGCACTATAGTTGCTTCTTGGGATTGACATTTATCACAAATAGATGATACGTTTGGGAAAATTTTATGAATTTTAGTTTTCGAATAATATAATCTATGTAAAATTTTAAATTGTATTAAAGTGTGTCTTACATTAATCGAGCATTTATGCACGTTTAATAAGTATTCATTCCAACTTTCCTTTGAAATATTAATAGCTAACTCTTGTTCCCAGTCTCTTCTGATACCCTCCGTAGGTGGTATTTGTACATTTAAAATAATATTATACAAATATGATATTAAGTTTGCTGATTCCGCTTTTATCTGCATTGCCTCGTCCAATACATCTACTGGATTATTATAATGATCTTTTGTATATTTTTTCAAATAGTCGCATATTTGAAAATATTTAATATATTGATTATTTCCGAGTTTATATTTTATTTGTAATTGTTGAAATGAAAGTAATTTTCCAGTTTCATACAAGTCACCAAGCGTTTTAATTCCTAGTCTATCCCATTGTGTATAAGCTTTATCTATAATAGAAGGACTAAACGAAGGGTTATTGACTATAGGTAATAAAAGTGATAAGTTTCTTAATTTTAAATTTTGTTTTATTTGTTTCCAAATACGGATTGTACTATGAATAATTGGGTTCTTATTATAATTTATGTTATTCAGTTTCATTGGAGAGAGGAGGATCGCTCCAATGTTTCTAGAGGAGCAATCCTCTTTCTCCATTACAATCCAGTCTACTTGCTGGGCGGAGTTATCCATCAGTTGAATCATGTTTTTAATATTTACTGACCAATAATAATACATAAAATTAGGTAGTGCTAAACCCCCCAATACTTTAGGTTTATTCAGATGGGTTTTTTGTATTCTATGTGATTTATAGTCCCATATAAAATTAGTGATATCTGAGTCGAGTTTTTTTAAAAACTTCTTAGGTAAGTATATAGGAATTGATTGAAATAGGTATAAAATTTGTGGTAAAAAGATCATTTTTATTGCGTTTATTCGGCCTATTAAAGACATCGGGAGCGTTTTCCAGAATTTAATTAATGTATTTAGTTTATTAAGTAGGGGGTCCCCATATTTCTGCAATTAATTTCGCAATCCATCTTCACGACTCCTCTTGGGAGACACAAGGAACTGCAAATGTTGGAATCTTGGGCAAATATCAAAGTGCGGGAGGAATTCAGCGGGTCAGGCAAATTTCCTCTGTGGAGCAAAATTAACAGACCAGATTGCGGGTCGGGACCCTGTTTCAGTCTGTCACCTGTCCATTTAGTCTGAAGAAGGGTGCCAATCCAAAATACTGTTTGGCCAGTTCCTGCCTGACCCGCTGAGCCCCTCCAGCACCGTGTTTTGCTTATGAACCCCTTCATCATTTTAAACACTACGATTAGTTCATCCCTCAGCCTTCCAAACTCCTGGAATTCAAGGTTTCTGTAACTACAATAGCATTCTGGAAAATGAGACTCTAATCCATCCAAAGTTTAATATCTTTTTCTGCATTTTGCATGTTGGCCTGTTTAAATTTGGACATTCTTAAATTGTTACTGAGGCATTGGCATACTAAAATAATTATTTTGTGGACAATACTTATCTTCTTTAAGATACAACACAAAATGCTGGAGTAATGCAGCAAGAGAGCAAGCATCTCTGGAGCGAAGGAATGGGTGACATTTTGGGTCGAGACCTTTCTTCAGACCCAAAACCTCACCCATTTCTTCTCTCCAGAGAAGCTGCCTGTCCCGCTGGGATACTCCAGCATTTTGTGTCTATCTTTGGTATAAACCAGCATCTGCAGTTCCTTCCAACACACCAATATGATGTACACAATCCCTGCCACAAAACAGTAACCTCTACATAACTGACAATGTAGAAAACCAAGAACTGCAAATGCTGAAATCTTGAACAATAAACAAAGTGCTGGAAGAACACTGCGGGTTAGGCAGCATCTGTGGAGGGAAATGGACAGATAACATTTCAGGTCAGGATCTTTCTTTAGTCTGATCAGAACCGAAAACGTCATCTGTCTATCCCCTCCACAGATGCTTCCTGACCAGCTGATATCTCCAGTGCTGTGTTTTCTGACAATCCAGACAGAATAACACATCACTTATTTATTAACAGATAGACACAAAAGGCTGGAGAATTCCACGGGACAGGCAGCATCTCTGGAGAGAAGGAATGGGTGACGTTACGGGTCGAGACCCTTGTTCAGACTCCAATCCGAAGGGTCTCGACCTGAAACGTCAAAGACATATCAAAGCCTGTACATCAGCGAGACAAAGCATAGATTTGGTGACTGTTTTGCTGAACACTTACGCTCAGTCCGCCAAGGCCTACTCGATCTCCCGGATGCTAACCACTTTAACGCCCCTTCCCTTTCCCATACTGAACTTTCTATTCTGGGCCCTCTCCATTGTCAGAGTGAGGCTACATGCATATTGGAGGAACAGCACCCCATAGTTCGCTTGGGTAGCCTACAACCCAACGGGATGAATGTTGACTTCTCCAATTTTAGGCAACTTCTACAAACACCTCCTTCTCCCCCAGCTCCACCAAAAGACCATTAACCAGTTTCACAGTTCACAACTGTGTATCCCTTTTGGGCTCACACTTGCCGTGAACCAACAAGGAAACCTCCTTGCCCGAGGTCATCTGTTACCAGCATTAATTTGTCCTGTTTTTGCTTCTTGCTTCTAGATTCTCACCACCCCCATCCCCACCACATCAATTTATGTCTATCTTCTGCCACAGAAGGCTGTAGAGGCAATGTCAGCGGATATTTTTAAGGCAGAGATAGATAGATTCTTGATTATTATGGGTGTCAGAGGTTATGGGGAGAAGGCAGGAGAATGGGGTTAGGAGGGAGAGATAGATCAGCCATGATTGAATGGCGGAGTAGGCTTGATGGGCCGAATGGCCTCATTCTTCTATTCCTTATGGCACGTTCATTTCTATGTTCAATGTATTTAAACCGGTCACGAGGGCAACACTCACCTGGTTTCGGGAGAATGTGATAACTACATTCAACACTGGTCCAAAGGGTTTTGCCAGCCTTTTCAGGTCATCCTCTGTGTATCCTTTAGCTGGAAGATTGCTAATTCGAATAACTCTACCTTTGTCGTTGAGGGAAACAACCTGCAAAGCAAAAGTAATCCTTTGAAACCAACAAGCTTTCAGAGGTATCATATATGTTGAGGCAATATACTGGTAAAATATTAATAGGTTATGGTTCAAAACCCGCAAAATACCACTCACAAAATTCATATAAAGTTGGACGCTGGGGAATATTGAGGAACAAAGTATTTTGGTGCACAAATTCTCAAGATTCTTGTAAGTGGCAACACTGGGAGATAGCATAGTGCAGAAGGCATGCTTGCCTTTATCAGCCGGGGCACAGAATAGGAGAGCAGGTTCCTCTTGCTTTCTCTGGAACCCGAGGGGTAATTTTTTCCATTCAGAGGGTGGTAGATATATGAAACAAACTGCCAAATGAAGCAGTTGAGGCAGATACTATTACATTTCAAAGACATTTTGACAGGTACATGGATATGGGCCAGGCATGGGTTCGAATGAGACTAGCTTGGATGAGGCATCTTGGTCAGCATGGACCAGTTGTGCTGAAGGGCCTGGATCTGTGCTATATGACCATGGGATTCTAATGGCGATCACACTCTTTCAGATGTCAAAACAATCTAAGAGAAAGGGGATTGCAGGTAGCACGAAAATTGGTTTCTCAATAGTAAGAATGGTGGTGTTGGGCTCCAGAATTATAGATCAGCTGGTAAGATGGGCTGGGCAATGGCAGATGGAGTTTAATCTTGGTATGAGGTGATGAATTTTAGAGTCATAAAGCACAGAAAAAGGTCTTTCAGCCCAACTTGCACATGCCGACCAAGATGCCCCCATCGACAACGGGGAATCAAAACTGAGGTTTAAGGTGCGAGGGGAAAGCTTTATTAGAATTCCCAGGAGCAACTTGTTCACATAGAGGGTAGTGGGCATAAGGAACGAGCTGCCGTAGGAGGTAGTTGAGGCAGGTATATGAATAGGAAAAGTTTAGAGGGGATATGGAACAAACGCAGGCAAATAGGACTAGCTTAGAGCCAGCATTTTGATCGGCTGAAGAGCCTGTTTCCGTGCTGTATGATAATTGAAACAAGTGTGATATATACACCTGGGGCTCCAGTGAAAATGTCAGCCAAATTTAAAATGGTTACAAAGAACTGCCAATTCCCTTGAAGAACAACCCACTTGTATTAAACAGCGAGATTCCACTCATTAACCAACAAGGAACTGAAGAGGAACTCACCTCTGACTGAGTCTGTACTGTGACACTTTCATCATCACTCATCTCTGAAACAATAGATCAGTCAGTCAGCTAGTCAACTAAACATGCAATGGTTACTGTCAACAAGTTTGCAATCCAACAGTGATAGCCTGATTTAAAACTATATAGTTGTTTATCTCAAATCCTCTTGGGACAATCAGCATTGGTTTCTGTTTCTGGTGAAGAGATTAATTCTCAACATGCACAAGAATATATCATGAGGTTCAGAACCTGTACTGAGGTTGGGTTCAATCCAAAACATGCTTGTACATTCTGTTAACCTTCCCATCGTGAATTGGGGAGCTGTGCTGTTAATTTCTCTGCCTTTAAAATCAGGAAATGTCATCCCTCCCTCTGCCTCCACAGTTCCTCCAGCAGTTTGTTTTTTGCTCCAGATTTCAGCATCTGGTTTCAAAACTTCCCACAAATCACTTCTTTGACCAAGCTTTCGAACATTTGACCTGATATCAGCTTTCGTTATTTGCTTTGATACCATTCTGTGAAATATCTTGACATACTTTGACTTAGAAGTCACGAACATATGCAGAAGTCATGACAAAAGCAAAGACAGGATAGAAGATTAACTTTTAACAGCATATAGGTCTATCATTTCCAATGCAGTTCTAGCCTAAGTCAATTAAGTTCAAGTTCAAGTTTGCGTTTATTGTCACTTAACCAATTGAGGTACAGTGAAATTTGAGTCACCATACAGCCATACTAAGTGAAAAGTAATTCACACAGCTACATAAAATAAAATGTAACATAATGATCCACCACAGTGGAATCAACATTCCTCACTGTGATGGAAGGCAATAAAGTTCAGTCACCTTCCTCCTTAATGCTCATTAAACTCAGAAAATATTAATGCTCATTCGACCTTCATTTTTAATGTAGGGTAAGTTGGCAGTGGATGATGGATAGCATTCATCCCAACTCTGAGCTGCAAATAAACTCACCTTTGGGCAAGTAAAATATTTTATTGTATAGGAAAGAACTGCAGATGCTGGTATAAATCGATGGTAGACACGAAATGCTGGAGTAACTCAGCGGGACAGGCAACATCTCTGTAGAGAAGGAATGGGTGACGTTTTGGGTTGAGACCCTTCAGAGTCTCGACCGGAAACGTCACCCTTTTCTTCTCTCCAGAGATGCTGCCTGTCCCGCTGAGTTACTCCAGCATCTTGTGTCTACCTTAAAATATTTTATGAATCTTTCTCAGAACGTGAACTTACTTGCATCAGGAGGAGGGGTGTTGGTTTCTGAGGCTGCCTGAGGGTCAGCACTGGTGCCAGGAGCATTCTGCTCTTTCCTAGGCAGGCCAAGGAGAAAGATAATGTGAGGCAATAACATATTGGAAGACAACAAGCATATAAAGCAGACCATTTCAAATTACATCATTTGCACCAGTGTCACCATCAAGCATCAAGAGAAGAGTCATATGCACTGGTTTTATGAAATTCTTACTTATTGCAGCTTTATAGGCACATCAGATGCAACAACAACGTACAATAAATTATCCGTTATTCTCAGTAAGCTTGAAGGTGATGGTGCAAAGAGCAGAACACGTAGAGCAACCATGGTAGTGCAGAGTCAGCAGTAGTTCGGTGCTGAAGCAGGGTTGCTGTTAAGGTTTTGCAGGCAGTTCAACAACCTGATAGTTGCTGGGAAGAGGCTGATCATGAACCTACTGGTCAGTTGAAAAATGGAAAATGCTGTAGCATACATGTGAGTGCCCTAGTTTCCTGAGTTGAAACTGATTATGTTGTTGAACATAACCGAGTTGTAGTCGATGGACAACATGACATATGTGTTCCTATTGTTCCAATGGTCCAGCAGAATGTGAGAGCAAGCAAAATCACATCTGTGGCCAGCCCATCCTCTTGTGGGGGTGGGTCCACATCATTACTGAGGCAGCAATTCATTTGTGTCATCACCAACCTCCTGAATGAAGCTCCCGATGCAATCATAAAGAAAGCACATCAGTGCCTCTACATCCTGAGAAGACTACGGAGAGTCGGTATGTCAAAGAGGACTCTCTCGAACTTCTACAGGTGCACAGTAGAGAGCATGCTGACTGGTTGCATCGTGTCTTGGTTCGGCAATCTGAGGGTCCAGGAGCGGAAAAGAATGCAGAAAGTTGTAACCACTGCTCAGTCCATCACCGGCTCTGACCTCCCCACCATCGAAGGGATCTATCATAGTCGCTGCCTATAAAAGGCAGCCAGCATCATCAAGGACCCACACCATCCTGGCCACGCACTCATCTCGCCACTACCATTGGGCGGAAGGTACAGGAGCCTGAAATCTGTCACATCCAGGTTCAGGAACAGCTTCTTCCCCACAGCCATCAGGCTATTAAACTCGCCAACAAACAGACTCTGAACTCTAATAGCCTATTGCACTTCATCTTCATCAGGAATTGAGTGAAATCCAGGTTAGTCGGGAAGTGGTTTTGGGTAAATTGAATGGATTAAAGGCCGATAAATCCCCAGGGCCAGATAGGCTGCATCACAGAGTACTTAAGGAAGTAGCTCCAGAAATAGTGGATGCATTAGTAATAATCTTTCAAAACTCTTTTAGATTCTGGAGTAGTTCCTGAGGATTGGCGGGTAGCAAACGTAACCCCACTTTTTAAGAAGGGAGGGAGAGAGAAAATGGGGAATTACAGACCAGTTAGTCTAACATCGGTAGTGGGGGGAAACTGCTAGAGTCAGTTATTAAAGATGGGATAGCAGCACATTTGGAAAGTGGTGAAATCATTGGACAAAGTCAGCATGGATTTACTAAAGGTAAATCATGTCTGACGAATCTTATATAATTTTTCGAGGATGTAACTAGTAGCGTGGATAGGGGAGAACCAGTGGATGTGGTGTATCTGGACTTCCAGAAGGCTTTCGACAAGGTTCCACATAAGAGATTAGTATACAAACTTAAAGCACATGGCATTGGGGGTTCAGTATTGATGTGGATAGAGAACTGGCTGGCAAACAGGAAGCAAAGAGTAGGAGTAAACGGGTCCTTTTCACAATGGCAGGCAGTGACTAGTGGGGTACCGCAAGGCTCAGTGCTGGGACCCCAGCTATTTACAATATATATTAATGATCTGGATGAGGGAATTGAAGGCAATATCTCCAAGTTTGCGGATGACACTAAGCTGGGGGGCAGTGTTAGCTGTGAGGAGGATGCTAGGAGATTGCAAGGTGACTTGGATAGGCTGGGTGAGTGGGCAAATGTTTGGCAGATGCAGTATAATGTGGATAAATGTGAGGTTATCCATTTTGGTGGCAAAAACAGGAAAGCAGACTATTATCTAAATGGTGGCCGACTAGGAAAAGGGGAGATGCAGCGAGACCTGGGTGTCATGGTACACCAGTCATTGAAAGTAGGCATGCAGGTGCAGCAGGCAGTGAAGAAAGCGAATGGTATGTTAGCTTTCATAGCAAAAGGATTTGAGTATAGGAGCTGGAGGTTCTACTGCAGTTGTACAGGGTCTTGGTGAGACCACACCTGGAGTATTGCGTACAGTTTTGGTCTCCAAATCTGAGGAAGGACATTATTGCCATAGAGGGAGTGCAGAGAAGGTTCACCAGACTGATTCCTGGGATGTCAGGACTGTCTTATGAAGAAAGACTGGATAGACTTGGTTTATACTCTCTAGAATTTAGGAGATTGAGAGGGGATCTTATAGAAACTTACAAAATTCTTAAGGGGTTGGACAGGCTAGATGCAGGAAGATTGCTCCCGATGTTGGGGAAGTCCAGGACAAGGGGTCACAGCTTAAGGATAAGGGGGAAATCCTTTAAAACCGAGATGAGAAGAACTTTTTAACACACAGAGAGTGGTGAATCTCTGGAACTCTCTGCCACAGAGGGTAGTCGAGGCCAGTTCATTGGCTATATTTAAGAGGGAGTTAGATGTGGCCCTTGTGGCTAAAGGGATCAGAGGGTATGGAGAGAAGGCAGGTACGGGATACTGAGTTGGATGATCAGCCATGATCATATTGAATGGCGGTGCAGGCTCGAAGGGCGGAATGGCCTACTCCTGCACCTAATTTCTATGTTTCTATGTTTCTATCTGCTTATTTATGTGTATATTGAAGTAAACTGTTCTGTATTTTTGTTTACAATATTCTGTTGTGCTGCAGCAAAGCAAGAATTTCATTATCCTATCTGGGACACATGACAATAAACTCTCTTGACTTGACTTGGCCACAATGGACATGAGTGTCATTGGTCGGCAGTCAGAATAATACAACATGAAAACAGGCCCTTCAGTCCAACTCGTCTGTGCCGTCCCAAGTTGATTAACCAAGCCAGTCCTAATTTCCTCCCTCACTTTACACCAATACCCTGGGTTCTCGTTGGAGGTTACATAGCAATCTCTATTGTGAATATTAAAGAACGGCAGGTAATAATTATCATCACTGCTCCATAATATGGTGCAAAACCATAGGATTCTTGTTATCACCTCAATACAAAAGCTTACTCTGCTTTATGCACCAAAACACAATCTACTAGAGTATCTATAGAGTATCCATTACTCAGACACATTGAATATTAATTCTGCCTGATGTTTGTTTTCCTGAAGGGTAATGCCGATATCCACTGACAAATCTGGGATTGATGCACAATCTATACCAGTCAGAAGGGTCTCGACCCAAAACGTCACCCATTCCTTCTCTCCAGAAATGCTGCCTGTCCCATTGAGTTACTCCAGCATTTTGTGTCTATCTTCACAATCTATACCTGTCAGGCTAAATTGTTCCAGATCTGCTCTTCAGATACTTACTGTACCGCAGTAGCAGCTTGGCTCGGTAACTGTTCTTTCTGATCCTATTTAAACAAAAAATAAACAACTTTTAGTATTTTTCAGTTTCATTTTGTCATCCTGCCATGCTAAAGACTGAAGCAGCAAGTAGTTCCCTACTAAAAGACTAACAGGGAGAGCACATAAAAGATAAATTATCTCAGCCAAAAACGGTTGCTTTTGGGTAAATAGCAATCAAATTCTCAGTCCCCACTGGAGACACAGGAGAATTTGTTGGATCTGGAGCAAATTAAACTGCTGGAGGGACCTAGTGGGTCAAGCAGCACCTGGAGGCAAAAGTCCACAGATTCTGCTTGACCTGTCCTGTTTGTCCAGCATTTTATTTTGCTCTCAGTCCCCATTGATTTTCAGGTTTATTCCCCAGTGAAATGAACACCATTTCCAAGAGGATTCAAAGTTTCAGTTCAGTTCAGTCATGTGTTTAGGTACAGCAAAAAGTGTTTGTTGTGTGCTAATCGCAGATATAGAGTCTAAGAGCAATGCTGCGCAAAAAAAAAGTTGGCAAACTAGACTGGTCCCATTTCATTGCATTTACACCTTCCTATCCACCAAACAGTGCAAAGGAGTGTTAAACATTGGCAATGTACCCACCATCACGTCCTCTGGAAGCTTGTTCCATATATCCACCTTCCTCTGTGATAGAAAGTTGTCCCTCAGATCCCTTTAAATCATCTCCCTCTCATCTTAAAATGATGCCCTCTGGTTTTACGCTCCCCTGCCCTGGGATAAAGACTGTGACCATCTGCCTATCTATGCTCCAATACTTCTGATGAAAGATTTGAAATGTAACTGGAGAACATGGATAGGTGACGTATTAAGGTCATAAGTAATATGAGCGGAATCAGGCCATTCGGCCCATCAAGTCTACTCCGCCATTCAATCATGCCTTATCTATCTCTCCCTCCTAACCCCTTTCTCCTGCTTTCTCCCCAGAACCCCTGACGCACGTACTAATTAAAAATCTATCTATCTCTGCTTTAAAAATATCCACTGACTTGGCCTCCCCAGCCTTCTGTGGCAAAAAATTCCACAGATTCACCACCCTCTGACTAAAGAAATCCCTTTTCACTCCTTCCTAAAGCAACGTCCTTTAATTCTGAGGCTATGACCCGACTTAATTCTGAGTCCTAGACTCTCCCACTAATGGAAACATCCCCTCTACATCCACTCCATCCAAGCCTTTCACTATTCTGTATGTTTCAATGAGATCCCTCCCCTCATCCTTCTAAACTCCATCGAGTACAGGCCCAGTGCCGTCAAACGATCATCATAAATAAGTTAACCCACCCAATCCTGGGATCGTTCTTGTAAACCTCCTCTGGACCCTCTCCAGGTCCAGTACACCCTTCCTCAGATATGGTGCCCAAAATTGCTCACAATATTCCAAATGTGGCCTGACCAGCGCCTTACAGTCCAACTCTGTTTTTGTATTCTAGCCCTCTTGAAATTAATGCTAGCATTGCGTTTGTTTTCTTCACTACTGCCATAGAAACACAAACTTTCTCCCACGTTCTAAAGATGTCTCAGCTGCCCTATTTGAGCAGAGTTCTGAAGATGCAAGTGGCCATCTAACTCAGGACTTCCTCAACTTTCACACAGGCTCTATGGATACCAACACAAGGCCTGCTCTCACTCCCTCCTAGAGAAAAGCAACCAGCTCACCACCTACCGGTTTAGGAATTTCCTTCTTCTGTCCCAGTAACACCATGGTCACCTGCCGGCGATTGATCTCCGCTGGTGTGATGCTGTAGAACTCCACCACTGCCACTGCAGCCTCTTTATACACCATCTCCAGGAAAGCCTATTTTTGACCAAAAAAAAGGACATTCAATAGACAATGGACAATAGGTGTAGGAGTAGGCCATTCGGCCCTTCAAACCATCAACAACATAGCACAGGGCTTAGTACTTAGTAAGTAAGTAAACTTAGAAGCACTCCACTTCCACTAGTCCTTTCTTCTTAAATCATACAGCATGGAAACAGGCCCTTTGGTCCAACTTATCCATGACAAGCATGATGTCCCATCTAAACCAGTCCCATTTGCTCACGTTTGTCCCATCTCTCTCGAAACCATTCCTATCCATGTACCTGCCAAATGCCTTTTAAATGTTATTTTACTCATCTTCTATATTTCTCTTCACAATCTTTAAATCCGCCAAATCCAAGCTTCAACCAACCTCCACCCAGGCCATCACACACAGACTTTCCACTGTGGACTATCTCTACATTTCACACTGCCTTAAGAAAGGACAATGTTCAAGGTAAGACCATAAGACCAAGTTAAGATGTACAATTAACTTTGAACTTGAAGGTTGGAAGTAGGTGCCCGAGACGAGGCTACACCTGTCTACTGCCCCGGTGTAATCTACTATTCTTACATGCTTGTACTTCAGTTTGATTGTGACTATGTATAATAAGATCAACGTATAGTATGCAAAAGGAATTTCACTGTATATAGGTACATGTGACAACAAAGCACTATTGAATAGCCAACATCATCAAGCCCCTTTCCCGTCCAAGTCATTCCTTCTTCTTCCCACTCCAGTTGGACAGAAGATACAGAAGGTAGAAAGTGCACTCCACCACCCAGGTGTAGCTTCTCCTCTGTTACCAGGCCTTTGAATGGTCCTTCCATAAGTTAGGCTATAGTTCATTCTCCATCCTACATTATTAGGGGACTATTCATCTGAAGTGTTATGCTACAATGCTGAGAACTGTATTCTGCCCTTAGGTGTTGTTCTCTTTTGTACTGGAGTCTGGCTTGATTGTATTCATGCAGAGTGGTATCTGATTTGATTGGATAGTACTCAAACAAAAGCTTGTTACTGTTTTCCACAGTGACAATAATAAACCTAAACCTGAGCACTTTATTGTTTAAGAATGAGGCGTTCCCACGTTGAAATGCCTTTTTCACAACTTAACATGATATATTTAGCAAGAACAAACTGAGAGAATGAGTAGTGTGGAACAAATAGACTCTATCTCAAAATAAGGGGGAGACATTTAAGATTGAAATAACAAAATAGCTCATCATTCAGAGGGTGGTTAAGCTTTGGAATTCTCTCTTCCAGAAAGCAGTGGAAGCTCAGACAACAAATTCATTCAAAGCAGAGATCCATAAATATCAGGATATCACAGGAATCAAGGGGATTGTGCAGGAAAATGGCATTGGTATTGGTTTATTATTGTGACTGAAGAAGGGTCTCGACTCGAAACGTCCTTCTCTCCAGAGATGCTGCTTGACCAGCTGAGTCACTCCAGCATTTTGTGTCTACAGAGATTAAATACTTTTTGCATCCTATCTGGGATAATCATACCACACGAGTACATCAGGCAGAGCAAATGAGAAAATAAACAGAAGCATGGAGTTGTGAGTCTGTGGAATTCTCTGCCTCAGAGGGCGGTGGAGGCAGGTTCTCTGGAAACTTTCAAGAGAGAGCTAGATAGGGCTCTTGAAGATAACAGGGATATGGGGAGAAGGCAGGAACGGGGTACTGATTGGGGATGATCAGCCATGATCACATTGAATGGCGGTGCTGGCTTGAAGGGCCGTAAGGCCTACTCCTGCACCTATTGTCTATTGACACGATAGATAGCCAGTGTCAGTTACCTATGCTGTCTAAAACTAGAGGGCATGTGTTTAAGACGAGAAGGAGAGAGTGTACAGGGGATCTGAGAGTTGATGTTGTCACATTTAATAGTTGATATCTGGAATGAGCTGACAGAGGTGATAACAGAAGCAGAAATAGTAACAACATTTAAGAGGCATCTGGACACATGCAAGTCACAGAAGGATATGGAATTATTGCAGACATATGATTTGTGTAGATAGGCATGATAGAAACATAGAAAAATAGGTGCAGGAGTAGGCCATTCGGCCCTTCGAACCAGCACCTTCGAACCAGCACCGCCAGCCAACCTGCCCACACTAGCCGCAGGAACATTGATCGTCCCGTCAGGGGAGCTTCGATCGCCAGCTGCGGGAGCTTCAATCGCCCCGACTCCCCCAACCGGATGGTTTGACTCCCCCAACCGCGGGATAAAAGGAGGAAAAAAGATAGGACTTTATTGCCTTCCATCACAGTGGGGAATGTGTGTCTTGTGTGTCTTGTTGCTTTTTTTGGTATTCTTTTTGGTATGTTGCCAAATACTTCACTAATAAATTATTATTATTATGATGATGTCCCATCTACACTAGTCCCACCTGCCTGCATTTGGCCCATATCCCCTTAAACCTGTCCTATCCTTGTGCCTGTCTAAATGTTTCTTACATGCTGCGATAGTACCTGACTCTACCTCCTCTGGCAGCTCGCTCCATACACCCACCACCCTTTGTGTGAAAACGTTACCCCGGCAGGTTCCTATTAAATCTTTTTCCCTTCACCTTAAACCTGCGTCCTCTGGTTCTTGAGAAGAGGGAACATCAGTTGTGAACCTGAAGAATGCATTGACACGTGCACCAAGGTACAGTGAAAAGCTTTGTTTGCATGATATCTACAGATCAGATAATATTATACATAAATACAATCAAGCCAAGCTCAAGTACCAAAGGTGGAGTAAAGAGAAAGTTAGCAGAGTGCAGAATATCATTCCTCGGCATTGTAGCGTAACAGTTCCAGAGGCAATTTCCAATTTCTGCAATGAGGCCAGCGAGGAAATCAGGACTGTGCTCAGTGCATGGAAGGATAGTTTAGAAGTTTGATGACACCAGTCCTCGAGTCATAAGGTCATAAGTGATAGGAGTGGGATTAGGCCATTCGGCCCATCAAGCCTACTTCGCCATTCAATCATGGCTGATCTAACCCCATTCTCTTGCCTTCTCCCCATAACCCCTGACACCCGTACTAATCAAGAATCTATCTATCTCTGCCATAAACATATCCATTGACTTGGTCTTCACAGCCATCTGTAGCAATGAATTCCAGATTCACCACCCTCTGACTAAAGAAATTCCTTCTCATCTCTTTCCAAAAGGAATGTCTTTTAATTCAGATTCAGATTCAGAAAACTTTATTGTCTGTCGTAACAGAAAATCTTCTTTTGCGTGGCTCAACATACAAACAGGACAATACAACACAGATTTCTGCGAGCACACACCGTGTGTATAGATCTTAAAAGCAAGTATAAGGATTAAAAACTAAAAATAGACAAGATGAAAGTTGTGGATACGTGTAAAGTGACAGTGCGTCAGGGTTAATTTGTCCATTGTTCATTTTTTATTTAAGCTGTTTATGGCAATGGGTATGAATGAGTTTTTGTGGGTGTTTTTCTTAGATAGGGGGACTTTATATCGGCGGCCTGATGGCAGAAGTTGGAAGGACTTGTGCAGGGGGGTGGGTGGGATCCTGTGTAATGAGGTTGGCTTTCCTTTTAACTGCCTGGGTGTGAAGTACTGATAATTGATTCTTGATAATTGATAATTCTGAGGCTATGACCTCTAGTCCTAGAATCTCCCACTATGGAAACATCCTCTCCACACAAAGTTAATTCCCGGTTTGGCGGGACTGTCATATGCTGAGAGAACGGAGCGGCTGGGCTTGTACACTCTGGAATTTAGAAGGATGAGAGGGGAACGTATTGAAACATATAAGATTATTAAGGGTTTGGACACGCTAGAGGCAGGAAACATGTTCCCGATGTTGGAGGAGTCCAGAACCGGGGGCCACAGTTTAAGAATAAGGGGTAAGGCATTTAGAACGGAGATGAGGAAACTTTTTCACACAGAGAGTTGTGAATTTGTGGAATTTTCTGCCACAGAAGGCAGTGGAGGCAAATTCACTGGATGAATTTAAAAGAGAGTTAGATAGAGCTCTAGGAACCAGCAGAATCAAGGGATATGGGGATAAGATTGTGGAAGATCAGCCATGATTACATTGAATGGCCTACTCCTGCACATATTGTCTATTGTCACTCTAAGCCGTTCACAATTGTGTATGTTTTAATGAGGTCCCCCCTCATTCTTCTGAACTCCATCGAGTACAGGCCCAGTGCCGACAAACGCTCATCATATGTTAACCCACTTATTCCTCGGATCATTCTTGTAAATCTCCTCTGGACCTTCTCCACGGCCAGCACATCCTTCCTCAGATATAGTGTGCAAGTTGCTCACAGTATTCCCAATGCAGCCTGACCAGCACCTTGTAGAGCCACAGCATCCTTGTTTTTGTATACAAGCCCACTCAAAATGAATGTTAGCATTACATTTGCCTTCTTTACTAAACTTGCAGATTAACGTTTTGGGAATCCTGCACCAACACTCCCAAGTCCCTTTGCACTTCCGATTTCTGGATTCTCTCCCCATTTAGAAAATAGTCTACGCCTTTATTCCTACTACCAAAATGCATGACTCCACACTTTGCTACACTATATTCCCTCTGCCACTTCTCTGTCCACTCTCCCAACCTGTCCAAGTCCTTCTGCAGAGTCAGTGCTTTCTCTACACTACCTGCCCCTCCACCTATATTCATATCATCCACAAACTTGGCCACAAAGCCTCCAATCCCCTTGTCCAAATCATTAATATACAACGTGAAGAGTAGCGGCCCCATAGCCAACATTTGCGGAACTCCTTTAGTGACTGGCAGCCAACCAGAACCCCCCCCCCCCCCCTATACTGCCAAGCTTTATGTCTTCTGCCATCCAGCCAACCTGCTCCGGTGGGTCAGGTGATAAGCACTTTCAAACTTTTGTATTTTCTGCCCGATAGAAACGGCAATGCGACTTTCACATTCTTTTCTCAATTTCCGACGCAACTTTACCTCATTTTTGGAGCGCACCAACTTAATGCCAGTGAGTTTTCCGAAAGGCTGGGTCAGTTTTGAGATGTCTTCTTCAGTATAACCATCAAGTGGCAGGTCAGTGATGTGAACCACACGCCCACTCTTCCTCATTTCATTCATCTTTGGAAAACAACACAACAGTCAGCTCCAACGGAAATAACAGGAACACTGCCCTCCCTCCATTGCCAATCCATAGTCCCCAGCATGTTCAGTTATCAGTTTCCGGACAGAGAGAGATAAGTTCAT
Organism: Malacoraja senta; assembly: GCA_038087875.1. NCBI lineage: Eukaryota > Metazoa > Chordata > Chondrichthyes > Rajiformes > Rajidae > Malacoraja > Malacoraja senta. The sequence continues at coordinate 87,429 of JAXLNO010005922.1, forward strand.
AAATCGTAGGAACAGAATTAGGCCGATCGGCCCATCAAGTCTACTAGGCCATTCAATCATGGCTGTTCTATCTCTCCCTCCAAACCCCATTCTCCTCCTTCCCCCCACAACTCCTGAGACCCGTACAAATGAAGAATATCTATTTAAACAAATATCCATTGACTTGGTCCCCACATGCGTCAGTGGCAATGAATTCCATTGATTCACCACCCTCTGCCCAGGAAATTCCTCGTCTCCTCTCCAAAGGTATGTCCTTTTATTCAGAATAACTGATGTGCGGAGACCATACAGAAGCAACACTAGACGGTAATTGCCATGGGCTAGCCTCGACAATTCTGCAGTAAGTAAAGAGGTGGCACTCACCTGCTGGGCATCAGCCTCCTGTTGAGCAGTAGCTTTCTCCGCCGCGGCAGCAGCAGCAGCAGCACCTGCAGACACAACATGGATAGAGAATTGGTTGGCAGACAGGAAACAAAGAGTAGGAATAAACGCGTCGCTGTCAGAATGGCAGGCAGTGGTGAGTGGAGTGCCGCAAGGCTCGGTGCTGGGACCGCAACTATTTACAATATATATTAATGATTTAGATGATAGGATTAAAAGTAAATTTGCAGTTGACACAAAAGCTGGGTGGCAGTGTGAACTGCGAAGAGGATGCTAGGAGGTTGCAGGATGAGTTGGACAGTTTGAGTGAGTGGGCAGATGCATGGCAGATGCAGTATAATGTAGATAAATGTGAGGTTATCCACTTTGGCGGCAAGAACAAGGAGGCAGATTATTATCTCAATGGTGTCAAATTAGGAAAAAGTGAAGTGCAACGAAACCTACGTGTCCTTGTACACCAGTCACTGAAAGTAAACATGCAGATACAGCAGGCAGTGAAGAAAGCTAATGGCATGTTGGCCTTCATAACGAGAGGATTTGAGTATAGGAATAAAGAGATCCTTCTGCAGTTGTACAGGGCGCTGGTGAGACCACATCTGGAGTAGTGTGTGCAGTTTTGGCCTATTAATTTGAGGAAGGACAACCTTGCTATTGAGGCAGTGCAGCGTAGGTTTACCAGGTTAACCCCCGGGATGGCAGGTCTCTCATATGAGGAAAGATTGGAAAAACTGGGCTTGTATTCACTCGAATTTAGAAGAATGAAACGGGATCTTATTGAAACGTATAAAATTATAAAAGGACTTGACAAGCTAGATGCAGGAAAAATGTTCCCAATGTTGGGGGAGTCCAGAACCATGGGGCCACAATCTAAGAATAAAGGGGAGGCAATTTAAAACTGAGATTTTTCACCCAGAGTTGTGAATTTGTGGAATTCTCTGCCACAGAAGGCAGTAGAGGCCAACTCACTGGTTGAATTTAAAAGAGAGTTAGATCGAGCTCTAGAGGCTAGCGGAATCAAGGGATATGGGGAGAAGGCAGGCACGGGTTACTTAAGTTTAGTTTAGAGATACAGCGCGGAAACAAGCACTTCGGCCCACCGGATCCACGCCGACCAGCGATCCCCGAACATTAATACTATCCTACACACACACACACACAAGGGACAATTTTTACATTTACCAAGCCAATTAACCGACAGACCTTTACGTCTTTGGAATGTGGAAGGAAACGGAAGATTTCGGAGAAAACCCATGCAGGTCATGGGGAGAATAAACAAACTCTGTACAGTCGGGATTGAATACGGGTCTCCGGCGCTGTTAGGTGGCAACCCTACCGCTGCACCTCCGTGACCGCCCTGATTGTGGATGATCAGCCATGATCACAATGAATGGCAGTGCTGGCTCGTACGCCCAAATGGCCTCCTCCTGCACCTGTTGTCTATGTTTCTATAACACAGTGAGCATCAACATCAACTGCTCATAACCATCAGCAAATTACCAAACTAGAGTATGTCATCCCTACAGTTTACTCTGTTTCCCTTTCCCCAGAAGATGCCCGACCTAATGTTTCCCTTTTATTTTTTATTCAGATTTTGTTTTTGTTGCACAAAACATTAATCCCTTTATCATGTATCTGTACACTGTGGATAGCTCGATTGTAATCATGTATAGTATTTCTGCTGACTGGATAGCACGCAATAAAAGTTTTTCACTGTACCTCGGTACACATGACAATAAACTAAACTAGATTTCCTGACTTTTTTTTTGATTTTCTGGATACAATAAAAGGTGTTGGTGTTTAGAGGGACCTGGATTTCCTTGTGGGATCATAGAAAATTAACATAATTAGAAAGGTGACAAGTATACTGGTCTTTATCAGACGAGGAAAGACGCAAAGGTAAAGTTGGATTACAGACATTTTGCAAGGATTGGTGAAATTGGGCCGAGAATGCAACCGCACATCTGACCTTGAGTATAAGAGCAGGGAGGTTCTACTGCAGTTGTACAGGGTCTTGGTGAGACCACACCTGGAGTATTGCGTACAGTTTTGGTCTCCTAATCTGAGGAAAGACATTCTTGCCATAGAGGGAGTACAGAGAAGGTTCACCAGACTGATTCCTGGGATGGCAGGACTTTCATATGAAGAAAGACTGGATAGACTCGGTTTGTACTCGCTAGAATTTAGAAGATTGAGGGGGGATCTTATAGAAACTTACAAAATTCTTAAGGGGTTGGACAGGCTAGATGCAGGAAGATTGTTCCCGATGTTGGGGAAGTCCAGAACAAGGGGTCACAGTTTAAGGATAAGGGGGAAGTATTTTAGGACCGAGATGAGAAAATTATTTTTCACACAGAGTGGTGAATCTGTGGAATTCTCTGCCACAGAAGGTAGTTGAGGCCAGTTCATTGGCTATACTTAAGAGGGAGTTAGATGTGGCCCTTGTGGCTGAAGGGATCAGGGAGTATGGAGAGAAGGCAGGTACAGGATACTGAGTTGGATGATTAGCCAAGATCATATTGAATGGCGGTGCAGGCTCGAAGGGTCGAATGGCCTACTCCTGCACCTATTTTCTATGTTTCTTACTTACGGGGATACTTGTGACAGCAGCGCAGAGGTTTTGTGATCGATTCCCAGATGGTGAGTTGCCTTACCAAAAGGCACCTTTGCACTCATGACCATAATAAATGAAACCAAAGAATGTTGGCTAGATTAGGGGATATTAGCTACAGGGAGCAGTTGAACAGGCTTGGATTCTTTTTCTGGAACGCTAGAGGTTGCGGGAGACCTGAAAGAAGTATATAAAATTATGATAGGCATAGATAGGATAGACAGAACCTTTCTCCCAGAATGGAAAAACCCAATACTAGATGTCATAGCTTTAAGTTCATAAGTGATAGGAGCAGAATTAGGCCATTCGGCCCATTGTCTACTCCACCATTTAATCATGGCTGATTTACCTCTCCTCCTTAACCCCATTCTCCTGCCTTCATAACCCCATAACCTCTGACACCAGTACTAATCAAGAATCTATATATGCCTTAAAAATATCCATTAACGGCCGCCACAGCCTTCTGTGGCTATTAATTCCACAGATTCACCACCCTCTGACTAAAGGTGAGAGTGGGGAAGTTTAAAGGAGATGTGCGGGGCAAGTTTTTTTACACATAGCGTGGTGAATGTCTGGAATGCGCTGTTGGGGGTGGTGATTAGGGCAGATACGATATTGGCAATTCAGAGGCTTTTGGATAGGCATATGGATATGCAAGGAATGGAGCGGATATGGACTATGTGCATGTAGATAAGAGATGATCTTGGCATTATGTTCGGCAGACATTGCTGGCTGAAGGGCCTGTTCTTGTGCTGTACTGTTCTATGTTCTGAGACCTGAGAGAAATATATGTATAAAGTATAAAGTCCATGAGAAAGAAGGTGAGTGACAGGGAAAGACAGTTTAAGAAGAGCGCCAAGACCCGGTCCGAGTCGCAGTCCTTACGTGGAGCTCGGAGAAGTAGCAAGCAGAAGCAGAGAGAAGAGACTATTGGCTTCAAAGTCCGTGAGAAAGAAGGTGAGTGACAGGGAAAGACAGTTTAAAAAGAGCACCAGATTCAGGTAATTTACTAATTAGCCCTAAAGTAGTTAATTAGGTAAGAGATTAAAAAGAAGTGTAGCTGTAGCAGACAACCTTGGTGAGTAAAGTGAGAGTCTTTGGCTCAAGAGTCTTCGGCGAGGAGTCTGAGGCAAGAAAGCTACACTTGATCTAAATTTGTGATTTTTGCCCACTGAAGAAATGGCAGACAAGATAGTGCAGTGTGTTTCCTGCAGGATGTGGGAAGTCAGGGACACTGCTGGAAACCACACCTGCAAAAAATTGTGTCCAGCTGCAGCTCCTAAATGAACGCGTTGGGAAATGGAGCAGCATTTGAATGACCTCAAGGTCACCTGGGAAAACGAGAATTTCCTGGACAGAACCTACAGTGAGGTTGTCACACCAAGGATACAGGAAGAGCGAAGGTGGGTGACTGTGAGAAAGAGGAGTAAAGTGCAGGAGACTCCGGTGGCTGTACCAAATGAAAACAGGTACACCCTCTTAGAAGTGGACGACACAAGATTTGAGTGGTCGCCAGGGCTGTGATTCCAACCCTGGTGCTTCAGCTCAACGGGGAAGAGTGACGTCAGTCAGAGCCATAGTGGTGGGAGACTCCATTGTCAGAGGTGTGGACAGGAGATTCTGCGGCAGCAGGCGAGGCTCCAGGATGGTGTGTTGCCTCCCTGGTGCCAGGGTCCAGGACGTCCCGGAGCGGCTGCATGGCATCCGCAAGAGTGAAGGGGAGCAGCCGGAGGTTGTTGTGCATGTTGGCACGAATGATATAGGTCGGAAGAGGAAGGAGGTTCTGCAACACGAGTTTATAGAATTGGGCAGAAGACTGAAAAGCAAGATCTGCAGGGTAGTGATCTCAGGATTGTTTCTAGTACCTCGTGCTAGTGAATGTAAGAATAGGAAAATAGAAGATATGAATGTATGGCTGAGGAGGTGGTGCATGGGGCAGGGATTCAGATTTCTGGATCATTGGAATCTCTTCCGGGGCAGGGGGTTGAAAGAGTTAAATGAAGTAGTAAGTTACAAGATGGAGTCTGCTGTAGATTTAGAAGTCACAAAATGGATGCAAAATGGATGCAAAATGGATGCCCTCCAAACACTAGCAAGATTTTAGATATTTTGCCTTTCAATAAAAACACTAGCTAGATATCCGCACAAGAACACTAGATGTTTTGCCTTTCTTCTATTACACTAGCACAAAAACACCAGGTGTCTTGTCTTGTAATAAACACTAGCGAGATTTCAGCACAAGAACACTAGATATTTTGCTCTTCTGATATAAACATTCAGAAAGATGTAGACATTGAATCAACAAGGTCAAAAAACAAGGCCGCTTGAATCTGCAAAAATAAGAAACGGCTTCTGAGCAAACCATATATGGGGAACTGAAGGAAATTCACATTAGACAGGAAATGGTGTTGGGTATACTGATGGGACTGAAGGCTGATAAATCCAGAGGACCCGATGGTCAGCATCCCTGGGTACTTAAGGAAATTAGAAATTGTAGACGCATTGGTGATCATTTTACAATGTTCTATAAATTCAGGATCAGTTCCTGTAGATTGGAGGGTAGTTATCCCACTTTTTAAGAGGGGTGGGAGAGAGAAAACGGGGAATTATAGACCAGTTAGCCTGACATCGGTGGTGGGGAAGATGCTGGAGTCAATCATAAAGCATTAAATAGCAGCACATTTGGATAGCAGTAGCAGGATCGGTCCAAGTCAGCATGGATTTACCAAGGGGAAATCATGGTTGAATAATCTGGAATTTTTTGAGGATGTAACTAGGAAAATGGACAAGGGAGAGTCAGTAGATATAGTGTACCTGGACTTTCAGAAAGCATTTGATAATGTCCTACATAGGAGATTAGTTGGCAAAATTAGAGCACATGGTATTGCAGGTAGGGTGCTGACATGAGCTCGTGCTCATCAGGTGCTCTATGTTCTATTTCTGTATCTATTTACTTCCTTATGAAATTAATTACAACAAGAATTTCTGGAACGGCTCAATTCCAATCTTTCTCATCATAAAAATGAGGTGTAAACAACTTGCCACCATCTGCTGAATGCTTTGAAGTTCACAGTGGGAAAGGCATAGAATCATACAACATATTGGTGGGGGACACCAACAACATTGCCCGGCCAGGTCAACCATCCAACTCCAACCCAGTGGCACCACCAGGACACCCAGACTTTTACGGCCAAGTTAACACTCTACATTAACAACTTTGGGTGTGAATCAAACAAATGGCGCCAGAACATGGCCATTCTTGTGTACTGCCTCAGTGTAATCTACTATCCCTACACTCTTGCACTTGAGTATGATCATAGTAACATTTTGATTGAACTGATTGCAAGAAAGAAATATCACTGCACCTAGTTACACTTTGACAATAAATTACGGATACAGGCCCAACTTGCCCATGCCGACCAAGGTGTTCCATCTAAGCTAGTCCCATTTGCTCATCTGATGCAATGTTTTCTTGTCTTGCTAAGACAGTACTGATGGATATTGAACTCAGATTACCCAGTCAGACTTGGCAATGTCAAACAAATTGCGTGAGAAGGGTGCTACAATACCTGCACTGCCCTTGCCTCCAGCAAAGGGCTTGCCGGTGGCAGCAGGTCGCTTCATTGTCTTCTGATTTGGAGTCTTTTGATTTGTTGACTGGTTTGCTGGTGGCTTCTGGTTAGAATTCTTAGCAGGCGGTACCTTCTGGATTTTCCGTTTGGGGATGGCCTTGCGTGGGCTGGATTGCTGTGGGCTGGGATACTTGGGGCTCAGCCGGGCCTTGTGTGGGCTCGGGCGCCTGGGTCTGGGCCTGTGGGGACTGGTCCGCCTCGGGCTTGACCGTGACCTGTGGGGGCTGGTTCGTCTGGGACTGGACCTGGATCGGTGCGGGCTGGTGCGCCTGGGGCTGGACCTGGAACGGTATGGGCTGATGCGCCTGGGGCTCATTCGTCTCGGGCTCGGTTTGCGGGGGCTCGAGCGTCTCGGGCTGCTTCTGTGAGGGCTCATTCGACGTGGGCTCAAATGCATCGGGCTTATCCGTGCTGAACTGAAGGAAGCAGCGGCCTGGTCTGCGGCCACTGTTTCTTTCTCTTTCTTGACAAGGTCCTCTCTGTAGGTGAATTAAAAAAAGTGACTTTACAAGAATTATGTATTGAAACTTCTAATGAAATCTAATTTTTCACAAATCTAACAGCACAAGATGTCATAACAGCACATTTATAAAGTGTCAACATCAAACCAGGACGGTGCTTTCAGTCAGTTGTTGGGCTCTTTAGAATTCTGTATAACAGAGGGGCCAGGTAAAAGTACATAGCTCACTAATAAGTGGCATCCCAGATAGACAGGGTGCTGAAGGCAGCTTTTGGCACGTTTGCATTCATCGGTCAGGGAACTAAGCGTAGGAGACACAGGTCTGAATGAAAGATACCGAATGGATACAGGTCCTTCAGCCCACCCAGTCCATGCCGACCATTAATCACCCGTTCACATTAGTCCTACGTTATCTCACTTTCACATCCATTCCCTCCACACTAGGAGCCAAATACAGAGGCTAATTTATCTAATAATCCGCACGTCTTTGGGATGTGGGAGGAAACCCCTGTGGTCAGAGAGAATGTGCGAACTCCACACAGACTGCACCCAAGGTCAGGATCAAACCTAGATCTCTGGCGATGGGCGGCAGCACCTCTACCCATTGCGTCACATTGCTCTTGACTCCAGATACTGGAGACTTGAGCAAAAAAACAAAATGCTGGAGGAAATGAGCGAGTCAGATAACCTACAAACGTTCATGTCTTTGGAATGTGGAAGGAAAGCGGAGCACCCAGAGGAAACCCACGTGGTCACGAATAATGTACAGACTGCACTGTCAGGTTTGAACCCGGGTTTCTGGCGCTTTAGGGCAGCTGGATCAGTTCCTGTGGATTGGAGGGCAGCTAATTTTATCCCACTTTTCAAAAAAGGAGGGAGAGAGAAAGCAGGGATTTATAGCCCAAATAGCATGCCATCGGTATTGGGGAAGATGCTGGAGTCGATTATCAGCGGCACATTTGGATAGCAGTAACAGGATCGGTCAGGGTCATTATGGATTTATGAAGGGGAAATCATGCTTGACAAAGCTTCTGGAATTTTTTGAGAATGTAACAAGTGAAATGGACAAAGGGGAGCCAGTGGATGTAGTGTACCTGGACTTTCAGAAAGCCTTTGACATGGATAGGGAACTGGTTGGCAGACAGGAAACAAAGAGTAGGGATTAATGGGACCCTTTCAGGATGGCAGACAGTGACTAGTTGGATGCCGCAAGTCTCGGTGCTAGGACTACAGCTATTTACAATATATATTAATGATTTAGACGAAGGAATTAAAAGTAACATTAGCAAATTTGCAGATGACACAAAGCTGGGTGGTAGCGTGAACTGTGAGGAGGATGCTATGAGAATGCAGGGTGACTTGGACAGGTTGTGTGGGTGTGCAGATGCAGTTTAATGTGGATAAATGTGAGGTTATCCACTTTGGTGGCAAGAACAGGAAGGCAGATTATTATCTGAATGGTGTCAGGTTAGGTAAAGGCAAAGTACCACGAGACCTGGGTGTCCGTGTACATCAGTCACTGAAAGTAAGCGTGCAGGTACAGCAGGCAGTGAAGGAAGCTAATGGCATGTTGGCCTTCATAACGGAGTTGAGTATAGGAGGAAAGAGATCCTTCTGGAGTCGATTATCAAAGATGTAACAGCGGCACATTTGGATAGCAGTAACAGGATTGGTCCAGGTCAGTATGGATGTACAGTTGTACAGGGAGTCCTCACCTGGAGTAATGTGTGCAGTTTTGGTCTCATAATTTGAGGAAGGACATTCTTGCTATTGAGGCAGTGCAGCGTACGTTTACTAGGTTAATTCTCGGGATGGCGGGACTCTCATATGATGAAAGAATGAAGCGACTGAGTTTGTATTCACTAGAATTTAGAAGAATGAGATCTTATAAAACAATATAAAATTATTGAGGGATTGGACACACTAGAGGCAGGAAACATGTTCCCGATGTTGGGGGAGTCCAGAACCAGGCGCCACAGTTTAAGAATAATGGATAGGCCATTTAGAACTGAGATGAGGAAAAACCTTTTCACCCAAAGGGTTGTGAATTTGTGGAAATCTCTGCCTTAGAAGGCAGTGGAAGCCGATTCACTGGACGCATTCAAAAGGGAGTTAGATAGAGCTCTTAGGTCCAGTGGAATGAAGGGGTATGGGGAAAAGGCAGGAACTGGGTACTGATTGTAGATGACCAACGATGATGACATTGAATGGTGGTGTTGGCTCGAGGGGCCGACTAGGCTACTCCTGCACCTATTGTCTATGTATCTATGTAACTCTACTATTGTGGGCCGAAGGGCCTGTTCTTGTGCTGTGCTGTTCTATGTTATAATGCAGACTTCCCATCACTTGCAACACAAAAACCTCCTCAACAGCACAATAGTCAACTCCATCTCAAAAAGCTATTAAAAATAAAAATTCAAGATTCAAATGGCTCCATCCCCATGCGAGCACCCGCGAAAACAAAAAAGGATTACATTTAATAAAATGCAACATACTTAATCGGAGGAATTGAATCCGGGTTCCAGTCTGGATATCTGCAACAGACAACATTGTGAACGTTAGGAGTGACCATAACCACCGCATGCATCACAATGACAATGACAATCCTACACTATTTGTGCAAATTATTATTATTCAGCTCCCACCCGGCCCCATTTTGGCACTGAAATGTAGGAACTGAAGGAAATTCACATTAGGCAGGAAATGGTGTTGGGTAGACTGAAGGCTGACAAATCCCCAGGGCCTGGTGGTCTGCATCCCAGGGTACTTAAGGAGGTGGCTCTAGAAATCGTGGACGCATTGGTAATCATTTTCCAATGATCTATAGATTTGGGACTAGTTCCTGTAGATTGGAGGGTTGCTAATGCTATCCCACTTTTAAAAAAAGGCGGGAGAGAGAAAATGGGGAATTATACATCAGTTAGCCTAACATCGGTGGTGGGGAAGATGCTGGAGTCAATTATAAAAGATGAAATAGCGGCACATTTGGATCGCAGTAACAGGATTGGTTCGAGTCAGCATGCATTTACAAAGGGGAAATGATGCTTGACTAATCTTCTGAAATTTTTTGAGGATGTAACTAGGAAAATGGACAAGGGAGAGCCAGTGGATGTAGTGTATCTGGACTTTCAGAAAGCCTTTGATAAGGTCTCACATAGGAGATTAATGGACAAAATTAGGGCACATGGTATTGGGGGTAGAGTGCTGACATGGATAGAAAATTGTTTGGCAGACAGGAAACAGAGTAGGGATTAACGGGTCCCTTTCAGAATGACAGGCAATGACTTGTGGGGTACTGCAAGGCTCGGTGCTGGGACCGCAGCTATTTACAAAATACATTAATGATTTAGATGAAGGGGTTAAAAGTAACATTAGCAAATTTACAGATGACACAAAGCAGGGTGGCAGTGTGAACTGTGAGGAGGATGCTATGAGGATGCAGGGTGACTTGAGACAGTTTGGGCGAGTGGGCAGATGCAGTTTAATGTAGATAAATGTTAGGTTATCCATTTTGATGGCAAGAACAGGAATGATTATTATCTGAATGATGTCAAGTTAGGAAATGGGGAAGTACGACATCTGGGTATCCTTGTACATCAGTCGCTGAGAGTAAGCTGCAGGTACAGAAGGCAGTGAAGGTTGGCCTTCAAAACAAAAGTCGAGTATAGAAACAAAGAGCTCCTTCTGCAGTTGTACAGGGCCCTGGTGAAACCACACATGGAGTATTGTGTGCAGTTTTGGTCTCCAAATTTCAGGAAGGATATTCTTGCTATTGAGGGAGTGCAGCGTAGGTTCACGAGGTTAATTCCCAGGATGGCGGGACTGCCATATGTTGAAACAATGGAGCGACTGGACTTGTATACACTGGAATTTAGGATGAGAGGGGATCTTATAGAAACATATATTATTAATGGATTGGACACGCTAGAGGCAGGAAACATGTTCCCGATGTTGGGGTGAGTCCAGAACCAGGGGCCACAGTTTAAGAATAAGGGGTAGGCCATTTAGAACGGAGATGAGGAAAAATTCACCCAGACAGTTGTGAATCTGTGGAATTCTCTGCCTCCAAAGGCAGTGGAGGCCAATTCACTGGATGCATTCAAAAGAAAGTTAGATAGAGCTCTTAGAGCTAGCGGAATCAAGAGGTATGGGGAAAAGGCAGGAACTGGGTACTGATTGTAGATGATCAACCATGATGACATTGAATGGTGGTGTTGCCTCGAGGGGCCGACTAGCCTACTCCTGCACCTATTGTCTATGTATCTATGTAACTCTACTATTGTGGGCCGAAGGGCCTGTTCTTGTGCTGTACTGTTCTATGTTCTAATGCAGACTTCCCATCACTTGCAACACAAAAACCTCCTCAACAGCACAATAGTCAACTCCATCTCAAAAAGCTATTAAAAATAAAAAATTCAAGATTCAAATGGCTCCATCCCCATGCGAGCACCCGAGAAAACAAAAAAGGATTACATTTAATAAAAATGCAACATACTTATTAATCTGAGGAATTGAATCTGGGTTCCAGTCTGGATATCTGCAACAGACAACATTGTGAACGTTAGGAGTAATAATAATAATAATAATAATAATAATAATAATAATAACTTTATTTATAGAGCACTTTAAAAACAACCACCGTTGCAGCAAAGTGCTGTACATGACCAATCACAAACATAAAACAAAACAACAAAAACATTAAAAGACAGTAAAAACAATAAAAAAACACTAAAGCAGGAGCAAAGTCTCATGCAGGGTCAAAAGCCAAGGAATAGAAAAGGGTTTTAAGGCTAGTTTTAAAAATGGACACTGAAGTGGCCTGTCTAATGTTCAAAGGTAGAGAGTTCCATAATGTCGGAGCAACAACAGAGAAGGCTCTATCCCCTCTGAGCTTCCGCTTAGACCTCGGTACCTCCAGGAGCAGCTGATCAGCTGACCTGAGGCACCGAGCAGGAGCGTAGGGATGAAGCAGCTCAGAGAGGTAAGGCGGGGCGAGACCATTTAAAGATTTAAAAACAAATAAAAGAATCTTAAAACGAACTAAAACGAATCTTAAAACGAATCTTAAAAGTGCATAAATGCTCGATTAATGTAAGACACACTTTAATACAATTTAAAATTTTACAGATTATATTATTCAAAAACTAAAATTCATAAAATTTTCCCAAACGTATCATCTATTTGTGATAAATGTCAATCCCAAGAAGCAACTATAGTGCACTCATTTGTCTTCTGTACAAAAATTCAAAAATTTTGGAATGAAATTTTTGAAATCTTTACAAAGTTATTTAAAACAAGACTGATACCCAAAGCAGAATGGATTATCTTCGGAATAACGGAAGATGATCCAGAACTAAATGTGTTTCAAAAGAAATTAATGGACTATGGGTTAATAACTGGAAAAAAGCTAATTCTAAAATTTTGGAAGAAGGCTCCAATACCAACTATAAATATGTGGATTTCAAATATGTTTGAAACATTACACCTTGAAGAGATAAGACTCCTCCTAGCAGGTAAACCAGATCACTTCCACCTGACGTGGTCTGCATTTATAGAATTATTACAAACATAGGGTGCAAAAGTACTTTAAAAAAATAAAAAATTGAGGTCGGGTAAGGGGAGATGATAGTTGAAGAGTTGGTATGTCCTATTTACGTGATGCTCAAAAAAAAACATTTGTTTCTCTTTTTTTCTCTTTCTCTTTTCTTTTCTTAGGGCCTATTTCTTAACTCTTTTTCTTTTTGTTTTCAATTTCGCTCTTATAGGGTCTTCGTCCTTTTTTGTTGTTACATTTTCTACACTTTTCTACACTTGCACTTTTTCCTTCACTTTCTTCTCTCTTTCAATCTTTTCTTTTTCTAGTGTAAAAAAATAAATAAAGGGAGTACATTAATTGTAAGAAGATATAAATGACGAGTATTAATGTATGTGGTTGTAATGTAATGTACTTCTAATAAATAAAAATTAAAAAAAAAAAAAAAACGAACTCTAAAGTACACAGGCAGCCAGTGGAGGGAGGGAGGCCAGAATAGGCGTTATGTGCTCCCTCTTACGTGTTCCAGTTAAAAGGCGAGCAGCAGCATTCTGAACCAACTGGAAACGTGCAAGGGATGATTGGCTAACTCCAAAATAAAGTGCGTTACAGTAATCCAGCCGAGACGTGATGAAGGCATGGATTACTGTTTCAAAATGCTGTCGTTCAAGAATGGGCTTCACCTTTGCCAGCTGCCTTGAATGAAAGAAGCTGGACTTAACTACCGCGCCTATTTGACGATCTAATTTAAAATCACTGTCCATCTTAAAACCCAAGTTCAAAACTGTTGGCTTCACATACAGTGCTAAGGGACCCAAGTCAACAGGGGGAAGTTCACGGGGGCCATTGGGACCAAACACTATCACTTCTGTTTTCTTTTCATTAAAATTTAAAAAGTTTAGGGCCATCCAGGATTTAATGTCATCAAGACATAACAGAAGTGGTTTGACTGAGAAAGCATCTTTCTTCTTCAGCGGAACATAGATCTGACTATCATCAGCATATTTTCTGGAGTGACCATAACCACCGCATGCATCACAATGACAATGACAATCCTACACTATTTGTGCAAATTATTATTATTCAGCTCCCACCCGGCCCCATTTTGGCACTGAAATGTAGGAACTGAAGGAAATTCACATTAAGCAGGAAATGGTGTTAGGTGGACTGAAGGCTGACAAATCCCCAGGGCCTGGTGGTCTGCATCCAAGGGTACTTAAGGAGGTGGCTCTAGAAATCGTGGACGCATTGGTGATCATTTTCCAATGTTCTATAGCGTCAGGATCAGTTCCTGTGGACTGGAGGGTCGCTAATGTCATCCCACTTTTAAAAAAAGGAGAGAGTGAGAAAACAGGGAATTATAGACCAGTTAGCCTGACATCGGTGGTGGGGAAGATGCTGGAGTCAATTATTAAAGATGAGATAGCCGCACATTTGGATCGCAGTAACAGGATCAGTCCGAGTCAGCGTGGATCTACGAAGGGGAAATCATGCTTGACTAATCTTCTGGAATTTTTTGAGGATGTAACTAGGAAAATGGACAAGGGAGAGCCAGTGGATGTAGTGTACCTGGACTTTCAGAAAGCATATGATAAGGTCCCACATAGGAGATTATTGTGCAAATTTAGAGCACATGGTATTGGGGGTAGAGTGGTGACATGCATAGAAAATTGGTTGCCAGACAGGAAACAAAGTAGGGATTAACAGGTCCCTGTTAACAGGACACAAAGCTAGATGGCAGTGTGAACTGATACAAGATACATTTATTTGTCACATGTACCAATTGGTACCGTGAAATGTGTGGTCGATATACAATAAATAATAAAGAGCACAGGACACAATAGTTTTTTTTTTAACACAGACATCCCCACAGAGAGGAGGATGCTATGAGGATGCAAGGTGACTTGGACAGATTGGGTGAGTGGGCAGATGCAGTTTAATGTAGATATATGTGAGGTTATCCACTTTGATGGCAAGAACAGGAAGGCAGATTATTAAGGTTCACCAGGTTAATTCCCGGGATGGTGAGACTGTCATATGTTGAAAGAATGGAGTGACTCGGCTTGTATACACTGGAATTTAGAAGGATGAGAGGGGATCTTATAGAAATATAAGATTATTAAGGGATTGGACACGCTAGAGGCAGGAAACATGTTCCCAAAGTTGGGGGAGTCCAGAACCAGGGACCACAGTTTAAGAATAAGGGGTAGTCCCTTTAGAACGGAGATGAGGAAAAACATTTTCACTCAGTTGTGAATCTATGGAATTCTCTGCCTCCAAAGGCAGTGGAGGCCGATTCTCTGGATGCATTCAAAAGAGAGCTAGATAGAGCTCTTGGGGCTAGCAGAACCAAGGGGTATGGGGAGAAGGCAGGAACGGGGTACTGATTGTGGATGATCAGCCATGATCACAGTGAATGGCGGTGCTGGCTCGAAGGCCCTACTCCTGCACCTATTGTCTCTTAACAGTCACCAGATTCACTGAAAATATTTAAGTATATAATTGTAACATCTTTTTAATGAATTCAAATTGTTTTGGGCTATTAATAGGTCATCATCCATCATGCATAAAGCAGTGGTGTGTGTGGCCACATCTGGAATATCGTGTGCAGTCTGGGTCGCCACAGTACCAACAGGATATGATTGCTTTGGAGCGGGTGCAGTGGGGAGTTCCCAGTGTTGCTTGGGGCGTTGCGTCTCAGTTGTCAGGAAAGGCTGACTCTGTTGTCCTTGGAGACTTGGTAAGAGTCTTACAGAGTGGAAACAGGCCCTTCGGCCCAACTTGCCCACACCAGGCAACATTTCCCATCTACACTAGTCCCACCTACCTGCGTTTGGCCCATACCCCATGTAAACCTGCCCTATCCATGTACCTGCCCAAATGTTTCTTAAAAGTTGCGATAGCACCTGCCTCAACTATCTCCTCTGGCAGCTCGTTCCATACGCCTGCGACCCTTTCTGTGAAAATGTTACCCCTCAGATTCTTATTAAATCTTTCCCCTCACCTTAAACCTATGTCCTCTGGTTCTCGATTCCCCTACTCTGGGCAAGGGACTCTGTGTCTACCCGATCTATTCCTCTCATGATTTTATACATCTCAATAAGATCACCCCCTCAACCTCCTGCGTACCAAGGAATAGAGTCCTAGCCTGCTCAACCTTTCCTCATAGCTCAGGCCCTCGAGTCCTGGCAACATTCTCGTAAAGGATAGAAGTGTATGCAATTATGAAAGGCATAGATAGGGTAGACAGAATCTTTTTCCCCCAGGGTTGAAACGTGAAAGATTAGAGGGCAGAGCTTTGAGGTAAGGGGGCCAACATTTAAAGCAAAGATCTTAGATGGTCCAATCCGGCAAAATCCAATGGACTGACGTGTAGTACGTAACGGCGCGTAACGTCCGCCATTTCAGTAAATCCGACCCTATCTGTGACCCGACGCGACTTCAGTTATGCGTTCAGTTAAAACGGCACATACCTTATACAGGGAGGAACTGCAGATGCTGTTTTAAACCGAAGACAGACACAAAAGGCTGGAGTAACTCAGCGGATCAGGCAGCATCTCTGGAGAGAAGGAATAGGTGATATTTCGGGTCGACTTTTTCGATAGCTGCCATGACCCGTTTGATGTCATCCTTCGCCCTGCTCCTGCGTGTGTGTTTGGCGGAGTCTGAGGGGAGAAGCGCCGGCACCAAGAGCGAGTGAATGTGCGGACAGACGGACAACAGCAAAGATCATAGAGCGGCATAGGTGACATTTTGGATCGAGACCTTTCTTCAGACTGACAGCCAAGGGAAAGGGAAACGTGAGATATAGGCATATCTTCCATGAATTTATCCTTAGTACCGTCTATATCTCTTGTTCCTCTTTCCCCTGACTCAAGTCTGAAGGGTCTCGACCTGAAATGTCACCTATGATCGTTGCTTTCGTCTGTCTGTCCGCGCATTCGCTCGCTCTTGGTGCTGGCGTTTCTCTCCTCAGACTCCACCAAACACACACACCCACACAGCATGTCCGGCAGATCGGTGCGGGCCAAGACCAGGAGCAGGGCGAAGGATGACACCAAACGGGTCATGGCAGCTATCGAAAAAGCACGGAAATGGTAGGGGGGAAGTTTTTAAAAAACACCTGAAGGAAATAGATATTTAACAAAAAGAGAGAGAGAGGGGGGGGGGGGGGGGGGGGTGATCGCTCCGTCTGCGTCGGAGGGAAGGGGGGGAAGGATGGTTTGAGTTCCTCTTTCCCCTGACTCAGTCTGAAGACGGGTCTCGACCTGAAGTGTCACCTATTCCTTTTGTCCAGAAATGCCGCCCGACCCGCTGCATTTTGTGTCTATCCTTTAATCTCTCACCCTGATACAGCAGAATCTCCCTGAATTAGCTTGAAGTCATGACGGAAGCCGGTTACAGAAATGGCGCTGAAGATTACCCATCACCTACTACGGCTTTTTCGCGGAGTAAACCATCTTGCTCCGCTCTATTTTGATTTAAAGTTATGCGGGGCACTTTTTTTTTACACAAAGAGTATGGTGAGGTGCCTGGAACCTACTGCCAGGGGAGGAGGTGAAGGCAGATATGATAGTGGTGCTTTATAGGCTTTTAGATAGGCATATTGATATACAGGAAATGGAGTGACATGGATCACGTGCAGGCAGATGAAATCAGTTTAGTTTGTCTTCATTTTTGGCACAGATATTGTGGGCCACAGAGCCTGTTCCTGTGCTATATTATGTCCACTCTTCTTTTAAAGTCTACTTTGGTGAGATCATTTTCTTTCTTGTAGTTAATAGTGGCAAGCATGCAACTTGATACACACTCCTATCTGCCTCGAGTTTGATACCTCAATTGTGAATCATTGCATAGACCACTACACAGTACAAGTAACAGCCAAGAATCATCAGACAAGGATGGCACATCAGCTCTCCTAAAGAATATTAGAGGCAATTCAATGGCTTGCTCACAAGTAACTAGACACATTCACCCGCCCGCTGCTTAATCTTTGCATTCCAGTTTTTTTTTCTTAAAAAAGGTCTAAATACAAGGACACGATGAAGCTGGCAAGGGTGCAGAAACCATCCACAATGATGTTGCATTGGAGGGCTTCAGTTATCATATGAAATTGCATAGTTGGGTCTTTCTTGAATCAAAGGAGGCTGAAAGGTGATACGATAGATGTTGATAAGAAATTATTAAAGGCGCCAATGAGATAGATAGCCAATGTCTGTTTCCACAAGAATAAAGTATCTAAAATTAAAGGTCTTAAGATTAATGGTAGTTTAAAGGGCATCAAGGCATAACATTTACACACACAGAATGGTTGGTGAATGATCTGCCAGTGAAGGAACAACAACAACATTTAATCATATTTTAAAGTACTTGAATGAGCAGGGCATAGAGGAATGTAGAATTTATACAGGCAAGTAGAACTGATCGGGAGAGAAAGGAAGATCAGGATTGAGACAAGTGCTAGGATGGTATTTACTTGGAACCCTCATTTAAGCTACTGATGATGGATAAAACACCTGCATGATTTTTCTGAAGATGCCAAGGGTCCTGAGGAAATTCGGCATGTCTCCAGTGACTCTCTCAAATTTCTACAGATACACCATAGAAATCACACTGTCAGGATGCATCAAAAGCTTGGTTTGGGAACAGCTCAGTCCAAAGACTGCAGGAAATTGCAGATATAGCCTCAATCCTTCACACGGACCAGACATCCCACCATTGACCCCATCACCACTTCACGCTGCCTCGGAAAAGCAGCCAACATAATCAAGACTTGTCCCACCCCAATCATTCCTTTTTTTAGTTTATTGTCACATGTACTAAGGCATAGTGAAAAAGCTTTTCTTACAAGCTATCCAGTCATACAGACTATACATGATTACAATCAAGCTACCCAAAGTGTATAGATAAAGGGTACAACATTTAGTGCAAGGTAGTCCGATTAAAGATAGTTCAAAGATCTCCAATGAAGTAGATGGGTCAGAACTCAACTATAGCTTCTCCACACTCCCATTTAAGCAGAAGGTACAGAAACAAAGAAAACTAGGAGTGCAGGAGCCAGCACCGCCATTCAATATGATCAAGGCTGATCATCTAAAATCAGTACCCCGTTCCGGCTTTTCCCCCATATCCCTCGATTCCTTTAGCCCCAAGAGCTAAATCTAACTCTCTTTTGAAAACATCCAGTGAATTGGCCTCCACTACTATCTGTAGCAGAGAATTCCACTGATTCACAATTCTCTGGATGAAGATATTTTTCCTCATCTCAGTCCTAAATGGCCGACCCCTTATTCTTAAACTGAGGCCCCTGGTTCTGGACTCCTCCAATATTGGGAACATTTTTTCTGTCCAATCCTTGAAGAATTTTATATGTTTCTATAAGATTCCCTCTCATCCATCTAAATTCCAGTGAATACAAGCCCAGTCGACCCATTCTTTCATCATGTCAGTTCCGCCATCCTAGGAATTAACCTGGTGAACCTACGCTGCACTCCCTCAATAGCAATAATGTCCTTCCTCAAATTAGGAGACCAAAATTGCATACAATACTCCAGATGCGGTCTCACCAGGGCCCTGTACAACTGCAGTGGGACCTCCTTGCTCCTAAAGGTTGAAAGCACACACCACCAGACTTAGGAACAGCTTCTTCCCCTCTGTTATCAGGCTTCTGAACGGTCCTTCCAAAAGCTAGGGTACTGTCCGATTCACCTCTACCCCATTGTGGACATTGGACTTTGTCTGTGGAACTGATGCGATACAATGCGGAGAACTATATTCTGCCCTCTGTATCTTTCCCTTTGCTCTATCTATTGTACTTGAGTTTAGCCTGGTTGTATTTATGTATAGTATTATATAATCTGATTGGATAGCATGCAAAACAAGCCTTTTCAGTGTACCTCAGTACATGTGACAATAAACCTAAAAAAAGGGACAATTTAAGAACAGAAGGGCCTCAGCCATGATGCATCTTTCTGACAGAGTACTTTGGTAGGGTGTTGGAGAGCTACCTTATAAAGAAGATGGCTGTCTCCATTGAGCTGTACACCACAGAAGAGAAAGGAGAAAGAAAATATATACACATCACAATCTCTGTTTAACAAATTAAATCTTTTACAAGCAACTCCTGAAAAGAAAGATCACAAACTCAAATAAAAACCCTTACTCTTTGAGCAAAAGTCGGCAGCTTTCATTGTGGACAGATGTTTTGTTGTGACGTCCCCAATCCTGTGAAAACAAAGAAAACAAAAACTTTTTAGCACAAAATAGAAAAATAAGCCATGCTACAAAGCAAAACGTGCCAATGAAAGTACAGACCCTTTATACACTCCGCACAAGTTCAAAAGGCATCCCTCATGTTTACGGTTATTTTCTTTGAGGGACAAACACTATAGATAAAGTACAGGTATAGACAAATGCACTGAACCCACGGCAGAACACTGGTGCCAAATGCTTATTGACAATCTGTGAACACAATGAGCAGCTCTTCAGAAAGTTATTCAATGCTGCAGAGCCTCAGAATATTTCTTACCAATACAGGAAACCTCGCACTTGTGTGTACATGATGCCTAAATAAGTTATTTAAAGAGTTTACTATTGATTCCAGCAAAATCAGATTTTAATTATTGTCAGCCTGGCAAACCAGACCAATTGAATGCTTTACCCAGCAGGGTTTTTCCATACATCGAACTACTGCATCAAAACTGCCACAAAATGAACTCTTCACGGTATTCGACAAATGGTATTGTTAATGAAAGTAAATCTGGACCCAGTATTCTGCAGCTAGAGAATACCCAAGCACATCCTCCATCCTCTAGAGCTCAGGGTACCTAACCAGATTCCAGCTATGGTCTTCTTGAGGTATCTGCAGCATGACCTCCAAAGCAAGCCAGCATTTCCTCATCAACCAGCTAGATTGACCAGTGTGTATCCTTTGTGGAGCAATTTCTGCTGCTGCTTGGATTTTAAGCAAGAATCCTGTGCATATAAACCCAACGGAAAACCAGATGATTGCCATTAGTAATTGGATTCCATAGAAGTCATTGTGTTTTTATGAATGGGAGAGATAAAACTAAAAGGCATTGTTTTTTTAAAGAATTGGGTGAAATTAACATTCATTTGATAGATTAATATTCTGCAGCAGCAAGTTAAATATACAAATTTTACAAGAACGGAAAACAAACCACTTGCTCATGAGGCTTTTAAAGTTCTTGATATAAAATAGTGTTGGAACAGATTGATTTGCCCAGAAACGTGTGTTAAGAACCTGACACTTCTGTTTCCCAGCCCCAAGTGTCTGTGCACAATTCCCACACAACAAAGACCATAAAGTCACAAGTTCACAAGTTCTAGGAGCAGTATTAGGCCATTTGGTCCATCAAGACTACTCTGCCATTCAATCATGCCTGATCTATCTTACCCTCTCAATCCCATTCTCCTGCCTTCTCCCCATAAGTCCACGAGTTGTTAACATTGCAGTTTTTAGTTATTGTTTGGGAGCCTCAAATCTCATGTTTGAAAAATGATGATTCTACATTGATTATTGTCCATCTTGTAGCAGCCTTCAATATGGTGCAGTCCTTCTTGCACAGCCTGGAAACACGCCATTCGGTCCAATTCACCCACACTATCCAGTGAACCGTTCCATATTAATTGCATTGTTTAGCCTTTGATGCCTATGTGATTCAAGTGCTCATGTCAACACTTCTTAATGTTGTCACTGACCCAGCTTCATCCACCGTCTCAGGTAGGGAGTTTAGATTTTCATGTCGATAGATGTTCATGGTTAGGCAGTTTCTGTAGTTAACGTTATCAGTCACTTGCTCAAATATTGTCTAGATCTTGGTCCACGCAGGCACAGGATGCTTATTTTGGTACTGAATATGCAATTGAAATTAGTGCAATCATAAGTGAACATACCTTCTTCAACCTTATAGGAAGGCGACTGACAGATCAGTTGAAAATGGTTGAGCCCAGGGTTCCATTGGTTGATTGGCCTCCAACAACCTGCGTGAGATGCAGCTCCAACCACTGGAGATTTTTCTCATTGATGCCTATTGATGTTGGTTTGTCAGGGTTCCTTGATGCCACGCTTGATCAATACTACCTTGATGCCAAGGGCAGTCACACTCACTTCATTCTCTGGAGTTCAGCTTCCTGATCCACGGTTGGAACGAGGCCCTGAAGAAGTCTGAAGCCGAGTAGTCCCGGCGAAACCCAGACCGACATTGGTGAGCAAAGTGGTGTAGCGGTAGTGTTGCTTCCTTATTGGCCAGAGAATCTGGTTCAATCCTGACAACTGGTGCTGACTGTACAGAGTTTGTACATTCTCCCTGTAAGTCGGTGGGGGCGCTGCGAGTCGGCTGCCCTGCCAACAGCGTGTTCGTTATTTCGGCTTTTTTTTGTGTGTGTGTCTAATGTTATTTGGGTGTCTCTTGGTGTGTCTTGTGTGGGGGTTGGTGGGGAGGGGAAAGGGGGGAACCGCTTTTGATCACCTCCTCCACAGAGAGGCGACTTTTTCCATGTCACGTCCCTCGCGGCCTAACACCATGGATTGGAGCGGCCTTTACTGGAGTCGGGCCCGGAGCATCGACAGCAGGCGCAGAGTGGACTTTCCATCGTGGAGGGTCGCCAGAGAGGAGTGCTCCGATCGCTGGGAATGCAAGCTAGAGAGGTGCTGCCAAAGGTGTGATTTGCTGGAGAGTATCTTGTGAATGGCTCCCACTGCAGAATGCTAGTAACAATGAAGGCAAGCATGCCTTCTTTACCATACCATCTACTCCGAAACTTAATGGCACAACAACTTCACTGATCATTGCCAAATGGCAGAGAATACCTGGCAATTTTCCACATTATCTATGAGCTGGAACAGCTCAGCTGGTTTTCAAAATCAAGAACTTTGTGTGAAAGAACGTTCAACCTGAAACGTTAACCTTGCTTCTCCTCCCGGAGTCAGACTAACCTGTTTTAAATCTTAGGATTCAAGATTCGTTGTTGTATGCAGTACCCCTCTTTATGTCAGATGGAGTGAATCAAATGTATTGAAGCCTTCTGAGATGGGATCTTCTGGTTGCAAATGCTATAGCTTTGCCTTCTTCCCACATGCTGGGCTCTGCCATCACCGAGGATGGTTCAGCTCGAAAAGTCTCATCGCACAAGCTAATTAATTGAGCATTACCATTCATAGTCAAGCATCAAGCAAAGCTTTGTTTTGTGAATGCTTGGCCGAAGGGTCCCAACCACCAATGTCACCTACCCATGTTCTTCGGAGATGTTGCCTGACATGCTAGTTACTCCAACACTTTGCGTTTTGCTTTTGGGAATGCTGTGAGAATGTTGCTCTCCATATAAAGCACACTGCTGTGGTTTAATTTGAATGCATTCAGGCAAGGTCTGCACCAGTAGACACAAAGTGCGGGAGGAACTCAGCGGGTCAGGCAGCATCTTTGAAGAACATGGATCAGGTCGGGAGCCTTCTCGGACAGAACAACCTTAAATGTCACTTATCCATGTTCTCCGGAGATGCTGATAAATCCTGATAAATTACTCCAGAACTTTGCGTCTTCTTTTGTAAACCGGCATTTGCGGTTCCATCATCTACTACTATCTGGGGCTTGTACTCCTAAGCTTGAGAAACTCAATACTAGTATGAAACTACATGACCATTGTAAATGGTTTATTAACATCTTTAGGAAAGTAAACTTGCTTTCTTAATCTTTTGGATTAAATTCAACCCAGACCGTGTGATAGTTGACTCTTTATCGCCCTCCTAATTGTCCTGCTCATTCAGTATGGGGCCATTATGGATGGGCAATAAACAAGTGTCTTGGCCAGCTTTCCGCTCGTCCTATAAGAATCAAGTGCCAAGCAGCGGTCCAGTTCCAGTTTAGTTTATTGTCACTTGTACCGAGCTTTCAATCTGCAAGCTCTAAGCTTAATTCTAAGATTTAGAAAAGTCATTCTTATCAATGTTGGCAATGACAGATGTATCTGCAATAGGTAGATGTTGTGAACAAGGTCAAACACATTTTCCACTTGTGCTGATTCTGTCTCCATCTGCTGCAGATCCAATTTGGCAGCAATAGCACTCAGCGATAGACACCAGAGCCCCTGACACAGAGTGCACTCTATGCCCTGCTTTTCTCCAAGCAATGCTTCACCTCGGCTACTTATCCATCCCCGGAGAGAAACTGGTGGCTGGCAGCCAGCTTTCCTGTGTTCAGCTGATACGATGAGATTTCATGGAGTCCAAAATAAAAGTTGAGAACTTCCTCTGAACCGAAGACCAGTGCGCGAACATCTTGGGTGGGTTCTTCTTCCCTGCGACGCAGGATATGATGATGTTGGGTGGAAGGTCTAAATGTCTGACAGCAGATTCAACATCAGATAACCAAAAGAGGGACATGAGACAATAGTCGAGCAGGACAGGGCAAAAAACAGTGGTATTCTACATCAATAATCTATGCTCTCGGTCAGCGAATTTCAAAACCTTGTGTTGATGCTTCTTTGAAGCCAGCTTTTATGAAATAGTCCTTTGGGACCAATCACTTCAATTACGAATCATTAATTTTTTTAACTTCCTCCAGATTCTGTTAATAAAGGACATAAAACACTGGAGCACTTGGTCAGCCCTTCCACCCACGATGACTAGGCTAAATATGACACCAAATTAAATGCATCCCTTCTACCTGCACATGCTCCTTATCCTTCCATTCCCTGCATATCCATGTGCCCATCCAAAGGCCTCTGAAACACCACTATCGTATCAGCTTCCACCACCCTCGGCAGCACGTTCCGGGCAAGTTTCCCCATCATATCTCCCGTAAACGATGCCACTTTCACCATAAAGCTATGTCCTCTAGTCTTTGATACTTCCACTCGGAGGGGCAGCTTTTTCACATAGCGGGTAGTGCGTATATGGAATGAGATACACTTGGATAGGTTTCTAAATAAGGAAGATTTAGACGGATATGGGCTAAACACAGGCACATGGGGCCACTTGGACCCAAAGGCCTATTTCAATGCTGCATGACTCAATGACTGTAACAGAATCCGAAGGATTAAAATACTAACAGATTCATAATATAGGTGAAGGGCTATTTAATAAAAGATGGGTCCAAAAAGGTAACAACACAAGTTCGGGAAATTCCCTGACAAAAAGGGTAAATTTATCATGCTGGTGATCATCCCATGCAACAAAAACCTTTCATGTTATTGGTGGTAGAGGTGATGCTGCCAGAGTAGCCTCTGCAGTGCCTTTTGTAGGTGGTGGACACTGCAGCCACTAGGCATCAGTTGCAAAGGGAATGAAGCTTGGGTTGAAGAACTAATTAAACAAGCTGCTGTAATGTGGATAGCTTCTTGAGTGTTATGGGAGCCACGCTCATCCAGGAAAGTTGAAAATATTCCATTGTGTTCCTGACACGTGCCTTGTGGGTGGTGGAAAAGCTTCTCGGTGGCACGACTTGATCCACTTGCTGCAGGGGCATGCAATCTCTGTCCTATTCCTGTAGTCAGAGCATTTACATATAGTCCAGTTCCGTTTTTTGGTTCCAATTTAATCTGCAAGCAGACCGAGATCTTCTCCTGGATTTGTAACAAGTCATGTTAATTTAGTAGTATGTGCACTTTCTAAACTAGCAATGAGTATGAGATGGAGCTGAATATTCCATTCTTCAACGCTGGATCTTGTACAACAGGAAGAATTTCAGCATTCTATAAATTTGAACCTGATCAGTAACTGAAATATTGCAATCAAATCTAAACAAAGACACATTTTTGTTCTGATTGTAAGGGAAGCTTCATACACAAGCAAATGTATATGGACATGGAAATGGTGAGTTGGCATTCTATGCAGTAGAGCCAAAGTTCAAGGGATGACGAGTTGGATAACTCAAGCCAAAAAATTCAGCCACAAAAAATCAAGTCTGGCACAGGTCGCAGAACAGTTGTTTCACAGCTCCTGCGACCCGGGTTCAATACAGACCTCCGTATGGAAACACACTCCCTGTGTTTTCTGCCACATCCCAACGGGTGTATAAATTGCAAAGCAAATTAGCCACTGTAATTTGTCCCCAGTGTGCAAATGAGGGGGAGAATCAGTGGTGAGAAAGCTGTTGGGAACAAGGGGAGAATAAAATGGATGTTTGATGATCAGCGCACTCATGAACCAAAGGACCTGATTTCATGCTAAATGATCCAGTACGTCTCAGAAGTCACATAAAAGACTCATACCTCCCTAGGCATTGCAGTTGATTCAAGAGAGTTCTATTCTCAAGAGAGGTCAATTGTCCAAATGGCTTTCCGATTCAACACTATTCTATTCTAGACCTATGGACCCCAAAGTCTGATTCAATGGTTAAACTAGTGGGAAATTCATCACAACCAATCGTGTTTGTACATCGCAACCAATCTCGCCCAACAAAGGCAGGGGCAGTTTCAGATCCTCGTCAGCAGGAGGGATTCGGGAAGTGGCTGTTGCTACTTAAGAACTGAAATTGTTGAAGTAGGTGCCAGATAAGGATTACAATAATGAGACTCTCCTGTACTCTCATATGCCCTCCAGTGAGTATGTGACTGCTATTGAAAATATTTAACCATATCTATCCACATTCTTGTATTATTTTTTTATACTCACCATCATATGTCAACCATAATCCTATGAAACAAAGTTGCTGGAGACGTAGAATAACTACTGATTCCAATATTATCTCCATGATTTGTATATTTTAAAGACATTTGACCACATCCTAACCACGTGAATTTAAAACAAAAAGTAGCAAGTACAAAGTGGTCGAGTCATTGCAAGATATGCTCTAAATCCTTAGAGAAGAACAGGATTGAGATACTGTATTCAATAATTTGACATATTGTGGGAGCTATGGATTTAGAAAATAATACTGAGAAAAGCAAATCAGGAAGCAGGCCAGCATAATAAACAACTACAGGTAAAAGATTCTCCTATGGCTTGTCATAGTGATACATGAAGATACCGGATGTAGGGCCGGGGAGTCTATACAGTTCCCTCCATAATGTTTGGAACAAAGACACATCATTTATTTATTTGCCTTTGTACTCCACAATTTGAGATTTGTAATAGAAAAAAAAATCACACGTGGTTAAAGTGCACATTGTCAGATTTTATTAAAGGCCATTTTTATACATTTTGGTTTCACCATGTAGAAATTACAGCAGTATTTATAGATAGTCTCCCCATTTCAGGGCACCATAATGTTTGGGGCACAGCAATGTCATGTAAATGAAAGTAGTCATGTTTAGTATTTTGTTGCATATCCTTTGCATGCAATGACTGCTTGAAGACTGTGATTCACAGACATCACCAGTTTCTGGGTGTCTTCTCTGGTGATGCTCTGCCAGGCCTGTATTGCAGCCATCTTTAGCTTATGCTTGTTTTGGGGGCTAGTCCCCTTCAGTTTTCTCTTCAGCATATAAAAGGCATGCTCAATTAGGTTCAGTTCGGGTGATTGACTTGGCCACTCAAGAATTTACAATTTTTTAGCTTTGAAAAACTCCTTTGTTGCCTTAGCAGTATGTTTGGCATCATTGTCTTGCTGTAGAATGAGCCGCCGGCTAATGAGTTTTGAGACATTTGTTTGAACTTGAGCAGATAGGATGTCCATATACACTTCAGAATTCATTATGCTACTACCATCAGTAGTTGTATCTTCAATGAAGATAAGTGAGCCAGTACCTTCAGCAGCAATACATGCCCAGGCCATAACACCCCCACCACCGTGTTTCACAGATGAGGTGGTATGCTTTGGATCTTGGGCAGTTCCTTCTCTCCTCTATACTTTGCTCTTGCCATCACTCTGATCTGTTAATCTTCGTCTCATCTGTCCACAAGACCTTTTTTCCAGAACTGTGGTTGCTCTTTTAAGTACTTCTTGGCAAACTATAACCTGGCCATCCTATTTTTGCAGCTAACCAGTGGTTTGCATCTTGCAGCGTAGCCTCTGTATTTCTGTTCATGAAATCTTCTGCGGACAGTGGTCATTGACAAATCCACACCTGACTCCTGAAGAGTGTTTCTGATCTGTTGCGACATGTTTGGGGATTTTTCTTTAATATCCCCAAACAGAATTCTTCTGTCATCAGCTGTGGAGGTCTTCCTTGGCCTGCCAGTCCTTTTGCGATTAGTAAGCTCACCAATGCTCTTTCTTCTTAATGATGTTCCAAAGAGTTGATTTTGATAAGCCTAAGGTTTGGCCGATGTCTCCAACAGTTTTATTGTTTCTCAGACTCATAATGGCTTTTTTGACTTTCATTGGCACAACTTATGGTCCTCATGTTGATAAACAGCAATAAAAGTTCCAAAGCTCTCCTTCTTCTCTTCTTCTTGCGAATGAAACATAAACGAAAGGAATAGTTAGATCTCAAGCTGGGTGTTGAGCAGCCAGGTTGTTATCTCTGCGTCGATGTCTGCCAGGCCCTGAGCTCCATTTGGTGGGTGGTAGAGTGGGCACCCAGAGATGACATGGTTGGCTGTCTGTTGTTCTGCTCCGCATTCACAGGCTGGGCTCTGGCGGAGTCTCCATCTCCACATGCTGGCATTGAAACGCCCAACTCCAGTACGAAGTCTATTGAGCTTCACCCATGCTCCTCTGGGGAGGTCAGACCCTGGACAGCTTTTATCTGGTGAACAGATGTAGCTGTGTAATGGAGATGTGGTTGCCTTCCACTCCTGTGGCTATCCAGTGTGCTTTTGTCTCATTTGGATGGATGGATGCTAGGAGTTGTTTTCCATGTGGAGCAAAGGGGTGACGGTACTTCAGTCGGGGTGGCCTCTGCTCTTTGCTGATAGCCTGATGGAGGAGGTGATCTGGGTCCATGGCACGATGAGATAGTGCCAGAGTTGCTGCTTGCCTTCGGATCCCTGCAGGCGGAATGCCTGCAAGTATAGGGAGCTGCTCGACTGGAGTAGGTTGAAGGCACCCAGTGATGGTTCGCAAAGTGTTGTTCAGGCTCATATCTACCAGGCTAGTATGTCTGCTTCTACTCCATACGGGTGCGCAGTACTCAGCTGGGGCATGAGTACACATTTCCAAAGGTGATGGAAAGATTGGAGGAAAGACTAGGTGCTGAGACCTGTGAAGCCATGTGTCCCAAACATTATGGTGCCCAGAAATGGGGGGACTATGTATAAACAGCTGTAATTTCTACATGGTGAAACCAAAATGTATAAAAATGGCCTTTAATAAAATCTGACAGTGCACTTTAACCACATGTGATTTTTTTTCTATTACAAATCTCAAATTGTGGAGCAGAGACAAATAAATAAATGATGGGTCTTTGTCCCAAACATTATGAAGGGCCCTGTATATTGATTCAATGTTCAGTGTAACGCACAAATCCATGCACTTACCTAATAATCAGATGACAGTGGATTGATCATAATTAATCGCAAACGTGATTCATAATAATTCAAAACAATCAAAATAACAAGGTGCAAATCTGAAATTCTGTTGCAGCCTAACAGGCCTTACTTGTATAGATAAAATCACAACTGAGTCTATGAACACATGCAGAGATATATTTGTAAATTTTGTCTGCCCACCAAACATTCATTGCAACCTTATGGACATGAGTCCAACATAATCTAATACAATTCAGTAGTTTGCACTGATGCTTGTATGCGTTTGTTCTTGAATGGAGAAAGTTCGCCTGGTTAAAGTTATAACTCTGTTTTGGGGAGATTATTAACTAAACCTATAGATAAACTGCATGGCCACAATATATATCTATACTAAGCATACAGATCTTATAGTTTATAGGCCTTCCATACATTTCCACAATCTATTTGCAGTCTCTCTACTGTGAAGAACATCTGTGATAAAAATTAGGTTTCCCATGCCTGATCACCCCCTTCACCAACTTCTCCCAGCCTCCCACCGCCATGTCCTGTATTTGATTGTTGCCCCATTGTCCAGCATGAATGATAATGCATCTCAGCACAATTCCATACAACCATGAGACACCAAACTGGTGGTAGATCTAACAGGATACCACAAGGATTAACTGGACAATTTCCCTCAACTACCTATGTTGGTTTAATTACAAATAATGATGGAGACTGAAGTATTTATTCAGGTTAATTAATATTGTAAGACTCTTGATAGTGGATGGCTTTAAATTCTTCTCCACAAAGCGGAGATCTTCAGTCAAATGCATACCAGCCAAGCAGCAAGTACCAACATAACCTACCATCGGACTGCTATCCAGTCCAACGTAACTTTACAGGCATACTACAGAAGGTTGAGGCCTACAAACACTATGCCTGTTAGGAAGCAAATTAAAAGAAAAGGCGAACTATGTAACGACACTCACCCTCATTTGTCTACATTCTACGTTACACAAACTGCACACGTGGGGAAATCTCAGTGCCGGGACGCCATAGTAATCATTCATCAGCTTGGGTTTTGGCAATCCCTTCTTCACCATGAGAACTGTCCGCTTGACTCCTTGATTAATATCGTCTTGCGAAGACTCCAATGGATAACTCTGAGACGGACGCTTGAAATCGTCACTCCAGGTGCTCCGACTCTCCATGGGTCTATCCTGATGCTGTTGACCGTGCCCGTAATCGACCACGCTGCTCTGCACTTCCCGTCTGTAGTCTTTGTCTTGCAGCTTGTATGGTTGATCGTAACTGCTTGATGGTTGCTGCTTATTCATCTTCCGCATTCTGATTTCTCTTAAAATGTACGGCATGTTTTCTGGAGTAAGCTTCTCGTCGGGGTAACGACTTAGCTCTTCCAGGTCCTCATTGGACAGACCAAAGTTTGCCAGGATATTGGTAGCCTTCATCGTGTCTTGAAAAAGCTGGACTGCAGAGCTCTGGCCTCCACTTTGAGTTGAAGGCGCCGTAGTATTCCCATATCCAGGCCGATAACCTCCAGGTGAAGGACTCTGGTAGGAGGACCATTGACCTAAGCCTACATTATTCCCAGTTTGACTCATAATTCCCATGTTCATTCCACTAAAGGTGCTTTGTGATGCACCTGGAATTCCCATTCCTCTTCCTGCTGCTCCTCTACCTCCTGTAGCTCCCATGTAGGGTCCTGGAGTAATACCAAACTGGGTAGGCGGTGCTTGACTCTTGTACGGGTTAGGTGGACCCTGATTCAGCCCAAACTGGTTGGGTGGGCCTTGACTCTGCCCAAACGGATTGGGCGGGGCCTGGCTTTGCCCAAACGGATTGGGCGGGGGCTGGCTTTGCCCAAACGGAATGGGCAGGCCCTGGCTTTGCCCAAACTGATTGGGAGGGCCCGGATTCTGGCCAAAAGCCCCTCTGGCATTAAACATGGACATGTTGATCTTCACAAAACCTTGGATCAGAGATGCAAAAGCTGGGTTCAATACAGTTGTGGTGGCCACAGAATTCAGCTGCTGTAGGGCCAGCTGGGCGAGCTGCAAATTTGCTGAGCCTAACAGAAGCGGATTGGCAATGCTGGGGTTCAATGAATTCACTGGTGGAGCACAATTTTCCAAGAATAACGCAAAGCTGAAAGTTAAAACACAAACATTAGATTTTTACGTTTCAGGAAATATCCACAGCAAAGGGTTTTAAAGCCAGTGATCAACATATTTATGTTTGACAGCTTTCAATAAGCTATTTTTGCGAGTTATAAAATAAACAAAACAAAACGACAGTTAAATCAGGACATCCACAACGTGATGAAATGTGTGAACGCCCAAACAAAATGGACAATGGAAATTTTGTGAAGCACTCAGACCCCACATGCAGTCGACAGTTCATAAGACAATACTAGACGAGGCGCTGGGGGGGAGGTAAATTCCAAACAGCTAGTTAAAAATTCAAAGGCATGATCACGGTCAAGTTACATTGAGATCTCCAGGTTAGTTATTTCTGGCAGTCCCTATCATTCTTTTGAACCTTTATAAATGAGCCTACACAAAGATTCTAGTTATTTAATGGCAGTTTGTTGCACAGATTTATCGAACACAGGACGAGAGGCTCAAGATTCGTCTTGTGAAACCACAACACCCCTCTTTCACTATGTTGGAGAGGCAAGGTAAACAGCTGCAATCTTTTCAATGGAGAGCATGCAAGCACTTGGTTAATATTCATGTTGGGTCCAGCTAAATAGATTAACCACCTCATTTCGCAAGATGTCTATATTACTGACAACCTGTTAGCGAGGTACTTATTTCCACACTGCCCAGGAGGCAGCATAACGTTCCCATACAGACAAATGCAGGCTTTCAACATACAACCTCACAACACGACTAGAGTGATCTGTTTCTCCAATCTGAATTCTTGGGTGTTTGCCCTACCACACAATCTAGGTCAGACTGCAGTGCAGTACTGAAGAGGCACAGACCAGTGGCTCCCAACCTTTTTCACCCGTGGCCAAAAATTGGGCAAACATTTGTACTTGCAGCTCATACTGTAAGATAGTATGATAAATGAATTGATAATTCTGTCAAAATGATTTGAGTTTCACAACATTTTACTCTGGCTTTGTATCTTATTAATCTCAGAATTATAACTTTAAATACAAATCTGATTAAATCATTGAAAAACAAATTTAAACATGAAAAAGAAATTTAGACCCACTCCTGGTCCAGTTTCAATCCTTTGCGGCCTAATTTTAGGCTGCAGCCAGAGGTTGAGAACAAGTGCGCTGAACTGTTGCAAGTGTAAGTTTACAGTCCTGGGGTCACGGTTTAAGAATATGGGGTAGGCCATTTAGGACTGAGATGAGGAAAAACGTCTTCACCCAGAAAGTTGTGAATCTGTGGAATTCTCTGCCACAGAAGGCAGTGGAGGCCAATTCACTGGATGTGTTCAAGAGAGAGTTAGATTTAACTCTTTGGGCTAAAGGAATCAAAGGAAATGGGGGAAAAGCAGGAATGGGGTACTGATTTTAGATGATCATATTGGCTCGAAGGGCCTACTACGGCACCTATTTTTCTATATTTCTATGTATCTGTTACGCAGGATCAATGTTGTTGATCAACAGCTCTTGAGGGGAGAACTCCTGACAAAGGACTTCGCAGGGTCACATCTGACAGAAGACTAGGAGTGAGGCATTGCACCTGAAGGATGTTTACAACAACTGGAGGCTTGAGGGAAGGGATACTGGTTAAGATTTATGTTACAAAACCCATTCTCTAAATGTTGGTTATTCTATCCAACAGATACCAGCATGTTGTTGTGTTCGTTTTTTACCTTATTTGCCCGAGCAGCTTCAGTATAACTGTAAATATCAGCTTGGCTCAGCTGATGACACGAGCTTTAATTCAGCAAACTGTAGCCCCATCCCCAACTCCAGCAATTGAGCACATAATGTTGGTGGCACACAGCTCTATAAGATAACCCTCAGCCTCCTGCGCTTGATGCAATAAAGTTCTAGCCCGGATTCAACAGTGTCTTATACGGGCACAACATAACCTGCCTGTTTTTTTTAACATGTTTTTTGTATCTCAAGACCCCAGTCACGGTGGCGCAGCGGTAGAGTTGCTGCCTTACAGCGAATGCAGCGCCGGAGACCGGGTTCAATCTCGACCACGGGTGCTGTCTGTACAGAGTTTGTACATTCTCCCCGTGACGTGCGTGGTTTTTCTCCGAGATCTTCGGTTTCCTCCCATACTCCAAAGACGTACAGGTTTGTAGGTTAATTGGCTTGGTAAATGTAAAAAATGTCCCTAATATGTGTAGGATAGTGTCAATGTGTAGGGATCGCTGGTCAGTACACACCCGGTGGGCCGAAGGGCCTGTTTCAGCGCTGTATCTCTAAACTAAACTAAGGAAATATTATACAATAGAATTGATCAGATGATAACTTTTGTGTGAGGAACTTATGTTAAGTTGCAAGAGAAGGACGGAGCTGAGGTTTTCAGAAATACATGGCCCCACAAAGAAATAAAGAACACACACATAGAACAGATGGCTTATCATAACATGGAGGTGTTGATGTGAATAGGCATAACTTTGTTTGCTTTGAAGCAGCTATAACGCTGTCAGAAGTTGTATTTGGTTTAGTTTGGTGTTTAGAGTATAGGTTATTGATGGGTTTCTTCTCAGGACATGAGCATCATGTGTCCTTTCTTTATGGCACATCTTTGAGCTCGGTGTGCAATAAAGGGGATTTATGATTATCTATATTGGGTCGTGGCAAGGCTAGATAATAGTCTGTGACCTGGTTTGTGCTGTTTAAATGTATTTATGTTGAGATAAGAGATAAGGCATAGGTGATGGTTGTGTGACCTTTGTATAAGGGTGGTTTCTTATGTTTATAGAAAACTGAGAAAGTAACTCTGCTTTGATAATCTTCCATTTGCTGTGTGGAATGCTATTAGTGAGGAGGCCTTACATTCCTTTCGTCCAGGGGGAGGTTGTAATTCAGAATGAAACTAGACCCGAGCTTGGGAAGAATCAATTATAATTTATCAAGTGTGACAATTAGTGGCCTTTGTGTGGTTGGGGATTGTAGAAATAACTTAAGTCCTTACCACTTTGTAAGAATGGGGCAAAACTCATATTTAATCCATAAGTAACTGTATTTTAACTATGAAGTAGGGAAATTATTTGTGAAGTGTATTGTGTTTTAATTAGGATAGTATTAGACTTTGTTTAAATCTGAAGTTTTAGAAATAACTTTCTTTTCCAAAAGTGAAAATATATGTTTTGTGTGAATGTATTGTGTGATTGCTGTATGATGTGTATTTTATATTCTGAGAGGTAGTCTCTGAGAATTAGCTTTATATTTCTGTGGTTTTACTTCATTGAAATAAAATGATTTTGAGCAAAGAGGTTGAAGAAAACCAGAGGGAAAAAGGGTTGTAAAGGGGCCAGAAAAGGGAAAATCATGTGACTATACGTGTTGTCAATCACTAGAAAGGATTTAGTTGATTGGTTAATGCAAATAAGCTAAATGTATGGTAAACCATAATGATTGGTTAATAGTTTGCCACTCCTTCTGTATCATAATTGTCTAATACCTATATAATGTGTTACGTTTGTACCAAAGTAGTAGTTCTTTCGACCTGCCCCAGTTTCTAGCTCTGTGTTGGAAGGTTTAAAGAATTATCCAGCGCTGTCAGAATAAAGAATTGATTTTAGCAGCAATGGTTTGAATCAAGTTTTCTTGAATTGGACTGACAAAAGAACTTAGTTTAACAAAACCTCATGCTTTACTAACCACTCAATATGTTTTGCTACTTTTGGCTATTTCAGTACACAAACATCGAAGTTCTCCAGCAAAAAACAGATTGCTGGAAGAACTCAGCGGGCAATCTATCCATTCCAAGGCTCTCACCTACTTTAAGACAACCAAGCCAATTCTATGTATTAATTCTATCCTTTCATTTATTATCGACTGTCTATTCACCCAGCTCTTTCACAATGAACCTATTACTATCCTCACTGTTTATCTCACTACCACTCATAGGACCGTCAAAAAAATCTGGAACTGTTGCCTTGTCGATGTCCATCTACACTTCAGGCGGTCTCGACAAGGCCACCAGCATAATCGAGGACCAGTCTTAACCCGTTCACCTCCGCTTGTCCCCTCTCCCATCAGGTTCTCCCATCAGGCAAGAGGTACAGAAGTTTGACAACACATACCTCCAGATTCAAGGACAGTTTCTTCCCAGCCGTTATCAGGCAACGGAAACATTGTCTCACCAGCTGGAGTGCAGTCCTGACCTCCCATCTAACTCATTGGTCACCTTTGAACTATCTTTCTTTGGACTTTTTCTTGCACTCAATGATATACGCTTTATTCTGTATCGCTATACTATGGACGGTTAAACCAACATGTAGAGGAACCAACCAGAGAGCAGGCTATTCTAGACTGGGTATTGAGTAATGAGGAAGGGTTAGTTAGCAGTCTTGTTGTGCGTGGCCCCTTGGGCAAGAGTGACCATAATATGGTTGAGTTCTTCATTAGGATGGAGTGACATTGTTAATTCAGAAACAAGGGTTCTGAACTAAAAAAAAGGTAACTTTGAGGGTATGAGACGTGCTTTGGCCAAGATTGACTGGCAATTGATTCTTAAAGGGTTGACGGTGGATATGCAATGGAAGGCATTTAAAGACTGCATGGATGAAGTACAACAATTGTTCATCCCAGTTTGGTAAAATAATTAATCAGGGAAGGTAGTGCATCCGTGGATAACAAGGGAAATCAGGGATAGTATCAAAACAAAAGATGAAGCGTACAAATTAGCCAGAAAAAGCAGTCTACCAGAGGACTGGGAGAAATTCAGAGACCGGCAGAGGACAAAGGGCTTAATTAGGAAAGGGAAAATAGATTATGAAAGAAAACTGGCAGGGAACATAAAAACTGACTGCAAAAGTTTTTATAGATATGTGAAGAGAAAAAGATTAGTTAAAACAAATGTAGGTCCCTTGCAATCAGAAACAGGTGAATTGATCATGGGGAACAAGGACATGGCAGACCAATTGAATAACTACTTTGGTTCTGTCTTCACTAAGGAAGACATAAATAATCTGCTGGAAATAGCAGGGGACCGGGGGTCAAATGAGATGGAGGAACTGAGTGAAATCCAGGTTAGCCAGGAAGTGGTGTTAGGTAAATTGAATGGATTAAAGGCCGATAAATCCCCAGGGCCAGATAGGCTGCATCCCAGAGTACTTAAGGAAGTAGCCCCAGAAATAGTGGATGCATTAGTGATAATTTTTCAAAACTCCTTAGATTCTGGAGTAGTTCCTGAGGATTGGAGGGTAGCTAATGTAACCCCACTTTTTAAAAAGAGAGGGAGAGAGAAATCGGGGAGTTACTGACCAGTTAGTCCAATATCGGTAGTGGGGAAACTGCTAGAGTCAGTTATTAAAGATGGGATAGCAGCACATTTGGAAAGTGGTGAAATCATTGGACAAAGTCAGCATGGATTTACGAAAGGTAAATCATGTCTGACGAATCTTATAGAATTTTTCGAGGATGTAACTAGTAGAGTGGATAAGGGAGAACCAGCGGATGTGTTATATCTGGACTTTCAGAAGGCATTCGACAAGGTCCCACATAAGAGATTAGTATACAAACTTAAAGCACACGGTATTGGAGGTTCAGTATGGATGTGGATAGAGAACTGGCTGGCAGACAGGAAGCAAAGAGTAGGAGTAAACGGGTCCTTTTCAGAATGGCAGGCAGTGACTAGTGGGGTACCGCAAGGCTCAGTGCTGGGACCCCAGCTATTTACAATATATATTAATGATTTGGATGAGGGAATTGAATGCAACATCTCCAAGTTTGCGGATGACACGAAGCTGGGGGGCAGTGTTAGCTGTGAGGAGGATGCTAGGAGGCTGCAAGGTGACTTGGATAGGCTGGGTGAGTGGGCAAATGCATGGCAGATGCAATATAATGTGGATAAATGTGAGGTTATCCACTTTGGTGGCAAAAACAGGAAAGTAGACTATTATCTGAATGGTGGATGATTAGGAAAAGGGGAGATGCAACGAGAGCTGGGTGTCATGGTACACCAGTCATTGAAAGTAGGCATGCAGGTGCAGCAGGCAGTAAAGAAAGCGAATGGTGTGTTAGCATTCATAGCAAAAGGATTTGAGTATAGGAGCAGGGAGGTTCTACTGCAGTTGCACAGGGTCTTGGTGAGACCACACCTGGAGTATTGCGTACAGTTTGGGTCTCCTAATCTGAGGAAAGACATTCTTGCCATAGAGGGAGTACAGAGAAGGTTCACCAGACTGATTCCTGGGATGTCAGGACTTTCATATGAAGAAAGACTGGATAGACTCGGCTTGTACTCGCTAGAATTTAGAAGATTGAGGGGGGATCTTACAGAAACTTACAAAATTCTTAAGGTGTTGGACAGGCTAGATGCAGGAAGATTGTTCCTGATGTTGGGGAAGTCCAGAACAAGGGGTTGCAGTTTAAGGATAAGGGGGAAGTCTTTTTGGACCAAGATGAGAAAAAGACTCCCCCCTTATCCCTAGACTTCCCCCTAAATGTTTTTTACACTCTGTGTGAAAAACATTTTTCACACAGAGTGGTGAATCTCTGGAATTCTCTGCCACAGAAGGTAGTTGAGGCCAGTTCATTGGCTATATTTAAGAGGGAGTTAGATGTGGCCCTTGTGGCTAAAGGGATCAGGGGGTATGGAGAGAAGGCAGGCACGGGATACTGAGTTGGATGATCAGCCATGATCATATTGAATGGCGGTGCAGGCTCGAAGGGCCGAATGGCCTACTCCTGCACCTATGTTTCTATGTTTTTATGTTTCTATGTTTGAATGTTATCATGTAGACTTTTTGTTGACTGGATAGCACGCAACAAAATAGCTTTTCTCTATACCTCAGTACATGTGACAATAATTAACAAAACTATCCTATACTTGTTCAGACACAAGTTAAGCTTCCCGTTGCATATTAAAATAAAAAGGGAGATCTTTCCAAGTGACTAATTGAATACTCAACTGTACACATAACTAAGGATGATTTTTATTTTAACATATGGCACTACATCAGTTGAGCTGAGAAACAAGGTGTTTAATCCCAGCTACATCATAAGCTCACAAAACAGTTCAAACTTCTCATTTAAAACAAATATTAATAAAATTGACACATTCATTTTTATTCTCAGCTCATTATCTTTGAGGTTCAAATAAGTATTCCACTGCCAGCACAGACATCATCGGTAAGTGTGCAGAGGACTGTTCCAAAGTCAATCCGCAACTTCCCTAACCCAAAACCATGGATGGACTGTGAGATCCACTCCCCAGTGAAGACCAAGTTTTCAAGTCGAGCGATCCCAACTTGTACAGGGAACCTCGGGACAACCTTGACAAAGTCAACAAGGACACCAAGAGACAATTCCAGATGAAGCTAGAGTGCCCGATTAACCACACTGTGCTATAAAGTGAAGTCAGGCACAATCACAGGCAACAATACGCCCCTCGACGACGAGTTCAATGCATTCTACATTCATTTTGATCAGGTCAGTGAAGTGACATCACCCATCCCAACAGCCTTGGTGCTCCCATAGTCATGGTCACAGATGTCAGATCAGCCTTCCGGAGAGTGAACCCACAGAAAGCAACTGGCCTGAATGGAGTAGTCGGCAGCATCCTCAAGACCTGTGCGGATCAGCTGGCAGTAGTCTTCACAGACATCTTAAGTGCTTCGACAGGCTGGTGCTTCGTCAATTTAACTCCTGCCTTCCAGACAGCCATGATCCACTTCACTCTGCCGACTATCACAAAAGGTCCATGGCAGGCACCATCTCCCTGGCCTTACACTCATCACTGGGACATATGAATAACAAGGACACCCAAGTCAAACTCCTATTTATTCGTCATAATTACAACCACCCATTTCCACACCCCTGGACCTAGAACAAAGCACCACCTACCTGCAAATGACTCCTTGACTTCCTGGCCCATAGACCATAATCAGTAACCATAATCAACAATACATCCTCTATGATAATTCTTAACACCGGTACCCCAAATGTCTTCACTTACTGTACTGCCTATACACTCAAAACATTATGTGCTCAATTCCTAGAGTAGGGGCTGGAGTAACATCCTTCAAAAGTCCCGATGTGTTTTCAAAGAAGCTAACACCATCAAACTTCACAAACCGACACTACTTACACCCTGTGTTATGGCACTCAATCTACGATACACCGGCAATTAATGATAGCATTCATGTCAATTACATAGCGAGTCACTTGCAACTTAAATACACCCGCATTTTCAGGTAAATTAATCTTAACATTTGTTCGAATGCAAATTACATATTTAATCCTAAAAACAGATCACAAATTAGAACACGAGATCAATGCAATTTTGATTATACTTTTGCTGCTTCTTGCCATTTTAGTCAAATGACAGCGAATTCTAAGATTGCTTTTCCCCTTTCATTAATCAGTTGATGCACAAAACTAAAATGGTTGAACTAACTAACAATTAGGCAGGAAGGAGGGGGAGATAGACTGGAGTCTTGATTCAAGATGATGGTGGTGCAAGATGACGAGTAAAGTCAGAGGCTGTGAGCAGTCCACAAACTCATCTCCCCCGCCCTGGGACAGACAGCTCCCTGGAGTTCCATGATCAGCTTGGGAAGCGGGGCATGGCGACTTCACTGCACAGTGGAGGAGGAGCGGCATCTTCAGGCAACAGACACCACGTTTGCAGTGGTGTTGTCAGACGTGGCTGCGGGGGGTGGTCTAGAGGACGGGTGAACAAAGCCACTGCTGCTGAATAGAGGGGTGGTGGAAAGTGCCGACAGTATTGCACTGGTCCAGGCCGACCACTAATCCACTGATCCAGTGCTGGCAGGACACCAGGCCTTAATGTGAGATTGTTAAAAAATTGCATATCTCCTTCAGATTTCTCAGAGACTTGAAAGTTGCAAGGTGGCGCCGGCGTGATGAGTCTCTGACACCTACGTTTTATGACCATGTTTTTCTCTGCTTCTCGGAAAGTGACAATAATACGAGACAATAATAAACTAAACTAGCTTAAAAGATGAGGTCAGTCATAAGGTCATAAGTGATAGGATTATAAGTGTTAGGCCATTCGACCCGTCTACTCCGCCATTCATTCATGGCTGATCTATCTCTCCGTCCTAACCCCATTCTCCTGCCTTCTCCCCATAACCCATGAGAGCTGATAAGCAAAGCCAAACATTTTAATATAAGTCACAGTGCTCAAAGTTATTGTATTCCATTAAGAAACAAAATAACACCAAGACAACAAATTGGGCTAAAATATTTGTAGACATTTTTAACCAGAGGATCCAAATGAATAATTCATCCCAAGATTACCACCTTGGTCAGGTCAGTCACCCTGTAACATCAAGTAGTAGATGAGTGTATTGACCACACTAAGATCACAGACCCAGATCAGCCCACAGTGATGAGGACTTGTATTCATGCTGATCCAATGCAGATGAAACACCCAGCAGCCTCACAACACTGCAGAAAGCCCTGATCTGAAATGTCACCTCTCCATGTTCTCCAGACTCGCTGAGTTACTCCATCAGTTTTTTTAAAAATAAACCCGCATCTGCAGTTCCTTGTAGCTCCCTTTTTACTGCAGAAATGTACCTGTGCATGATTGTCAAAAGCAGTAAAAATCCAATTCTTCCATTAACCCATCAGTTTCCTCTCAATAACCAGAAGTGATGGAAACACACTTAATTAAGCTCAGTTACGGTTCTAGCAGGATAACAGCTCCTGTGTCATTATAACTTTGCTTCATAAAAATAAACCAGTTGAATTTCAGAGGGGAAGTAACGACTCATGGTGGCATTTAATAGATGATGGCATCAAAGAGCTTAAATAATGTGAATTTATTTGGAATCAAAGAGAATATACACTAACTCACAGAAAGCATCACATCCCAAGCCATCGGTGCAAAGGGTCCTCATGGCAATGCCCTAATCTCAGCCCTCTTCAGCTGCTTCACCTTCGATCTTCCACAAATTTTTGTGCCCGAAGTAAGAGAAAAATGTTGGATTACAAAGCTTTCACCTCGATTTGCAACCCTTCAGTTGAAATGATCATCTGCAGACCTCAATCAGTATGATGTGGGAACAACACTTCCTCTACACTGACCATCAGCAGAGGGGCTCCTCAGGGCCATGTGCTCAGTCCCCTGCTCTACTCCCTCTGTACCCATCACCGTAGAGCCAGACACGGCCTTAATGCCATCTTAAAATTTACAGACGATACCACAGTTGTTGAACGAATAAGGGGAAACAGAGTACAAGGGGGAGATTGAAAATCTGGTTGAATAGTGTCACAATGTTGCTCTCAACATTAGCAAGTCCAAGGAGCTGATTGTTGATTTCAAGTGAGGAAAGACGAGAAGTCATGAACCAGACTTCATCAGCTGCACAGCGACGGAGAGTCAACAGCTTCAGGTTCCTGGATATGTACATCTCTGAAGATCTGCCTTGCCCAGCATAGTGATGCAAAGAAAGCCCATCAACACCTCCTTTTCCCCCATAGGACTTTGAGAATCAGTATGATGCCAAATACTCCATCAAACTTCTTCAGCTGTACAATAGAAAGCATACTGACTGTACTGTACCACAGCCTGATTCGATAACTCAAACACCAAAGAACCAAGGAGGCTGCAAATGGCGGTGGCCATTCCTGACATCTTGTTTTTACCATTGGGGCGGTGATATAGATCCCTGAGCATCGTGACCTCCAAGTTCAAGAGCAGCTTCTTAAGGGCCTATCCCACCAGCATGCGATTGCATGCGGCGAGCGCGACCAAACGTGGTGGGCCGGTCCCACTTCCAACCGCGGAGCCGTCTGGAGTTGTGCGGGGCTGGTCCCGACATCATACTCACCAATCAGCTGGGCAGGAGGCGGGCCGACTGAATTTGGACGTCGCACGGCGTCGGGCGGTGACGTCATCACGCTGTGGCACGCCGGGCGGTGACGTCATCGCACAACGCCACGCGCTAGGCGTACGCAGTCAAGACGCTGCGTACGCCCGTCGAGGCGCTGCGTATGGCCTCAATGCGGCTGCGGGCCGACAGGCCGTTGCCGCGCGGGATTTTTGGACAGTGTCAGTTTTTCGGAGCCCCGCACGATGTCCGGACCAGCCCCGCACAACTCCATACGGCGCCGGCGATCGAAGTGGGACCGGCCCCGCGAGGACGTACGGCTCAAGCGACCACGTTAGGTCGGGCTCGCCGCATGCTGGTGGGACAGGCCCTTTACTATCAACCATCAGGTTCTTGAATCATACTGCACAACCCCAACCATAACCTTATGCCAACAGCGAGCCACCCTGGTCTTTTAGCTTGCCCTACGTACTTCAGCTTGCACTATTGTGGTCCAGATACCTCATTTAACTGATAATTTATTGTATTGTTTATCATATACTTGTTGTGTTGTTGCATTAATGTCCAAGTGAGAATACCATTGTTCCACTCCCAGCACCCATGATACACTTTTCTGTTCCAACAAGGGCGAATTCCAATAATCCTTTACCACATTTTATTCATTTCAAAAAGATTTCTGTCAAATGGAAACTTGCAAATATAACAACTTTCAAAAGAAGGAAAGAATATTTCAGAACAATCTGCTTGAAAAATGCTAGAATCTGCAGCTAAGCACATTTGACTACGGCACTTGGAAAATCACAATATATGGGTTTGTAAAAGGGAATTAGTATTTGACAGATTTGACTTTGCATTTATTGCAGCAGATAATAAATCAGTACCTGCAGTTCCTTGTACCTCCTTGGAGAAATACAGCGTTTTACTTTTTCAAAAACCACAAAACGGTGTTTGAAGGAACGGGGAAAAATTATTTCAGCATTGATTGCCAAACAAACCATGACCGATTTTAGGGAATCAGGATTTAATTAGTGGGATACAGCAAAAAACAGTCATAGGAGCAGAACTAAGCCATTCGGCCCATCGAGTCTACTCCTCCATTCAATCATCACGGATCTATCTTTCAAATCCATTCTCCTGCCTTCTCCCCATAACCTTTGACATCTTTACTAATCAAGAATGATCCTTGTAATCATTTTAGTAAACCTCTCTGGAGAGAATACTCCAAATGACTCTGACAATATGCAAATAAATGAAATGGTGGTTCGGCCACACCTGGAGTAGTGTGCAAATCCGATTGCTATACAATAAGGATTTGAAAGCACTGAAGAAGGTCTAGAGAAGATATACCAAGATGTTGCCTAGTTGGGCCGAAAGGCCTGTTTCCACACTGTATCACTCTATGCCTGGATTGGTGCACTTCAGTTAGGATAGACTAAACATGCGGAGTATGTCTTCCTTCGAGTGGAAGAGATGGAGGGGGTGACCTGAAAGAGGTATATAAAATTACGAGGAAAAATGGTAAAACTATCACATGATGGGGTTGTCCTTTTGATTACAAATGCCAATGCACAACATTTACCCATTCATATAGTTAATGCTACTGTTTTATACTGCCTCTTTCAAAATTGTTCACATCTCTGATCTGCGTTACCCCGACACCCCACAAACCCACAGTGGCACAGTCACAATGCTTACTAAAATGTAATGTTATGGTGACAACCAAAGCAACCACGTTTCCCATGGCTACCTCTGAATACTGGAAAGCAGATCATCAGGTCCTAGGGATTGTTGGCTTTCAATCCTGATGTAGTTAAGCTGTAAAATGCGCAGAGAAGATTTACGGGAAACTGGCTCAAAGGGCCGAATGGCCTACTCCTGCGCCTATTTTCTATGTTTCTAGAATGTTGCCAGAATTCAAGGGATGAGCTTTAGTGAGAGGTTAAGCAGGCTAGAACTTTATTCCTTGGAGCACAGGAGGACAAATTGCTTCTGATAATGAAACAGCTAACCACAGATCACTGGCAGTGGCCAATCCTAAGCAGACAACTCGCATACAACAGGATAAGCTCCATTTTGCCTGCAATGGCTACCGGAGCAAAACATATTCAAAATACTCTGATAAATGATTCACCTTGTAACCACTCAAAGCTTTTCCAGCATCCCCTGGTCAAGTCAAAAATTTGATGAATGTACATCATGATCGTAGCTAAGGCAGATCAGCATAAAGGACACAGCAATCTATTTCAGTGTCTTCCTACCATTGAGCTCCAGCAATGGGACACTGACAGCAGTGTACGCAATCAACCTGCCAAATCTGACATTACTTCCAGTTTAGCAACCTCTCCCAGAGAGGGACATAGATTCCAGCATCATTGAATGCTAGGAGTTGCAAACTCTATTAATCAACCAACCTGGTCTGGAGCCAACTATCATTACTATCTCTTCCAGATCAAACATTCACAGACATGAAGTGAAAGCTACCCGTTTCTTTTGTGGGATAAATGGAATTAGTTAATTCCTACTTGGGCCCACACACTCAGCTCTTGTTGCCGGGACATCGATGGCTGCATTGCTGCTGCTGTCTACATTCTTACATTTCTCTCAAAGGTTTTGTTGCTTTGGTTGCCAGATTCCACTCATTCACCTTCACACAGACATCTTTAGCTCTTCACTTCCTGTCTGGATCTCTCTCTCA
The DNA here is from genome assembly GCA_038087875.1 of Malacoraja senta. Lineage (NCBI taxonomy): Eukaryota > Metazoa > Chordata > Chondrichthyes > Rajiformes > Rajidae > Malacoraja > Malacoraja senta. Next base: position 132,070 of record JAXLNO010005922.1, read on the forward strand.
CTTTCCATCTCAGGGGATAAACTGCATTAAAAATCCAATATCCACAGCTACCTTGTTTGTACTTCCTCTATTCCATAAGGACTTCCTTCACTCCAATCTCCCAGTTCTTCCTTTGTCATCGTGTTTAGAAAGTTTCCATGGAGTAGACGAGTCGTAGAGTTGGGGACTCTGAAGAAGGGTCTCGACCCGAAACCTCAATTATTTCTTCGCTCCATAGATGCTGCCTCATCCGCTGAGTTCCTCCAGCATTTTTGTCTACCTTCAAAGTTTCCATGGAGGTGCCTCTGAAATGCCTTCCTTCTTCTTAAACCGCGGCTTTCTCTCCATCATAATGGACAGCTTTTGATTGCATCCTACCCATTTCTCACATCACTCCCCAGGACAGTGCAGGAACAGAGTTCTCACTATTCATCTTTAACCCCCCCCCCCGCCTCAACACTCCACAGAATATCCATCGCACTTTCTGTCAGCTTCAACAAGACTCGACACCAATCACACAATCCCTTCCTCATCAGCATTTTGAAGGCATTGCTCCCTTGGAAACTCCCCAACCTACCCTTCTGTCCACACCAACCATTCCCCATCTTGTGACACTTTCCCATGCAGCCATAGGAGAGGTCTGTTCCTTTCAATGCTGGCTTTCCACCATCCATGGACCCAAACTGTCCTTCCAAGTGAAGCAACAATTGACTTGCACACCTTCCAATCATTTGCTGTTCCCAATGTGGTCTCTTCTAGCATGGAGAAACCAACTGCAGATTGGGCAATTGCTTTACAGAGCACCTGTGCTCAGTCCACAACAATAACTCTGAGCATCCTGCTGCCTGCAACTATAACTTCTGCCAGTCATCCATCAAGCAGCATCGGAGGTCTGGACTGAACCCAGGTCCTTGGAGCTGAGGGGCAGCAGCAGGAACCATTCCGACAATGTTCCTCCCTACCACAACAATCAAAGCAATTCACATCTTGGAACAAACTTTTAGGAGCAAAGAGGAATTGTAACAGAGGTTAGTTTTATCAGACCAATCACAAATCTAGATTTATAATATGTTTAAATACCTATAAGAATTCAATTCCATGTATAAATTACAGCAGTGTCTATACATAGTCCCCCATTTCAGGGCACCATAATGTTTGGGACACAGCAGTGGCATGTAAATGAAAGCAGTCATGTTTAGTATTTTGTTGCATGCAATGACTGCTTGAAGTCTGTGATTCATGGACATCACCAGTTGCTGGGTGTCTTCTCTGGTGATGCTCTGCCAGGCATGTATTGCAGCTATCTTTTGCTTATGCTTGTTTGGGGGCTAGTCCCCTTCAGTTTTCTCTTCAGCATATAAAAGGCATGCTCAATTGGGTTCAGATCGGGTGATTGACTTGGCCACTCAAGAATTTACAATCTTTTAGCTTTGGAAAAACTCGTTTGTTTTAGCAGTATGTTTCGGATCATTGTTTTGCTGTAGAATGAACCACCAGCCAATGAGTTTTGATGCATTTGTTTGAACTTGAGCAGATAGGATGTGTCTATACACATCAGAATTCATTATGCTGCTACCATCAGCAGTTGTATCATCAATGAAGTAAGTGAGCCAGTACCTTCAGCAGCCATATATCCCCAGGCCATAACACCCCCACCACCGTGTTTCACAGATGAGGTGGTATGCTTTGGATCTTGGGCAGTTCCTTCTCTCCTCCATACTTTGCTCTTGCCATCACTCTGATATAAATTAATCTTCGTTTCATTTGTCCACAAGACCTTTTTCCAGAACTGTGGTTGCTCTTTTAAGTACGTCTTGGCAAACTGTAACCTGGCCATCCTATTTCTGCGGCTAACCAGTGGTTTGCATCTTGCAGTGTAGCCTCTGTATTTCTGCTCATAAAAGTCTTCTGCGGACAATGGTCATTGACAAATCCACACCTGACTCATGAAGATGTTTCTGATCTGTCCTTTGGTGTTTGGGGATTTTTCTTTATTATAGAGAGAATTCTTCTGTCATCAGCTGTGGAGGTCTTCCTTGGCCTGCCAGTCCCTTTGCGATTAGTAAGCTCACCAGTGCTCTCTTTCTTCTTAATGATGTTCCAAACAATTGATTTTGGTAAGCCTAAGGTTTGGCTGATGTCTCTAACAGTTTTATCCTTGTTTCTCAGTCTTACAGTATATTGGCTTCTTTGACTTTCAATGGCACAACTTTGGTCCTCATGTTGATAAACAGCAATAAAAGTTTCCAAAGGTGATGGAAAGACTGGAGGAAAGACTAAGTGCTGAATGCTCTCTTATACCTGCATTAAGGAGGCATTTAAACACACCTGAGCAGTTACACATGCCTGTGAAACCATGTGTCCAAAATGTTACAGTGCCCTGAAATAGGGGGACTTTGTATAAACACAGCTGTAATTTCTACATGGTGAAACCAAAATGTATAAAAATACCCTTTAATAAAATCTGACGTGCACTTTAACCACGTGTGATTTTTTTCTATTACAAATCTCAAATTGTGGCGTACAGAAGCAAATAAATAAATGATGAGTCTTTGTCCCAAACATTATGGAGGGCACTGACAAAGCACATCTACAAATTCATCAATGCTACCTCTTGTTGTTGGCCAAATGGCAGTGGTGAGTCAGTGTATCAGAAAAAGTTCTGGTTGAGTGAAACCGCAAACATCTCTCAGCAATATCATCAAAACAAAACTGTTTATTTCAGCAAAGGGAAGTTCGGAGAGCATGTAGCAGTTTTAAAGTGTGTCGGTGGTGAAGAGTTAGCAAATTCAAATTCTTGGGCATTAACATCTTGGATGACCTGTCCTGGGTCTAGCACATTGATGTAATCATGATGGTCCGGCAGTGTCTCTACTTTCTTTAAAGGTCTCATCACTTCACCAAATACTCTAGCAAACATCCGTGGGAAGAATCCTGGTTACATCATGGCCTGGTACAGCAAATCCAATGCAAGAGGCTGTAAAAAGTGGTGGACCCAGACCTGTCCACCACCGGCACAGCCATCCCCACCATCGACAGCATCAATAAGAGGAGCTGCCTCAACATCGGCATATTTGTTCAAGGATCCCTACCATCCAAGCCATCTTCTTGTTGCTACTTACTGTAGGGCATGAGGTACAGAAGCTTGAACTCTCACACCACCATGTTCAGAAACAGCTACTTCCTACTACCATCAGGTTCATGAACCACCTTGCACTAAGCGGATTTGTAGGTTGCCTCATCTCCTGCTACTTCAATGACAGTCTTTCCAGTACACCTGGTGATTGTCAGATTCATTCAACTTCCTGAATAATCGTTACAAGCACACAGTAAGATCGAGAGAATGCTCGGGCCTGGCAATACCAGACAATGGCTGGCTCCAACAGGTGGGGCGTTTAAACACACATCTTGATGTACAACACATTCTACACCAGCATTCCAGGAGTCAATGATCAGAAACACGTGAACCAGCTACAAGTGTACCATGCCAACAAAGGGCAAGGGTTCTGCTGAGTGACCCAACTCCAGATTCCAGAAAGCTTTCCTGGTATCTGCAAGGCACGTCCAGAAGTGCAATGGCCTACTTACCTGTTCAAATGCCATTCCAAAAATAACAAGATTAAGCAGCCTGCTTGATTGGCATACATCTTGAATAGTCACTTCCTCTTGAATACACCATCTTGAACAGTCACTTCCTCTTCAAATTGTACTCCTTGATGGCAGCAATTTCAACAATTCACCTGGGCTTCTTCAATAGTTTCTTTCAAATCTTATCAACAAAGTTGCCGTACATATAAAGTCAACCTAATGTTACACAATGCTGGCCAGGGCAGGAGGCTGTGTAACCCGCAGCGAGTGACTCATCTTCCCACTATCTGCAAGGCACACATTAGGAGTTTGGTAGAATGCTCTGCACTTGCCTGGTTAAGTCCAACACCAATAACACGCATGAATTTCAACACCATCCAGACAAACAGCCACTTAACAGGACAAACAGCTCCCCTAAATAATTCATCCTCTTGCACTAGCACACAGTAGATGTTGTGTGTACTCTGCACAAGTTATTCGCCCAGGCTGTTCATCTCCCAACAACGACATGGGCAGCAGGTTCATGTCATCATCATATCTGTGGCTCCATTCAAAGTCACACACCATCTGAACTTGGAAATGCACCTCCGGTCCTTCACTAGCGCTGTCTGAATCCTGGAACTTCACCTTCACCAGTTCATGAGAGGGCTCACCACCATGTTCTGAAGGATGGCCAATAAATGTTGGCCTTACCAGTGACAGGCAAGTTCCAAAACTGAACAATTAAATGTGGAAACAAATCAGTGTTCGTATCCACATCAGAGCCCGGAAACTCCAGACCAGTACAGAAAACATTCACCAAACAAGGTGCTGCTTCACCAGTTTCATGGGCTTTATCAGTGACACATCCCTTGCGTGAGTAAAGAAAGTTGCCATACATTGTTCCTCATTTTGCCCATCTCCACAACAGTCAATATATTTCACGTATTTTCCAGACGACCACTACTCAAGATCATCAATTCTGGTATCATCTTCAGTCTAGCACTTCCCTTGCTGATCACTCGGTGGCTGTTTCTTCAATGTCTGAACAGCTCAAAGATGTTGGTGAATAATAGGGTCCTGACCCAAAACATCTCAATAGACAACAACTACAGGAGTAGGGCATTCAGCCCTTCGAGCCAGCACCGCCATTCAATGTGATCATGGCTGATCATCTCTGCAGATACTGCTTGACCCGCAGAGATTCTCCAGTACTTTGTTTTATACAAGATTTCAAGCTTCTGCAGTTCTTTGTGCATGTGGCAGCCTTACCAACAGCCTGTCTCGCCCCGTTCTTCTTTTGTTGTTTTTAGTCTTTTATAATTGTAAATTTCAGTGTATCATTAGATTTGTATTATGTGGGGGATGAAACTTTCCTCGACGGAGATGCGACTTTTCCCGTATCGTATCTCCGTCCGCCCTGCGGCTTTAACATCGTGGAGCTGGCGGCCCATTTGTTAGGGATTGACTTTGGGAGCTGCGACCTCCCCATTGTGGGTGCTTCGATCGCCCCGGCCGCGGGAGAAGAGGAGGAAGGAGGTAAAAGTTATTTGCCTTCCATTATAGCAGGGAATGTGAGGTTGCCGTAAAACAGGATGGACGTGCTGCCTGCACTGGTGAAGACTTTGAAGAAGTCCAAGAGGACTTGGCGGCAAAAACAAGGGGGCAGATTATTATCTCAATGGGGTTAGGTTAGGTAAGGGGGAGGTGCAGCGAGACCTGGGTGTCCTTGTACACCGGTCACTGAAAGTTGGCGTGCAGGTACAGCAGGCAGTGAAGAAAGCTAATGGAATGTTGGCCTTCATAACAAGAGGATTTCAGGTCAGGAGTAAAGAGGTTCTTCTGCAGTTGTATAGGGCTCTGGTGAGACCACATCTGGAGTATTGTGTACAGTTTTGGTCTCCTAATTTGAGGAAGGACATCCTTGTGATTGAGGCAGTGCAGCGTAGGTTCACGAGATTGATCCCTGGGATGGCGGGACTGTCATATGAGGAAAGATTGAAAAGACTAGGCTTGTATTCACTGGAGTTTAGAAGGATGAGGGGAGATCTTATAGAAACATATAAAATTATAAAAGGACTGGACAAGCTAGATGCAGGAAAAATGTTCCCAATGTTGGGCGAGTCCAGAACCAGGGGCCAGTCTGAGAATAAAGGGGAGGTCATTTAAGACTGAGGTGAGAAAAAACTTTTTCACCCAGAGTTGTGAATTTATGGAATTCCCTGCCACAGAGGGCAGTGGAGGCCAAGTCACTGGATGAATTTAAGAGTTAGATAGAGCTCGAGGGGCTAGTGAAGTCAAGGGATATGGGGAGAAGGCAGGCACGGGTTATTGATAGGGGACGATCAGCCATGATCACAATGGCGGTGCTGGCTCGAAGGGCCGAATGGCCTCCTCCTGCACCTATTTAAAAAAATAAATTTAAAAAAGTGCCGTGAGTGCAGTGATCACGGAGTGTGCAGGGACATCGCGCCATGAAGACGGTGTCTGGAGCGGCTTTCTGGCTGACAGGGACTGCAGAGAGAGTGACAGCGGTCGGTACAACTCTGGTCACATCACGGTGAAGGAGCTGATTGAACTGATGGCTGTGGGTCTCCGCTTATGTTGTGTGCCCTAGGGATTCTCTCACGCCGCTGTGGAGGCTGTTTATGTTCAATCTTTCTGTAGTTTTGTATCTTGTTGCTATTTAGGTATGGTACACATGACATAAAGAACCATTGAATCATTGAACCCAGTAGCAATCCAGTTCTGGCAGTCACCAGCCAGATTGGTGGGAAATAATGCCATTGCCTCAGACACTGATCTAGTAAGGTATAGATTTAAATGTCATGGGATAAGAGGCGTTATTTGATATCCAAAGCATCTCCAAACGTAAGTTGTCCTTCTGATGATCTTTTGGGCATACAAACCTTCCCATTTAAATTTGCCTCTTCAATATCTCTTTGCTGGCATTTCCTCTGTGAACACAGGTTTATGGTATCTTCAAATCTACTGATAGTTGATGCTTCCTGGAGCCTCATCAAAGATGGGCTTCCTAGCCAGATTCATTGCTGTCCCTTCTTCCCATTCCACTTGACTTCTGGAATCTCTCATCCCAGTTCCTTGCTGCACTTAATATTCCTTCCCCTCTCCTTCAAATTGTTGGATGAAACATCACCCAAACCTAATCTTTCTGCAACATTCTTAACTAGAGTGTCGGATCAGTAAATGTGACCCACAAATTAAACAATCGTGGGAAAGATCACTTCTATCAACAATCACTTTTGTGCAAAACAGAGATAAAAATATTCTTGTTTTACGAGTCGACGCTGAGATATATTACCATAAAATTATCCGTTTTGTTGGAAGGTACAAGATTTGCCTAACAGATCAATAAATCGATATAATTATATACCGATATAATTCCAAGCATCTTTTTCTGTAGTGTCTTTCAAGTAACCTCATGGAAACAGTAACCTTCAGTTTGTCTGACCGCCTGCTACCATTGCAATACATAGATAACAAAATACAGCACAGGAACAGGCACAGCAACCAAGCTGAGCACGATGTCAAGTTAAAACTAATCTCCTCTGCCTGCACGTGAACCATATCTCTCCACTTGCAGCATATCCATGTGCCTATCCAAATCTCGTAAATGGCACTGTCGTATCTGCCTCCACAACTGGCAGCACGTTCCAGGCACCCACCGCCCTGCGTTAAAAAAACTCCCTCTATATATATATATAATTAAACGTCGACTTGTTTGTTTGTCTGTCTGTCTGTCTGTCTGTAATATCAGGAGCTACGCACAAAAGGTACACAATAGCGCAATTTATTTTGCCAAATCTTACTCAGCTTTTTCCCGTGGTCGTTCGTATCAAGTTTCTTCAAGTTTGATGTTATATTTCACGCTATTAATATTTAGAGGTTTAAAAAGGCCAACTTTAACAAGATTTTTACTGTTAAAATCCTTGCTGGCAGCTGCCAACATACTTCGATACAAAGTTGCGATACAGGAACACTCTGTGCTTCCACCGACTTTTCACCTGAATGGGATATCACAGTCCTCCACCTGACATTTGCAATAATGTTGCCATCATACAACACTTACTCCAGCTCCTGACAGGACAGGAGGGGGAGGGTGAATTGGTATTGCAATTGGGGAAGTGCAATTGGATTTTTTTAAAGTCCAGTGCTGGGGGCGGCTGGGGAGTGCTGGAATCATACGTTCGGCAAAGGGGTTGGGGGACCACGCCTCCCGTGGGGGCTACGGGTTAGTGATACAATATTGCGTTGGGGAATGGGTTGCGTTAGGGGACCAGGCCTCCCTTGTGACAGGGAGTTGGTCTAGTATATTACCAAAACTCCAGTCTTTGATCTATCTATCTATGTTTATGTGAGCCTGGAACTACGCCAAAACGGTACACGGTAACGCTCTGGACCACCTTACTCACCTTTGTCCCACGATCGTTCTTATAAAGTTTCGTTCAGTTAGATCTTATATTTCACAAGTTATTCATATTTAAGTTAAAAAATTCAAGTTTAAGAAGAATTTTACGGCTAAATCCTTGCTGACCCAGCTTGCAACAAAGTTGCAATCTGGGAACACTCGGTCCTTCCACCAAGTTTTCACCAGAACAAGAGGGGGATGGAGCAATTGCATAATTTTTTTAAAGTCCTCGAAGCAAGAGGAGGGGGAGGCAGTGCAGGGGATAAACCCCTGCAGTTGGGGGCTATGGGTGAGTGCTGGAATATGGGGGAACGGGTGAGTGGTGGAATACTGCGTTGGGGGACCAGGCCTCCCGTCTGACAGGGACTCAACGGGTGCCAGTTGGTCTAGTAAATATCTATCTATATACCAGGGCTTGAAATTAGCGGTTGCCCGGGTGTCCATGGCGACCTAAAGTGCTGCCAGGCAACCTAAATGCCATGCCATTTTTCCCAGCACACACCTATCGTTCAACTCTCAGCGGGCCCCCCTCTCTATCTCCCTCTCTGTCACTCTCCGTCTCCGCCCGCCATCCGTGTCTCGGGCCTCCGCTATCCGCTCGCTCATTTGCCAGCACGGCCTGCTGCCTTACACATGCGCACTGCCGCGGCCTACACATCCTCCCCCTGCACATGCGCACAACCACGGCCAGAACATCATCGGCCGTGGTTGTGTGCATGTGCCACCCAGCACATGTGCACTGCCACGGCAACTGGTAGGCGTCGGCCACTTTCTCCATCCCTTTGCATTGTGGGAGATCTGGCCACCATTGCTGTCCGGCCGCCGCCTTGCCGCAACCGCTGAAAACCAACGCAGAATCACTCCCTGGAGCTGGAGTAACTTTTGCTTCTTGGATTCCTGGTCCTCCAAAAATATTCCAAATGGAATTTAAACAGGAGTGGACCAACCACCACCAAACTCTGAAAAATAACAGCCTATTGCACTTTGTTTATTTATTGTGAATATATATGGTCTATGGTATATAAACACACTGAACTTTTATCTCCTGTTCTGTATTATGTTTACATATTCTGTTGTGCTGCAGCAAGCAAGAATTTCATTGTCCTATCAGGGTCACATGACAATAAAACTCTCTTGACTCTTGACTTGGACTTAAGCAAAAAAGGGTTCTTGGGAAATAAGAGCTACCTTAAATTTAGTTGCGTCTGGTTGGGTAACTAAGGTAGGGTGAAAACTATTCCATGCTTTAATTGAGTGGGGGAACTCCATGGAGCAGCCAGCATCTCTGGATAGAAGAAATTGGGTGATGTTTCGGGTAGAGACCCTTCTTTAGATTTACTCTGGTTTTAGTGTTTTTAGTTTTCAAAGATACAGCGTGGAAACAGGCCCTTTGGCCCACCGATCACCCGTACACTAGTTCTATCCCACACAGTAGCGATGTGAACAATGAAATCCTTATTTGCAAAAGGTTCCTGCACACCTTTGGAATCTGGAAGGAAACAAGAGCACCCGGAGAAAACCCATGCGATCAAAAGGAAAAGGAGTAAACTCCATACAGACAGCACCCATATTCAGGATCAATTCCAGGTCTCTGGCAATTTTAGGCAGCAACTTTATGGCCAATGTACTGCCCCATAGTCTTGAACTGAATTAAAACATACAGTAGCTGTAAATGGGGTTCATAGCATCACTTAGAGATTTAAGACTGAAAATCGAGTTTCTTTTTTTTTTAGTAACCAAAGTTATCAACGTATAATTTTTTGTGTTGGAAAATTTAAAAAAATTGTGGCACAGCTGGTGGACTTGCTGCCTCACATGCCAGAGATCTGTGCTTGATCCTGTCCTCGGGCACTGTCTGTGTTGAATTTGCACATTCTCCCTGCAAGCATGTGGGTTTCCTCCCACATCCCAAAGACGCATTGGCTTTGTAGCTTAACTTGTCTCTGTAAAATTGCCCCTAATGTGTTGGGAGTGGGTGAGGAAAGTGGGATAACAGAACTTGTGTGAATGGGTAGACAAAAATGCTGGAGAAACTCAGCGAGTGATGCAGCATATATGGAGCAAAGGAAATAGGCAAAGTTTTGGGTCGACACCCTTCTTCAGACTGATGTGAGGGTGGGGGGGTGCGGGAAGAAGAAAGGAAGAGGCGGAGACAGTGGGCTGAGGGAGAGCTGGGAAGCGGAGAAAGCAGGAACTACCTGAAATTGGAGGTCAATGTTCATACCGCTGGGGTGTCAACTGCCCATGCGAAATATGAGGTGCTACTTCTCCAATTTACGGTGGGTTTCACTCTGGCCATGGGGGAGGCCCAGGACAGAAAAGTCGGATTTGGATTGGGAGGGGGAGTTGAAGTGCTTAGCCACCGGGAGATGTGGTTGGTTATTGCGAACCGAGCGGAGGTGTTGGGCGAAGCGATCGGCAAGCCTACGCTTGGTCTCAGCGATGTAGAGCAGCGGATGCAATAGATGAGGTTGGAGGAGATGCAGGTGAACCTCTGCCGCACCTGGAAAGACTGCTTGTGTCCTTGAATGGAGTCAAGGGGGGAGGTAAAGCGACACGTGTAGCATTTCCTGCAGTTGCAAGGGAAAGTGCCAGGAGAGGGGGTGGTTTGGGTGGGAAGGGACGAATTGACCTGGGAGTTACGGAGGGAGCGGTCCCTGTGGAAAGCCGACAGGGGAGATGGGAAGATGTGGCCAGTGGTGGAATCCCGTTGGCAGACAAAGCTGGAGAAATTCAGCGGGTCAGGCAGCATCTATGGAGCAAGGAATAGGCTACGTTTCAGGTCGAGACCCTTCTTCAGATGTCGGATGGGGGGGCGGGAAAAAGGAAGAGGCGGAGACAGTAGGCTGTTGGGAGAGCTTGGAATGGGAGGGGAAGGAGGGAGAAAGCAAGAACTACCTGAAATTGGAGAAGCCAATGTTCATACCACTGGGGTGTAAATTACCCAAGCGAAATATGAGGTGCTGTTCCTCCAATTTGCGGTGGGCCTCACTCTGGCCATGGAGGCCCAGGACAGAAAGGTCGGATTCGGAATGGGAGGGGGAGTTGAAGTGCTGAGGCACCGAGAGATCAGGTTGGTTATTGCGAACTGAGTGGAGATGTTGTGTGAAGTGATCGCCAAGCCTCCAACCTTGGTCTCACCGAGGTTGATCATATGCTGAATAATCCAACCAGATTTTTGTTTGGAAGTGGAAAGAAATAATAGATATTGCATTCATTGCAACGTGTAAAAAGAGATGAGATACTGTATTGTAATTTTGCTGCATGTCATTGTGGTATATATCATGTCTTGATTGGTGAATATGTTTAGCTTGTGACTTTATTTGAAGCAGAAATAATATGTGAATGCTTCATTGACCATAATTCCAACTGGTAACTACGCACTTCGTCCGAGCACATTATCGCACGTGTCATGCAAGCCGTCTTAATTGACCACCTAAACTGTCATTTGGCAACCTAAAAAGCTGCCTAGGTTGCGGCTGGCAACAGAGAAAAAAAGTTAAGTGAGAGCCCTGTAGACTATTAAAAGTGTGTGTGTGTGATTGTAGCTATGCCAAAACGGTACACGGCAGCACTAACATTTTTGCACAACTGTACTCAGCTTTTTCCTATCGACGACCTTGTCAACTTTCCTTCAGATTTGATGTTATATTTCACGTTATTGATATTCAAATGTTTAAAAAAGCAAACTTTAACAAGATTTTTACTGTTAAAATCCTTCCTGCGAGCTTCTAACAAACTTTGATACAAAGTTGCAATACAGGAACACTCTGTGCTTCCACCAACTTTTCACCTGAATGGGATTTGTGTCCTCCACCCGACATTTGCAACAATGTTGCCACCATACAACAAGTACTCCAGCTCCTGGCAGGGCAAGAGGGTGAAATGGTATTGCAATTGGGGAAGTCCAATTGGAATATTTTAAAGTCCTGTGCTGGGGGAGGCAGGGGAGTGCTGGAATCTTACATTTGGCAACGAGTTGAGTTGGGGGACCATGCCTCGCGTGGGGGCTACGAGTTAGTGGTGCAATATTGCATTGGGGAACGGGTTGCGTTGGGGGTCCAGGCCTCCTGTGTGACAGGGGGGTCCCAGTTGGTCTAGTAATAATACCTATAAAACTCTCATCTTGTGTGTACGTTTGTTATATTTGCATCTTCCTCAAAACCTCATGCCGTAGAATTGAAATTTTTGCATATTCTTACTCACATTTCTCCCCTCCAAGCCATACTCGAGTTCACTTAACATTTCATGCTATATTTCAAAAGTTATTCATGATTAAAGTTAAAAAACCCCAACAATACTGCCTTCTCAGACAGCTTCCAGCCTTCTCACAATGCCTCTCAGTGCACCAATCACAATGGGCTTTCAAGCTGACTGCCAACTGCCACAATGACATCACAATGGGACGTTGCCAATGGTAACGAGGTTGCTGCCCCTCTAACAATATCTGAAGGGGCTGCTCATCAAGTTCTGGTTGCATTTTAATCCCACGATCCTGGTGTTTGGACACAAGGCAGGAAGTGGGGAGGGCCGATTGGGGGGGGGTCTCCCTGTGGGTTTTCTCCTGGGCCTGGCCAAGATGCCCATTCGCAGGTCCAGTCAGCGGGCGGTCGATGGTCACACTAGAGTCGGCTGCCTGCCCCTCTTCCGGGCCTACGTCTGTGCTCGAGTGTCCGTGGAGAGGGAACACGCGGTGTCCACGGGGACGCTGGAGGCCTTCCATGAACGCTGGTCGCCGCAGGGGAGAGAATGCTGCGCGCTGCCATCGAGGGAGGGGGACAGAGAGGGAGAGTCTGCAAACCCCACACACGTCGCTTCCACGCTGTCCCCCCCCATGTGGGGGAGATTGATTGCCTCCATAAATTCCATAATTTTCCTTGTGGGGGGGGGTGGTGATGGTGGTTATTGGCTCCTACGCCGTGCCCCCCCCTCGCGTTAGGGGACGGGGCCCAACTTGGTCTTGTATATATATATATATTATATATATACTATTGGTCTAGTATATATATATAAAATATATATACTATTAAAAGTCTCATCTTGTTTCCATACGTGTGTCTGTAATTGTGTTCGTATCTACGCCAAAACGGTGCACGGTAGAGCTAACATTTTTGCAAAACGTTACTCAGCTTTTTCCCGTCGTCACCCGTGTCAAGTTTCCTTCCGATATTGATGTTATATTTCATATTATTGATATTGAAAGGTTTAAAAAAGCCAACTTTAAAAAGATTTTTACTGTTAAATCCTTGCTGCCCCCAGCTTACAACAAATTTCCATACTGCTTCCTTTCACCAAGTTTTCACGTGAATGGAATCTCAGTCCTCCACCCAACATTTGCAAAAATGTTGCCATCATAGAACACTTAGTCAGGGTCCTGGCAGCACAGGAGGGGGAGGGGCCAGGGGAAGTGGAATTGGAAGTGCTGGGGGAGGCAGAGAAAGTGCAATTGGATTTTTTTAAAATCCAGTGCTGGGGGAGGCAGGGGAGTGCTGGAATCTTACGTTTGGCAACTGGTTTAGTTGGGGGACCACACCACCCGTGGGGGCTACGGGTTAGTGGTGTGATATTGCAAAGGTTGCATTAGGGACCAGGCCTCCCGTGTGACAGGGACCCAGTTGGTCTAGTATATATATTACTAAGTCTTGTTCTCTCTCTCTCTCTCTCTCTCTATCTATGCGTATGTGATACGTACGTCTCTCTCTCTCTCTCTATCTATCTATGCGTATGTGATACATACGTACGGCAAAACGGTAGTGTACTTACTCACCTTTGTCCCGCGATCATTCCTATAACGTTTCGTTCACATTGATGTTATATTTCACAAGTTATTCTTTAAACAAATCTTTAAGTTAAAAAATTCAAGTTTAAGAATAATTTAACAGCTAAATCCTTGCTGGCCCAGCTTGCAACAAAATTGCATACAACGTTGCAATCGAGGAACACTCAGTCCTTCCACCAAGTTTTTACCTGAACAGGAGTAACTAAAAGTCTCATCCTGTATGTTCCTGAAATATAGCCAAAACGGTACACGATAGCGCAACAATTTTAGGGGCGCCTTACTCACCATTCGCCTGCGGTGTGCAGATATTATTCTGTTATTTTGCAGACAAATACCTATTGGAAGTATGTTTTCGGTGCATCTGAAGGTACAAGGAAGGCGCAGACATAAGTGTAAGCAGTCTTTAGAAACAAAAACCTCCAGTGTTGTGCAGCAGCCACGCAAACGAAAGCATTTTCCATGTGGATGATATTTTTAATAGTGTACCGTATTTTGGGATTGATCTTTCCAGTAGTTAACTAAACGTAACTGCATAGCCGTGCCTGCGCAGTTGGGGGAGGCGCCATTTTCAGATTGCCATTTTAATCTAATTCTTCAGTGTGTACTTGACTGGCGTCACAACTGGACCTACCTCCCCCGGGGCCCGGTGGCGATGCGCCTGCGCAATGCGCTCTCAGCACGTCAGCCGCATCTGCGCAGTTGGAGGGTTGCCGGTCCCCATATCCGCGCGTGCACAGTTGGGGAGGGTTGCCGGGCTCGCCGCCATTTTCAGATCGCTATTTTGATCTGGCGTCACAACTTTATACCGTGAACGGCACTGCACTCCCACTTGCCATGCCCGGCAGCCGCGCCTGTGCAGTTGGGGGAGGTTTGGCGTGCGCAGTTCGAGGAGGGTTGCCCGTATCTGCATGTGCGCAATGTGTACTTGACTGACATCACAACAGGGACCACCGGAACGTGGGTAGGTAGTTTCCTTTGAATTTTGCCCCTTCTACCATAAAGCTCTGCCCTCTAGTCTTTAATATTTCTACTCTGGGTAAAAGGTTCTGACTGTCTACCTATCCATTTAATATATTTCTTTATACACTTCTATCAGGTCTCCCCACAACCTTCGACTTTCCAGGCATTATATTTCCAACCCAGCTTTAATATACATTGCAAGGGCAGTTACAGGAACCACTAAAGGAGCAACAACAAATTATGCCCAGCCTTCCCACTTGAGATACAATTGCATGAGATCCAATACAGTCCACCCACTCAATTAAGGTGCATCAATGTTTGCTTTGGATAGGCACAAGCAATCATGAAGCACAAGGACTGAAACCAATATGTGGGCCAATTAATGTAAGAATTAAAGAGAAATAGCAACTAACATTCATGATGCACTGCTCACTACCTGTACAGAAGTTCTAGATCCTGTGTGAAATATGGAATATTTGATTTTGCACTGTTCCTCCACAAATTCTGTGATGCACTAAGGCTCTAAAATATTCAATCTGCTCCATTACTTTGTATAAAACAAGATGCGACATGACAATAGCCCTATTTTTGAAAATCTGGCTGTGACTTGCCTTCACACCGGGAGACCAGGGCCAAAGAATCCAAAAGTGAACTGGTAAGAGGCAATGAACAATGCACTATCACTATGAGCATAGTATAATATGCCAATCTGTTAAATCACATGAATTTTGTTTTAATCATTAGCTTTCAGGACTCCTGTGTCGTACACACTGATCACTGAATGCTGCAGTCACAATGGAGTACTGCACTGCACCCAAATTACAACATCACACTTAGGAACGGATCGGAATTAACCACAGAAATTGCAAATTGAGAATGTCACAAACTTATACTGACACCGAAATTTTATCTTGATTTGTAAAATTTGTGCTGGAAAATGGATTACTCTCCATCATATTTTTAGTTAAGTTTAAAGATACAGCATGGAAACAGGTCCTTTCGGCCGACGCCAATCATCAAGCATCCGTTCACACTAGTTTTATGTATCCCACTTTCTCATCCACTCCCTACACACTCGGGGGTAGTACGGAGGCCATTAACTGTCGAGGGAGACGCTTTCAGTCCGAGTTGCGGACAGGTTGGTGGCTCAATCCTAGCGATGAGACTAAAACTGGCGAGACCGATGTCGGGCAGAGCTATATTGGTGGGTGACTTCATTGTCCGACATCCTCGAGAGGGAAGGTGAACAGCCGGCAGTAGTTGTGCACGTAGGCACAAAAGACATCAGGAAGAGGAAGGAGGTTCTGCAACGCGAGTTAGAGAATGAGGAAGACTGAATGCAGAACTTCTAGGGTGGTTATCTCTGGATTGCTTCGAGTACTTCGTGCTACTGGGCAGGAACAGGGAGATATGGGATATGAATGTGTGGCTGAGGGGCTGGTGCAGGGAGCAAGGATTTAGCTTTATAGACCACTGGGATCTCTTCTGGGGTAGGGGAGACCTGTACAAAAGGTACAGGTTACACCCTAACTGGAGGGGGACCAATGTTCTGGCAGGCAGGTTTGCTAGTGCTACACGTGTGGGTTTATTCTAAATAGTGGGGGGGGGGGGGGGCGGAATTGACAAATTGGGAGTATAAAGGAGTTAAAGGGGAAGTGAGAACAGTTCCTCTTGGTTAGATGCAGACCGTTCTATCTGCCCAGAGAGTTTACCTCCACTGTTGTGACTGCAGCCTATATTCCTCCTGATGCTAATGCCAAGCTTGCAATGAAAGATCTGCATTCTGCCATTAGCAAACAACAGACTCACAACCCCGAGGCAGCCTTCATTGTTGCGGGTGACTTCAATCACTCCAACCTGAAGACTGTACTCCCCAAATTCCACCAACATGTCTCCTTCGCCACTAGAGAAGGCAAGACACTGGACAAAGTCTACACCAACATGGCTGAAGCTTACAAAGCCGTCCCCCTCCCCCACCTTGGACAGTCTGATCACCTCTCATTGTTCCTGCTCCCAAAGTACTCCCCACTCATCAGACGGGTTAAACCACACTGTGAGGACAGTTAAAGTCTGGTCAGAGGATGCGGAATCCACACTTCAGCAGTGTTTTGGAAACACTGACTGGAAGGCGTTTGCAGCCCAGGCCACCCTCGACTCCCACACGGACATTGACTCCTATACATCATCTGTTCTGGACTTTATAAACTCCACCATCAACAGTGTCACCTCCCTCAAACAGGTGACCATATTCCCGAATCAGAAGCCATGGATGAACAGCGAGGTCAGGCTACTGCTGAAAGCACGGGACACCGCTTTCAGGTCAGGCGATGCCCGAGCCTATAGTTCATCCAGGGCTAACCTGAAGAAGGGCATAAAGAAGGCCAAGCACTGCCATAAACTCAGGATTGAGGAGCACTTCAACAACAACTCCGACCCCCGACGCATGTGGCAAGGCATCCAGGCCATCACGGACTTTAGACCCACCAACACCACCCCCACATCCAGTAACGCCTCCTTCCTTGAGGAGCTCAACCACTTCTATGGCCGTTTCGATAGGGACAATCGGCAGTTGGCCATCAAGGCGGTGCTCCCTGCGATCACCAGCCCCTCTCACTCACCCCCTTCGACGTGTACGTGGCACTGAGTAGGACTAATGCACGTAAGGCTGCTGGCCCCGACGGCATCCCCGGGCGCGTCCTCAGGGCCTGTGCTGCGCAGCTGACAGACGTCTGGACTGACATCTTCACCTGTCACTTGCCCAAGCAGTTGTGCCCACGTGCCTTAAATCCACCTCCATCGTGCCGGTGCCAAAACACTCCACTGCGGCAAGCCTCAACGACTTCCGCCCAGTTGCACTTACTCCCATCATCGCCAAGTGCTTCGAGAGGCTGGTCCTGGCACACCTCAAAGGCTGCCTACCCCCACGTTGGATCCCTATCAGTTTGCCTACCGCAAGAACAGGAGTACGGAGGATGCCATCTCAACGGCACTTCACTCCGCCCTCTCCCACCTCGACAACAGAGACACTTACGTAAGAATGCTGTTCATCGATTACAGCTCAGCATTCAACACCATCATACCCTCTAAACTGATCACCAAACTCGGTGACCTGGGCATCGACCCCTCCCTCTGCAACTGGATACTGGACTTTCTAACCAACAGACCCCAGTCTGTTAGTTAGACAAGCACACCTCTTCAACCCTCACCCTGAACACCGGCGTTCCACAGGGCTGTGTGCTGAGCCCCCTCCTCTACTCCTCTTCACCTACGACTGCACACCTGTACATGGTACTAACACCATCATCAAGTACGCAGATGATACAACGGTGATTGGCCTCATCAGCAACAACGATGAGTCGGCCTATAGGGAGGAGGGTCCAGCTCCTAGCAGCATGGTGCGCTGACAACAACCTGGCCCTTAACTCCAAGAAGACCAAGGAGCTCATTGTAGACTTCAGGAAGTCTAGGGGCGGCATGCACACCCCATCCACATTAACGGGAGGGAGGTGGAACGTGTTTCCAGCTTCAGGTTCCTGGGGTCAACATCTCCGATGACCTCTCTTGGACCAACAATACCTCAACTCTGGTCAAGAAGGCTCACCAGCGTCTCTTCTTCCTGAGGAGACTAAAGAAGGTCCATCTGTCTCCTCGGATTCTGGTGAACTTCTACCGCTGCACCATCGAGAGCATCCTTACCAACTGCATCACAGTATGGTATGGCAACTGCTCTGTCTCCGACCGGAAAGCACTGCAGAGGGTGGTGAAAACTGCCCAACGCATCACCGGTTCCTCACTCCCCACCATTGAGTCTGTCCAAAGCAAGCGTTGTCTGCGAAGGGCGCTCAGCATCGCCAAGGACTGCTCTCACCCCAACCACAGACTGTTTACCCTCCTACCATCCGGGAGGCGCTACAGGTCTCTCCGTTGCCGGACCAGCAGGTCCAGGAACAGCTTCTTCCCTGCGGCGGTTACACTACTCAACACTGTACCTCGGTGACTGCCAATCACATCACACCCCCCCCCGGACACTCCTCCCACCAGGATTTATTAGATTTATTTATTTACTGCTCATATTAATGTCGCTCTTCTAGGGAGATGCTAACTGCATTTCGTTGTCTCTGTACTGTACACTGCACAATGACAATAAAGTTGAATCTGAATCTGAATCTGAATCTGAATCTGAAAACTTACAAAAGACTCCCGAATTAATGGGAAGGAAAGTTTGAGAAGGGATAAGAGAGTATGGTCAGGGCCAATAGTTGCCGGTGTGAGAGGGGAGGTGAATACCGAAGTTAAAGTGTTGTATATGGATGCGCGAAGTATAAGAAATAAAGTGGATGAGCATGAGGCTCAGTTAGAAATTGCCAAGTATGATGTTGTGGGAATTACAGAGAAATGGCTGCAAGAGGACCAGGGCTGGGAACTGAATATTCAAGAAAGTGAAGATCGGACGGAAGTGTCTGTCTTACAATTGAACAAAGGGGACTATGGAACCATGAGGGAGGAGCTGGCAAAGTTAACTAGAAAGATAAGGTAGGCAAAAATGCTGGAGAAACTCAGCGGGTGCAGCAGCATCTATGGAGCGAAGGAAATAGGCAACGTTTCAGGCCGAACCCTTCTTCAGACATCTTCGGCATCTGCAGTTCCTTCTTTAACTCTTTATAACTAGAAAGATACCCTAGCAGGGATGACAGTGGAACAACAATGGCAGGTATTTCTGGGAATAACACATAAGGTGCTGGATCTGTTCATTCCAAAGAGGAAGGAAGATTCAAAGGGGAGTAAGGGGCGACAGTATAAAAATAAAGGAGAAGTACAACGTAGCACAGATGAGCGGGAAGCCAGAGGGATGGGTAACTTTTAAAGAGCAAAAGATAACTAAAAAGGCAATATGGGGAGAAAAGATGAGGTACGAAAGTAAGCTAACCAAGAATATAAAGGATAGTAAAAGCTTCTTTAAGTATGTGAAGAGGAAAAAAAATAGTCAAGACCAAAGAAGGACCCTTGAAGACTGTAAAAGTTATTGTGGGGAACAAGGAAATGGCAGACGAATTGAACAGGTACTTTCGATCTGTCTTCACTAAGACACAATCTCTGTGATGTACTAGTGGCCAGAGGATATGGGGTGACAAGAGGAACTGAAGGAAATTCACATTAAACAGGAAATGGTGTTGGGCAGACTGATGGTACTGAAGGCTGATAAATCCCCAGGGCTTGATGGTCTGCATCCCAGGGTACTTAAGGAAGTGGCTCCAGAAATCGTGGACGCATTGGTGTTCATTTTCCAATGTTCTATAGATTCAGGATCAGTTCCTGTGGATTGGAGGGTAGTTAATGTGATCCCACTTTTTAAGAAAGGCGGGAGAGAGAAAACAGGGAATTATAGACCAGTTAGCCTGACATCCGTGGTGGGGAAGATGCTGGAGTCAAATATAACAGTTGAAATAGCGGCACATTTGGATAGCAGTAACAGGATCGGTCCGAGTCAGCATGGATTTACGAAGGGGAAATCATTAATGATTAGATTAATGATTTGGAAGAGTGAATTATGAACAACACTAGCGAGTTTGCGGATGACACAAAGCTGGGTGGCAGTGTGAACTGTGAAGAGGATGTTAGCAGGTTGCAGGGTGACTTGGACAGGTTGAGTGAGTGGGCAGATGCGTGGCAGATGCAGTATAATATAGATAAATGTGAGGTTATCCACTTTGGTGGCAAAAACAAGGGCAGATTATTATCTCAATGGGGTTAGGTTAGGTAAGGGGGAGGTACAGCGAGACCTGGGTGTCCTTGTACA